>JBCNJP010000027.1:88222990-88385814 GCA_039602395.1 Deinandra increscens subsp. villosa | reverse complement strand
AACAGTGATGTTCGTGGATGTCTTTATGATTGTCGGGACGGCTCATGAAGTGAGTCGTTATCATATGTCAGTTGGTTGGAGATGTTTTCTCACCATGGATGTGCTTTTGTCTGAGGGTGAACTTTATTGGTTGTGGTGATTGTACAAGATTATGAATTGTTTCCTACATACCTGAAACTCAATCGCAAGGGGAATTTGCTGAAGACCGAGATATCAAGTATCGGCAGATTGACTGAAGATTGCTAGAAGGTTAAATGTAACATCCCATATTAGTGGGGAGGAGAACTAAGCACTCCTTTATAAGGGTGTGGATACCTCCCTTACTGTAGGTCCTGAAAAACTCCTGAACACGATATTTTAATCACAAACGAGTGCGGAATCCTCGTTTATGATTGATTCAAGATAGAAAAGAGAAGAAACACGAAGAATACTTGATCTTTGCACACAAGAAAACTTGTCGGGTACAAATACAAGAAAATCGTAAACTGCTCACTCTCTCTAGCTCGAGATTACGATCGTAAATGGCTAAGGCCTCCCTCCTTGGATCGTAAACTGGCATCGCAAATGAGGAGGTCACAAGGGGTTTATATAGGATCCCTAATGGGTTTACTATTGGGCCCCTTGTGGATCATAAACCCAATAGTAAACCCAAGCCCAATCATAAACTGGCCTAAATACAATAAACAAACTAGCCTATGATCATAATTAAACCCTCTAAGCCCAACCCAACTTATTTAATATTACAAGCCTCATAATCTAGCCTCTACAATCTTCCCCTAGGCTTGTGATATTAAACGCACTCTAATCTTTGAAATTCTTCTTCTTGGCTGGCTGGCAAAGACGTTAATGAAGATTCTTTCTGCAGAAATCTTCTATGGGTTTCATGACGGGCACTTGGGACTTCCTCTTGATCAGCATCAGCTTGAACTTCTTGAAATGAACAAGCAATGAAATGGAGGACTCTCATTGATTTGCTTCTTGAAAAAAAATTGGTTCTTGCTGTATCTTCGGTAACTGTCTTGAATCTCCAAAACAATTAGAGGTTAAATTTTGAAAACCCCTAACTGTGAAGAACTTGATTGTTGAACTTGGATCTTCATGATCTCTGACTGCTCTCTACGTCACTTTCTTTTTCAAACATTGACTTGAAATCTTCAGCTTCCCCTAAACTTGTGAGCATTTTCTTTGAAAAACTTTTGAAGCTTTTGGATACTTGTAAAGATACCAACAACTTCCCCTGAACAGTTGCTTTTCAGATGGAAGTCTTGTCCGGTTGGTTCTTTAACTTGAGCAGCAGCAACATCTTTCTATCATCAACCTGTCTGACACACATTTGAAAAAATATACACTACCAGACATGTGATGACTGGTCTTTGGGTTAGGAGGTAATTATCATCTGTTCAGTTGATTCAAATTAATATAATTTTAACCAAAAACCCTAATATAGATTACGGGTTTTCTATAAAGCTTCCCCTGAACCCAAAGACCTCTAAAGACTTCCCCTTAGCTGATTACTTCCCCTCAGCTAAGGACTTCCCCTGAGATAATACATATTATCTTCGAGTTCCCTTCAGATACTATGTATTATGGAAGTCTTTTCATTAGATAATAAGTATCATCCTCGAGTTCCCTTCGGATAATACTTATTATCCCCTCTCCTTCCCCTAAAAATTTGGCAAGATCTGTCGGAGGAAGTCTTTTCCTTTAGATAATAAGTATCATCCTCGAGTTCCCTTCGGATAATACTTATTATCCCATACTCCTTCCCCTAAAAATTTGGCAAGATCTGTCGGGGGCATATTGTCATGCATTGAAACCTTTGAAAAACATATTTTGACTTCTCAAATCAACCTGGCCAAGACAAAAACACATAAAAAGGAACTTAACGACTCACACACGAAAGATAAAAATAAACAACTACTTACCAATATAAAACATGAGAAAGTTTACAAGGAATCAAACCATATGAATCTGACTGAGGAACCCTTTTCAGCTTCAGTTACTCGACTAGTCCAGGTGATTGCCGGTATGTTTGTCCGCTTTAAACTCAAACCCGTTTAATCCCAACCGAATGTGTCATGCTTAATATAGTACAATATTACCGTCATGTTTAATTGTCCCCACACCCAAACGTACACAGCAAAACCTACCCAACCTCAGAGTTTATTGAGGATTCACAAACCCCCAACTTGAGGAACCATGCAACACCGTTATGACTACCATTTATTTTCATTAACCATCAGTTGGTGATCAGGTCGGCCGCTAAGCACGCAAAGAAGACCAACCGAGTGATTATCTATTCTCTTTTCTTTTTCATCATTTTTTTTTATATCTTTTTCATTTCTTTTTCTTTTCTTTTTCTTTTCTTTTTCTTTTCTTTTTATTATGTGGTGTAGTCATGACAGCAGAGACATGGCGTGTGAGAGAGTGAATACTAGGTATAATTACCACTCTCAACCCATTTTTGTCGGGACTCAGTCTTTTAAACCATGCAACCTGGGATGGGAAACTAAACATATATATCTTTTAAGTTTACTGCACTTTCATTGGAGGTCATAAGTTTAGGTCGAGCCTACCGAGCATATCACCGTGGAGCTTCCCTTTCACTTCCGCCTTACGCGTGTCAGCCATCTCCAACCCGTGCATTCAATTTACTTCCCCTAAACTTCTCAGAAACAAGGCACAAACACTTAAAAATTGAAAAGCACACTATTTTTTTTAGGGGTCAACTTTTTCTTCATCTTTACATTTCTTCCCCTTGCTTTTTGATTTTTAATGTCACAATCTTGTGAACATCATTTTTCAGTTTTTTTTTTTTTTTTTTTTTTTTAATAAAACACACAAACACACTTAAAAGAACAAAACACAAAATTTTGAAGATATCTGGCCAAGCTAACTTTCAAAGTATTGATTTGAAAATTTTTAGAAAATTGGGTTTCATGACATGCACACTTTATTGCATTTGAAGTCAAACACTTTAACAATCAATCACCAAGTGAAAATTTTAGGAAATTTGGTTTGACTTAAAACATTCTTTGCCGCTTCATCAAACAGACAACCAAGTTAAGAACAGTACCTTTCATGCTGATTTTGACCTTTTACCTCTCAATGAAACATACCTTCCATTTATAGATTACTTGACATGATACGAAGATACGTCTCCTAAACTGTGCCTGGAACAATCACTTATCAACAAACAAATTAATAATAAAAATGTTAATGATAATCCTCCTTGACTGTTCCTGCACAGAGTGAGAGATTAGTTAGCCATTGGTACCCAGGCCATTGTTTTTCTGGGTACACCTGAGGAATCAATAAAGGATACTTCTTGTAAGAACATCCCCTTTGAAAAATCAGGAAGTTGGGATGATTCGGTTGTAGCTGCCTTGACTTTTGGTTTCCAAATTCCAGGTGATTTAACATTTGTTTTAGTCACTTTTGGAGTTGTGACCTTAGGTATTTCAACCTTCTTCATTTTAGATTCACTTTTCAAAACAGTTTTTGTTCTAGTCACCTTTTGATTTGTGACTTTAGGTATTTCAACCTTCTGCATTTTAGAAATATTTTTCAAAACAGTTTTAGTTACCTTGGGAGGGGTAACTTTGGGTTTTTCAAGTTTTGATTGCTTTGAAAATGGTTTCATCACCTTTTTCTGAAAATTTTGGTAACTTGGAAAGCTGTTGTTTTGATTTAAAGATTTTCTTTCAGCTTTGACAGCGCCCCAATGTTGATCAGAGGGTTTAACCTTAGGAGTAACAGTCTTCATTGCCTTAGGTTTCTGCACCATCATCGGCTTAGACTTCACAGACTCCTGAGATGAAACACTTTGACTTTTTGGAAAGTAGGGTTCATAGGGGCGATAAAGACAGTTTCTAGCAATATGACCAGCAATGCCACAATTAAAGCAAGTCTGCTTCTTTAGATAGAAGTCAGACGTGTACCCATTTGTCTTTGGTGGCATATATGGAGCTGGTTTGCCTTGTGCCTGCTTCTTTGCTTTGTCTACAACTCCAGATTTGACTTTCTGCTGGTTTGTCGAAGCCTGTGTTGAACCTGTCCTCATCGTCTTTGTGCTCTCTGGATTTCCTGATGAAGAAGCACCATTCTTGCAACTGCACTTACAACTGCATGAACCAACCGAAGAAATGGGAGACACAGCTACTCCCTTGAGTTTTTCATTCTTCACTCCATCTGTTGGCTTCATACTCGGATGCTTGATGGTAATCTTCGGCTTCTCAACTTTAGCTTCACCTATCACTCCATCGGTTATTCCCTTGAATTTGGAGGAGAAGGATGGTAATTCATATCCTACATCTGGTTCTTGGTCAAACATTGATCCAGATGTCATAAATATCTTCCCCTCAGGTCGTGTCGTCATGATCACCTTTTCCCTTTCGACTTTGTCGATTACTTTGAAGTATGGGGTTTCAATTTTAGGGTATGGTTTTAACTCTACCCCAACTTCATCAGACTTGGAATTATGACACCTGTTGTATTCTCGGCACTCAGCATCATTTTCTGATATATCCTTTACCCTCCCTTCACCATAAGTCATATTTGCTTCATTATCAATTTCTTCTTGTGTCAACGGTGTAGTTCCAACCAAGACACTATCAACAGGAGGAGGAGCTTCTTTATAATCAAGCTCGGTTCGTTCAACTTGTTCCTCACTAAGAAGTATTCCTATAATGTCTCTGGGAACAGGTGGAGGAATAATGCTGTTTGCAGCCAAGGCCTTATCAGTCTTTTCTGATCCAAATCCAGGTGTGTGTTTCCCAACTTGACCAGTCACAACAGCATGTGACAATTCCTTTCCAGCATCAAGCATTCTTTTGCTCCTCATTTGATTCATATCAAGTTTAACCTGCATCTCATTGTTCTTATGCTTCAGGTCATCTATCTGCTTACTTAGCTCAGCTATTTCTAACTTAGCGTTGTCATACAGATAGGCGTTCTCAGTTGCAAGGTTCCTATATTTTGCTATATCTAATTTCTGGGCTTTAACTTTTTCTTCATTCTTTTGCCATCTACCTTTAAATGAGCTCTTCTCGCACTTTGTCTCAAACAATTCTGACTGAAAAATTTTACAGATTTGCCTAAGTTCAGGAATTAATCGAGCACAAGTAGGATTGGGGCATATCTCAGCATCTTCGTCCTCCAATATATTCTTTTCTTCAACCGAATCCATTACGAAAGCTTAGGGAACCTAAAACTAAAGTCCAAACGTTCAAAATATGAGATTACGATAAAATCCACCTGATTACGATCGTAATAAGCTGATTACGATCGTGAACTATGTTTCCGATCCCCACAAATCGTAAACACAAACCGCCTTAGAGAAATCGTAACCCTGATTACGATTGACCGATTACGATCACCAGAGTCGTAAACCCGGTTCCCGATCCAGCAAAGTCGTAAACTCGATTACGATAACCTGATTCCGACAAAGAAATATCGTAAACACTGGTTTCCGACCAAGTAAAGTCGTAAACACCAGATTCCTGATCGTAAACAGATAAAAAACCAATCTTGAACTCGTAAACGTAATTCCGATGCAAATCTTCAAACAGTAGCAGTCGTAAACCTTCAAACCAACCCAGAAACTTGTCGTAAACACCCAGAAACAGCAGTAGCAGCAATCGTAAACCCTCAAACAGCCTTTAAATCTTCAAAAACTTGAACTTTTTCCAGGAAAATGCTTGAATCCAATATCGTGAGAACCTCGAAACACTTGTTTCTTGGCTCTGATACCAATTGTAGGTCCTGAAAAACTCCTGAACACGATATTTTAATCACAAACGAGTGCGGAATCCTCGTTTATGATTGATTCAAGATAGAAAAGAGAAGAAACACGAAGAATACTTGATCTTTGCACACAAGAAAACTTGTCGGGTACAAATACAAGAAAATCGTAAACTACTCACTCTCTCTAGCTCGAGATTACGATCGTAAATGGCTAAGGCCTCCCTCCTTGGATCGTAAACTGGCATGCAAATGAGGAGGTCACAAGGGGTTTATATAGGATCCCTAATGGGTTTACTATTGGGCCCCTTGTGGATCATAAACCCAATAGTAAACCCAAGCCCAATCATAAACTGGCCTAAATACAATAAACAAACTAGCCTATGATCATAATTAAACCCTCTAAGCCCAACCCAACTTATTTAATATTACAAGCCTCATAATCTAGCCTCTACACTTACCAAGACGCGTTTAAAAACTGTGAGGGGCGGATGTCTGAGGGCATACCAACTGCCAAAGCGGACAATATCTTGGTTGCGACGGGCCTGGGCTGTTACATTAAAGAAGTTTGAAGATCAGCATTCAATAGTAACATACAAGGGGATGCAACATGATGATTTCCATCATCGATTCAAAGTAACAGATCGTTGTGGCAACAAAATTGATCGGCGATTCTTCAATTAGATTGTTGATTTCAATCGAATATTCAGATTCAAAGTCACGGATTGCATTGGAGCAGTTCTTAATGCAAATAAGGATTAACAACATTGAAGGTCAAGAAGTGATAAACGACTAACAAGAACTATTAAAATCATACAAACGCACTACTGGAATTTACTTTTGTGGCTACTTTTTTTTTTTTGTTAAATTCAATTGGTGAGTCTTCTTAGTCTGTTAGGATTGGCATGATTTAAGAAATTGCATCTATGTGTTCTTATGGGGGAATGAAATGGAGAAACACGTCATGTCTGTGTGTAAAGCGTTACGGGGTCGACTGCTTGTAGGTATCACGATATCTGATCAAATCTAATGAACACATTATGTAAATATGCCTTCAATTGTGTTAAAGGTATGTAAAACACAAAGACAGGACTTAACACATAAAGCACACGCTCAAACCCTCTCTCTAAGCAGTTACACTCACAACTATGTGTTATCACAAAACACTTAGCTATTTATAGACGCAACTGGCCAACGAACCTGACACACCAACGAACCACCGGTTCGTTACTTGGTTCGTCGCTGGTTCGTTACCAATTCGCTGAGATGTATAATAATATAAAATTAACATAACAAAGACCAACAACTATACCTAGCATCAGACATATTCTATGTACTAACACTGTGGGACTAAGTGTTACCGTTGTGGCAGGATGGAATATGATAACCGGCCTCACTTTTGTGGCTATTTGCTGGATTACTCTAAACCACCAACAGATTATGAGCTTTGGAGAGGTTTAAGAGGCTTGGATGAATTGCTTGGAGCACCGGTTTGGAACACCTTGAATCAAGAAACGATATCCAAGAATCAAGATATGAAATCATGGGAAGAAATCCAAACATGAATTCAAAGTAATTGTTGACTCTTATTCTTTACAATGAACAAAAATGAAACCGAACATTAATTGTTTGAGGAATTGCCTAACGGGTTTTAAGACGTGATTCAAGAAACCATTGTAGCAAGGCATTAGAGTAACCAATTGAACCAATCATTCTTATTAAAGATTCATTAGACGAAAAAGCAATTAATGTTAGTAAATTGGAAAAGGACAAACGACAACAAACTACAATTGAAAATTTTGAGAATGGAAATGGTGATGTTAGAGAATTCTTTTTTTTTGTGGATAATAAATACTTTATATTAAACCGAAAGGTAACATACATGACCTAAGTCAACACGTAGGGAAGGCGGGCAACAAGCTGCGCCGCCAACCCTTTTTGAATAGCAAACCCTAACCGTATAAAAACAACATTCTTCAATCTAGAGGTTGCGCTATTCCCGCGCATGACTTTTTGGATCCGATTCAACATGGCCACCGCCTCTGACTCAAGATGACCAAACGTATCGAAGGCGAAAGGAACAAACACATGTTGGTTTTCAATGCACGCTTTCTCATGTTTGTTAGACCTTTCCAGCCGCTGCCCTGGACACCGCCTGACCCGCTGAGAAAGTGCTGGCCCTCAGACCCGCAAGTAGGGGAAACCCCTGTTAAATCGACACAAGCGTGTTTCCCGTTCTGCCACCCAAAAGCAAGTATGTCGGCCGGCCGGAGAGTTGAACGCCCATCCAGGGGGTCAGACGGAAGTTAACAGGAGCTTCCTTCCTCGCCGAAATCCCAGCCATAACTAGATTCATGTTTTGATGGTGAAATAGTGAATGTAGTTGGATGGTGAAATAGTGAACCATGCAGCACATCAACTGCCATAACTAGATTCATGTTTTGATGGATTTATTGACAGGTCTCCACTAGCAGGAACATTTCATATAAAACTATGTGATTAATTATCTCAGTTGTGATAGTGGCATCCAACCTGAGGATATACATGGGAACAAATTATTATACAGGAATGATGAAACAAAGTTGGTACTCAACAGATAGCTGTGGTTAAATTTCCAAAGTTAAAGTCATGAATATGTTCCTGTTTGGCTAAGCAAAATGAGGGTTAAATACAAAAAAGAAACTCTGCAATTTTGGTTAGTTAAATGGAAATACAAGTTCACAGGGATTAGGGAGGAAGATATGGATTTGGATGTTTACAAATGCATTACCACTCCACATGCATTATCATTCTGATGTGGGGCATACATTTCAAGAAATGGTGAAAATTAAGTCAAAAATATCCGTGGAAGGGTACAGTTGGGTTCAACAAAAGAATTCAATTTTGTGGAAGAGACTAATAGATTGGGAAGATTATGGTTGAACTAATTAGTACACAAAAGACAATGGCGCATTTATGGCATAAATGGAAAGCTAAAATGTTGCTTTTAAGGGTGATCATGAAGGTCTATTGGTACACATATGAAAATTTGGAATTTTTAGGCATGTACTCCTATGGTTTTAATCCTATAAGTCATTCTTTGAGCTGCATTTTGTGGGCTTTTGAGGTGGACTTTTTATTACCCTTACATAAGTAGTTGCAGTGGCGTTAAGAGGGTTAACCTTTCTATTATGGCTCGACTTCACGTTTGCGAATTCGTTGCTCATAATATAGAGAACAAGGTTAAGGATATAACTAAAGAACATAAGACAATGAAGGAGGGGTCTCAAGTTTTTAAGATAGGACCGAAAGCATCAACTTCTTATTTCAACAAGGGCACTGATAAACAATATAGCGCTGCTTATACCGTCTAGTTACGATCTCTCGGTGGATTATCGGCATCGAGCAAGACCGCGTCAAAGAACATGTAAATCAAACCCATAAAATTTGTTGTTTTTCTCAAGGGTGAGCTCTCACTAACAGATGATTGGATTGTTCTCAACTCAAATGCGTCTGGTTGGAATTATGTTATAAAGTCAAACATGCGGTTGCATGCTCGGAAAACGACTTCACTGTGTTAATAATGGAGGTGGCTGACTTAGAACCTACACACGGCACAATGGTTATGGAATATTAAGATGATGTAGAGATAGATGTTTTGTGTTTATCAGTTAATGGTATCCTTCTCCAATCAGAATATGACGACAAACAGGAAGTATACATTCCAACCTTTTCTACCAATTGCGTTAAAAGAAAAGTTATGAGCACAAGGATGTTTAGAAGCGGAGGGCATTGTGTAATTCTTTTAAAGTGTGTCTTTTGTAAACTGTAGTAACGATTGTTCAGATATCGTGTCAATCCCGTTTTATGATTACGCAATGAACTGAGAATTTCCTTTTACTCTGTTTTGTTCTTTCTCTATTTGCATCTTAGAAATATCATAACATTGACCGACAGAGAAGATAAATGACGATAAGAGTTATCGAAATTAGACTAGTATTATGAACTTTTGCGGTCATCTTTACCTGCAACCCGTTTTCCTTTAAACGTGGCGGCATAGCTGAATTCATTCTAGGCTCGTATTTCTATGTTTAATGTTGCAACTCCAGCTAAATAAATGACTCAACACCAATAGCTGTATGACAGTCGTAAATCAGTCAAATGTATTTGGTTTAGTCCAAGTCCCATATAATAAAGATTTGTACATTGTTCCTATTAAATAAATAAATACGTCGGTAGGCATCACATCATTTACAAACTAGTAGTCGAAGCAGGCAGGCAGGCAGGCAGGCTGGCTCGCTCATATAGTCGCCATAAAGGAGTCGTCCTCATCATCCAGCAACGCATCAAGGTCGATCAAATCCTCATCAAATTCTACTGCTTCTTCTGAACTCTCCATAGCCTTATCATACACAGCCTGCCAACAAAATTTTAATACAAAAAACAAACTGAAAATATATAAGCAAATCGAGAGAATGAATGTACCTACCTTGCTTTGCTGCATGTCATTGACAACATTCAGCAGTCTGCGGTATTGATCTCTTGCCTCAGGATACTGAACCATAGATTTGACCCTTGCAAGGGCCTTCTGCAACCGTTGCTCCGTTTGTTTCCTGCCTTCTTTAAAGAAATCATCATCTTCCTCTTTTTTTGATGGCTCGGCTTTTACATCTTCAGCAATTGTTTCAGGCTTAAATCCTCTCAGCCCGCTTCCTTTACGCCTCCACCTCAATATAACCTTGTCCAATATTCCCACCGACCACACTATCTTTTTGTAGTTTTTCCTTACCTGGTGCCCTCTAACATGTGCCTACACAAATCATTGGATGTCACAATTTCATTTCCTGACTTGTTTACTTTACTAGTAGATTAATATAACATTAAAAAAAAATTTAATAATAATAATAAAATAAAAATACAACTTTACCTGAATTTTGACAATTCTTTGCCTCATGATAAGAAAATCTTTTCTGCCTTTCCAGCTTCGGAACTTATTTTGTATGCGAACAGCAGCAGCATGTACCGGCTCATCACGCTGACTTGTCTTAGCTGTCTTCAAAGCAAGGAGTGAGAGAGCGTGTTCATCTGACAATCCAAATTCGGTACCAGCATGGAGTTTCTTTTTTTGGAAGGATTGCACCCTAAACACTTGATGAATTCTAGCAGCAGCTTGGGTGGCGTTACAAACAGCAGCTAACGAGTCCTTCAATGACAATCCTTCTTCTTGAGGATAACTTAGTGGAGTTGGCGTCCTTTCAATCACTGTTTGCACAGAAGAAGAATCATCACCACCCTCCTTGGTGGTGGTAGCATCCTTATCCTTCACTCTAAGAAGCTGAAGGTGGGCACTTAAAGCAGCTTCAGCACAATAACCTGCGATTCCTTTATCTCCATTGCTGGAAGCTAAATCTGCAGGTGTTCTGCCTGTTGGATATCTCGGAGAAGGATCTGTTAATGCTCCAGCTGCTGCGCCTTCTGAAATCAAGAAAGCCACCGTACGCTCTCTGCAAAACCACTTAAATCTTAATTGCTAGATCCTCGATAGAGATTCACCCCCATTTATTTTTGAACTAGTCAATTTTGGGATGTGTTTAATCGCACATATGAATTAAGTGAACAGGTCAAACTCAAAGTTGGCCCAAAGTCAATTTTTAACGGAAACAACTCCTAAATCATTATATTCAAAGATCAAGATTATAATTCTAAGGGAAAAGATCTACAGAAAAACCAAAAAAACCAACATTTTTCTTCTCTATAACTTCTTCATATATTAATAATTTTTATAAAGTATTTCACCAAAAAGTCTAATTTTATTAGCTTTATTTATGGGAAAAAAAATTTAAAAAATAAAAAGTTTAGTGATTTTTTATTAGTGCATCATGCAATAGTACTAATAGTATTGCATAATGCATTATAATTAAAACTACTTAAAAAGAAGAAACTTAACTTAAATATGAACGTGGTTTATGCGAATAATGTAAAAAACAAATAATTGGCATTCATAAACCAATTTTATATTATTGTTGCATAGTGCATTATTAATTTCAAGCTAAAATCCAAATTTTATTTTATTTTAAAAAAAACTCGAAACTGTTTTTAAAGTTTTTTCTTTTTCCAGTATTCTTAAAATCATGACAGAAACATATAAAAAAAGTTTTCAAAAAAATAAATATTTTTTTTCTTAGTTTATTGGTTTTTTGCAAAATATTGGTTTTCTATAGAACCCAGCCCATAATTCTAATAGTATCACTTTTTAATCATAACTAATGCATTAATTATGGACAGTAAGTCTAAAATAAAGACAAACAGGTACTTGCATCTCAACCCAACTCAGCCTGTACCAAAACATGACATGTTTCAACCAAAAACCTTGTTGACTTATTACCCAACCCTGGAATGGCCCATCTAAATGCCTCTATATATTTGTATTTTGTATATCATATTTTCTAACTGTCTTAAATATGTATGCATCTTCTCCCCTTTGTTTATTAAAATCTAGAATAGATCAGTTTGGATTCTATTTCCTTACAACTGGTCAAACAGATTTAAAATCACCAAAACAGAATATGTTAAATGGGTAAACTTGCTAAACATGTACTAGAATGTTTAAAGCATCCTAAATTGCACTACTTAGAATAAAATTATTATTATTTCTGTAAACATGTATATATAATCATATTATATACATCAAATCATTTACAAAATTGCAGTAAGACGCCCAAAAAGTATTTCGGTTTACCCAACCCATTTTGACTCACGTTACATGTTTCAACCGGAACCCATTTGACCCACTATACAACTCTGATTTTGCCACATGGACAGCCTTATAGCATTCATGGATTGCTAGCAAACTATAAAGCATAAAATGAGAAACAAAAAAAAAATAGTCATTTTACTAGTAACAAATGCATATTACACCAACTACTTTACCTGCCACAATATGCAGCCCAATGGAGAGCGGTCCATCCATTGACATCACGGAAGTTAATACTAACACCTGCAGCAACTGTGGGTGGAATAACCCAATCATAACCAAGGGCACCTGCCATATGCAACACACCTTGACCCCTTTCATCTAATACACTTGCACCTTTCCCACCTTCTGCCACCTTGTGAACAAGCCATGAATACAGCTTCTCTTTTAGCAGTTTCTCAAACAGTTGATTCCTTGCTTTTCCTGAAGAAGATTGCTCTTCCAACTTTAAAACCTGGTCCCACTCACTGTTATCCTCCTGAATTAATAAACTAAGTTGACTTAACAATTCAGGATCACTGACACTAGGAACAAAAGTTGGAGATCCAAGTGACAATAATTTCACAAATCGCGAAAGCATTTCATTGGAGTCACCATCCATATCTTGAATATTATTAGGATTATTCTCGTTGACTTGGAATTCAAATTCTCTAACTTCACTGCATGCAAGCCTATTAGAGCATGTTACATAGAAAGGTACCCTTCCAGGTTTGTGATCAGGTGTGAGACAACGAAGAACACCATCGGCTACCACCTCTGCAGGGACTTCCAATTCTCCAAACATGCATGCCCATTCGCAATGTTGCAAATCTTGTTGACTCCTTAGGAATCTGCCCGTTATTAAAACCTGCTCATAATGCAAAAAAGAGAGAGGATGAGACAATTAATCCCAACTTAATTCCACTTTTACTACGTGTTCTTGCTGCCTTTTTCCATTCTGTTATTAATCTACTTATAAGAGGGTGTATGGATGTGTTTTTGCAAAGTAATTATTGCAGCTATGACAATAAAAATCGATTAACCAAATACAATGGGTAGATATTATGACACAACTATTTACAAACGGGTCGATTCAGATGATAAAAAATTTACATTACAAAAGTTGCAGAAAGTGTATTTTTAGGGCTTAAACACCCTGAACCTTCTATTCAGAAAACAAAACAAATATTGGATATAGGAAAATATAACTTTTTACTCAAACTTGACACAACACATATTTATTAAACATTTAATAGTTCAAAGCAAGTGTCCTCGCACATGAGTGTTGTAGAAACTCTCACTGTAGATGGGAAGAGGTGCAGAGGAAGGCTCAAGAATCAAGTTGGCTTGGGACGAGCGGATTAGGCATGATTTGCTAGAGTTGCACCAGTCTGAGGACATGGTCCATGATAGGAGTCAATGGAGGTGTAGGATTAAGATTAAGGACTTTTAGGGGCGGTTGTTGCCTTCGTCTTAGGGCATAGTTTATCTTAGTCTTTAAGGGGACATTTATGTGCTACTGTCTTACTTCCTTTTTGGCTATGTGTGATTGTATGATACTATATGTGTTGCTATACCTGTTGATATCTAGTTATCTACCTCTTTCACCTTCTCTTTACCATAGTTTTAGTACTATTTTGTTCGTCTCTTGTTGGCTATGGAGCCAGGGGTCTTGGGTCTCTCTGGAAGCGACCTCTCTTTCCCTGGGTTAGAGGTAAGGATTGCCTACATCACACCCTTCCCAGACCCTACCAATAGCTTATTGCTAAATGCTATGTATGGGATCTATTGGGTATGGCTGTTGTTGTAATAGTTCAGAGCAGAAAGTGATTCAGGAAAACACAACACAACCCATAAAACAATCCACTTTATCCCCACTAATAGCCAATCTGCCAGACTTGCCCGTTTTACCAAATCTCAGTTCCTGGAAGCTAGACAGTCAAGACAACCCAACATGAATATCCATAATAAGACTGTTTTAACCCCCAGATATTTAAATATTATAACTGAAGTCAAAACATTTTGCTCAAACATTCAAAGATGATTATTGTGAAAATGGATACAATCAGTTTAACCACACCTATACCCCAATGCTTCTAATCAATATCTCAAAACAATAAAACCAATCTAAACTTGCAGGAAAAAAAAAACTAGAATGTACCTTAATTTCAGAATTGGCATATGCCCAGTTTGGTGAGAAGTCAATAATGCTGAAAAGCTGGTCCTGAGAGAGAGACGGCCCCAAAATATAACTGTCCAAGTGCACTTGGGGACTAATAATAGAATCCTCAACTCCATTCTCACTTTCAACAGCTTCCCAATATGTACCAGAAGTCGACTGGGTTTGTGACTCCTTTACATCTCCAAGTTCTTTGCTCATCCATCTGTCAAAGCTGTCAAGCTTCTTCAGACCTTCCTTCATAAACCCTTCCAAAAATGGCGGTTTCAGAGGACCAGGTTTTCCATCTACAACTGGAACCGAATTACCCCCAATATTTAGTTTCTCCTTATCTTCATCCGCCACAAGGTTTCCTTGTGCAAGAGACCCATGTTGCCGATCAATGGTCTCAAACGAATTTAAGATTTCTGCATAACTAACATCTTCAAGAAACCTAGAGGGGAGATTATTATATCCTGCATCAAGCTGCAAATTTTCATAAAAACACCCATTAGCATATGTGAGATTTCCCTTCCTTTTAAAATGTAATTCTATATTGTTCACAATTCGATTCAGTTGACAGCTAGCAACAAAGCGCACATAACAAAAGAAAAATTGTTACACCAGAAAAAACATAGATTATATATATATAATAGGGAGAGGATCATTTGAGAACCAAATTGGTTTGAGAACTAAAAAGAACTAATTTGAGCCATAAATTTATTTACATGTATCCCCCCTCCCATGAATTATAGTGGTCCCCCCTGAAATTTGTGGTTAAGATTTAGTTCTCAAAAGTTCTCAAAATAAAAAGTTCTCATTTGAACCTAACCCTATATGAGAACTTTTTATTTTGAGAACTTTTGAGAACTAAATCTCAACCACAAATTTCAGGGGGGGGACCACTATAATTCATGGGAGGGGGATACATGTAAATAAATTTATGGCTCAAATTAGTTCTTTTTAGTTCTCAAACCAAATTGGTTCTCAAATGATCCTCTCCCTATATATATATATATATATATATATATATATATATATATAGGAAAAGGATCATTGGAAAACCCTCTAAATATTGGAAAACCTGGAAAACCTTTTTCAACCAATCACATTATTTCTTTCTTTTTTAATTTTTCTTTTATTTAAAGGGGCAATATGGTAACATGACATAATCTATTTTAGTAAACTATATTTAATAAATGTTTAAATTAATTTTCTCTCTTCCAACTCCTCTTTCTTAAAATCTCATCTCTCTCCTTTAATTTTAAATTTCCAGGCCAAATTAAAAAAGCAAACCTGATTTACAAATGAAAAAATCGTTGATCAGCAGTTCATCACCAACACAACGATTGTTACATCGTTGTAACAATAATTTTAGGTATTTTTTCAAGAAAATAAAACTATGGTTACATAGGTGTAACCATTCAGAAAGTTACCTAGAAAGAAGAGTAAATTACATGTTTATTGCTAGAACTATTACTAAGATGATAAATACTTGATAAAGTCAAACTAATGTGTATATATATATATGGTACCTGCCATCCAGGATTTCCTCTAAACTCCTGCATTTTATCAAACCCATCTAGCCGAACCTGATGCGTGTTTGTGTCATATGATTGTGCTGAGAGGTGTGTTGGCTGATAGCTAGCAGATTGACTTGCAGCATTGTAGTTTTCAAATGCATATGTCAAACCAATATCTAGGCTATTCCCATCTTTCTCCCCTTGCATGAGCGAAACAAAACTCATATCGGGAATTGCTTGAAATTTCCCATCATAATTATCTGTAAGTGGGTTTGTTAACGTTAACAGCTTTAGAAATTCATTTCATGACAAAGATTTCAAAAACTATATATCAAAGAACCTAAAAGAAGAAAGTACTTGAGGAAGGAACAGGATAATAAGGCATAGCGAGTGGATCATCTGGCTTTGCGGCAACTGATGATTGCAAGTTAAGGATAGAACTATATCTGGAAGTAGATTGGTGAGAAGAAGCTGCAAAAAAAGTTTATTTCCTTGTTAATCATATTTTAGATGGGATGAAGGACAGAACTAGACATGTACAGAAATTTAGAGGTAGCAAATTTCGATACATTCACTTATAAATGGGTGACCAAATTTTAACTATAACGAGTCAAATAGCTTAATTCAACTGAAATAGCTTAAATATGTCGAAGGGTCGAACAAGACGAGAGCGACCCAAAAGGTATTTTTTAATGTGCATAAAACCTCCCAAGTACTTTTGCTAACAAAAATACGATCCTTATTGCGAAGCTATAATGTCCGTCATCATGTTTGAGATGCTGCCTATTTACAAACAAAACACATCTTTAGGACGAAAATGGCTTTTGTTCAATCAAACCCGATCTGTATCAAACCCATACCAAAAGATCATGTCTTCATCTGAACACGTTTGCACCAGACCCACCTATTTTGCCAATTCTTTAAAGGATGAATGGAAAAACATGAACACACCTGACTCAGCATCTTCATATTCGGAGGCTTGTGTGCTATTGTCGGTATATGTGTGAAATTTAGAGGACACAGAACTATCGACCTCAGAAGTAGATATGTTGCTGTCACTTTCCAAGGAGTTGGGAGTAGCTTCTCTAACACGGTTTGCGCTTGTCCTATTTCCCTGATATTTATACAAAATTGTTACTATAGTAAAAATTCCATGTTACACGTAAATTTTTCTCATAACCCGTATATGTTAGTTGAACCACTAAGATCATCTATAACATCTCTTCTTTTAAATATTTTACGAAATCAGTGATGGTACTATCTATGTTTTAATCCATTTTTCATAATCAAGACACATTTGTCACTTTCTCCACTGCGTGAAAAAAGAGACATCAAATATCTAGTTATAAGTCCCATCTGCAATTACTAACATCAAATCAAACAGAAATAGAACAAGTATTAGCTCTTTCTTTTTTTCATTTTTTAGGGGGCGGGGATTCTTCTTTTGAGGCATGCTCATGGAAATTCTTATGTACTAATCTAGAAACGAACAATAAGTTACATTAAACCTTCATACTACCTCCAGTCCCCCATCCAAAAATAAACACAGCTTTTAACAAGACAAGGTTAAATGTAAGTGCCTGAATATTAGTTAATATCAAAAATGCACTGTCGTATTGACAAAACATAGTAATCTTTTAGGCCAACCTCATTGCTATCAATGTTTTGTAATGGTTACTACTAATAAAGAGTTAATTTTGGAAGGGTCCAGTTTTATTTGAGATATCACAAAAATGAGATTTTTTGGATTTAGTTTTGGATGAAGAAAAGATGTAGTTTCTGGCTGGAAGGAAAATCTTGTAATAATATAAAGTGGCGTACATAAAAAAGCTACATTAATATTAAAACAAATAAGACACAAGAACCTAGCAAAAAAAAACAAATACTTAAAGATATACTAACCTTTACTTCACGATAGTGGACTAGGACAATGTTTGACAGCTCCCTGCAGAAGCAGTAGACATATAAAGGGCGGTTAACAAAGTCCAAACAGAAGCCTTAATTTAAGTTTTTTAAAATTCCAATTTTCTTTTTCAGTTTTATTAAGACAATAAAAAGTAGATGTTATCATTATAGAGTACTAACAGAGATGACCATAAATTTCGAGTCTCCTTTTATAGTGTCTCCTTTGTGTTCTTAAATATCAGATATCATATCAGTTCAGTTCTAGATGGAGCATAAATGAACGTGAACCCAACATGTTCATCTACTCACTTCTTCATAATGGTATCTTTGTTAGTTAAAAAAGATAAGCCAGTTATAGGATCTTATAAAAAAGCAGTAATGTATTTCCAAAGTTAGTTATATGCATAGCCATCAGTTCATTATGTGTAGTCAAACGGTGGCCGGTACGTTAAAAAGACTATGGGGTGCTCTTAATTTTCTTTTACACTTTCATTATTACTTTCGTATATTTTCCTTTATTTGCTTTATTTAGGTGAAGTCAAAATTAATATCCACCAACCATAATGTTATACGTTAAGTTAAAAGTGCACATATCCATGGTTGGAAAGAGAATAAAGAAACACACACACTAGAGAATAATTTCCACTCACTCTTCAAGCAACCAATAGCTACGCCTCTGAAAATTTTCATTCTCTTCTCCGTGAGCATAGTAGCAATGCAACACATCAACGCTTCCAGCCTAAATAATATTTTGTGAAATTTTAGGGATAACAAACATAGAAATATGAAGTAAAGAGGATCTCCCTCAACACTTACTTTGAGCCTTTCATGGGCTTCCTTAACGGTTTTCCCGTCTTTTTTCTTCCTCCAGCTGTGTCCATCTTTTCTGAAATACCTTAATACTTTACGGTCAAACAGAAAAAGTGAACCATCTGAAAATAGGCATACAGATCATCAGGCCATCATGTGCAAGGGTACAAAATATAAGTAAACATATAACTAAAAGAAGATTATAATTTAGTGTTCTGGGCATGTGTAGAATAAACCACAATCTTTAGAAATCATACTTGGAGGCCTATTTCCAGGCTCTGAAGCAATCCGAAACTTGGTATAATTTCGAAGAATTTCACAAATTTCTGCAGGCCGAAGCCACCGGTGCTGTGCTTCTGATAGTATTTGATCAATATCTACATTTAGCCATAAACTTGGGTCAAAATAGGTGAGCAGAAAAGAGATGCTATGAAACCAAAAAAATAAAAATAAATGAGAAGAAGAAACTTAAGAACTGACAGTTGTAACTTGTAATTACAGTATCAAGATACTATGAAACCAATTAAGTCCCTCCCTCATCTAGAGTCCAGACTATTAGCAATAACACTTTGCTAATCTAGAAATCTAATGTCCAGAATAGGAGAAGACTCTTCAAGAACATTCATTGATATCTAGAAGATTCTATTATATAACACACAAAGATTATCGCAATTATAAACATCAGATGAATCAATCAACCAACTCTTCCGTACTGCTGTATATACACCAACCACAAGAGGTCGCTAACAAATAGGCGAGATGCATATGTACACGAGTGGAATATAATTACACGATCATATACCAAATCGAGTAAACCCTAATTCGATGAGAAAAAAAAAGTTACATAAATCAAAATTACGAACAACAATAGCCGAAGTCAAACTCACCTAATTGAGCACCAAGCGCGTAACGAGGAGCCTCCGCCATGAACTAATCAATCAGATCTCGCACTAGCTAGAACTAAACGAGCCACAATCTTTTCAGATATACCACCTGTCAGTCAGGTCATTCAGATTCAAGTAAAACCTACACCCAGTCGAAACCAAAATCTTGTCGTTTGATAGAAAGATTTGTTTGTGGATTGAGAAACGTGAAATGAAAATTTGTATTAAAGTTAAATAGGAGGGGAAGAGGAGGAGGAGGAAAGAGGTGAGAAAGGCCGCCGAAATGGAAGACAGACATTGACTGCTTTTGTTAGTGCTCCCCGTGAGAAAAAGTTTTATTTTTAGTTTCCCCACGGAAATTTAAATAGTAAAAACAAAATATACCAATAATCCTTAGCCTAGGGGCTATTTGGTTCGGCTTATTGATGTTTTAATGATAAATCTGCTAATCAAATCAGACGTTTTAGCCATACGGACGTGTTTGTTTCGCTGGGTTGTGGCTTACCGAAACAGACATTTACGTCTGTCCGATCCAGGCAAGAAATCGAGGTTGTATCATACAGACGAGGCGAGGGAAGGAGGGACTGGAGCGAGCTGGGGAAGAAAAAACGGCGAGGGAAGGAGGGGCTGGAGCGAGCTGGGGAAGAAAAACGAGGGGCTGGAGCAAGTTGAGCAAAGCAAAAACGAGATAAAAACCAATTTTGTGCTCGCCCCCCGGTTTTCGGAGCTGCATTCGTGTCCGCAGGTCGTGCGAACGGGAAGGCAATTTCATCAAATTTACACTTTGCACCCATCCCTGCACGCGGGTAGACATCGGAGTAAAACACAACATAAGAACTTAACATGTCATGTAGGTTTTCATATATAAGCTAACTATATTTTTGTTCCCAAATCAATGTGGGACAAACTAAAATGAAAGCAAAAAATATAATTTTTATTCTCACACCAATATGGGACAAAGTAATGAAGGAAAAATTTTGGTGTTTTGTTCTCACACCAATATGGGACATGCTAAATGAAAGAAAAAAATAGATTTTTTTGTTCTCATAGTGATGGAGAATGAAGATGATCGGGTGGGTGGGTAATGCCCCCATCAGTGATACAAATTTGTCGTTCAAAAAAAAAGAAAAAAAATATATATATAGGAAAAGTTATTGTACAAAGGATCAAATGTGTGTGAAGGAATCACAGTCACCCATCTGCGTTATATCTCTGGATCTGATGGGCAACAATTGTTTGGGGTGGCACACAGTCAGTTTTACACCGAGAATGAAACAAAAAGGGTAGCGACGTCGTTTTACAAACAAAACATATTGATATATACCCCGTATCACGCAACATAATCGCAAATCACAAATAACTCGGAAATTTAAAAGGCGATGAAGAAGTGTTTTTAAAACCTTGAATTCGAGAACTCTCAAAAAACACTATGGCGAAAGGTGATAGAACATCACAATCAGGTTGATATATGATTGCATTTTATATGAAATCAGTTATGTCATGAATTTTATGAAGATGCATGATTTGAAGTTTATGCATAATGAAATGCAGATTTAGTTAAGGAGATAAGAACGATTAATAGAAACGACAGGCCGATTATGAATCTGACTTTAAAGAGTTTAAAGTTTGTTTTCAAATGTAAAATTAAAAAAAAAAGATGCTCTCATTAACCTAGATTTGTGTTATTTGTTGTTATATGTTGTGTCATTTGTTAATATATGTTGTCTTTTTTTTTTTGTTATTATATGTTACGTAATATGTTGGTAGCCTTATTCAGATAATGAGAAAGGTGATGATCTTGCGTTATATTAGGTTGCGTAATTTGTGCATTTGTTTGCGTGATTTCATTTTTCATGCTTGCGTGTTTTTTGTACAACTTGCATGATTTGTTGGTGCCCTTATTCAGTTAATGAATGATTTGTTGGTAGTCTTATTCAGTCAATGAGAAAAGGTGATAATGTTGCGTTATATTAGGTTGCGTCATTTGTACTTCCTGTTTGCATGATTTTCTCTTTCATGCTTGCGTGTTTTTTTTGTATAACTTGCATGATTCTTTTGTAGCCTAATTCATACAATGAGAAAGGTGACAATGTTGCGTTATATTGGGTTGCGTAATTTGTGCTTCTGTTTGCATGATTTTCTTTTTCATGCTTGCGTGTTTTTTGTACAAATTGCGTGATTTGTTGGTGTCGTATTTCAGTCAATTCGTGATTTGTTGGCTATTACCCTTATCCAGTCAATGAGAAAGTTGATAAGAAAAAAACAAGGCATGAGAAAGAACAACCCAAAAGTGTTACCGTTGTTAAAAGGGTTGTTAAAGAAGGTAAACCATCAACAAAAGAAGATTTAAGAAAGAAAGTTATACAAATTCGTGTTAATGATGATGACTTCGCCATTGAACAAAAATAAAAGAAAAGCAAGCAAAGATGAAATCAAAGCCCCCAAGAAGGCTAGAATGCAAACAAAAGATAATGATGACGATGATTTTGAAAGTCCAACAAAATCAAAGGAAAAGTGATCTTATAAAACCTCAAAAACAAAGATTTGTAGAGTACATGAACATAAACATTACAATGAGAAGCTCAGTTGACAACATTTATAATGCATTGAAGAAATTCAATGACATACAAAGAAAATAAGTCACTTAAATGGGCTTTGAAATTGTTTTTTAATTGAAAATAAAATCACAAGCACCAGCATTGGGATACTGGCTGGTTAGGAAATAGATCCAATCAACCATAACTAAATGTGGGTAGCCACATAATCAAGATCACAGCAAAAAAGGACCATGAGGTTTTTGGTATACCTATGGGAAAAATAAAAGTTCTAGAGAAGAACAAAGCCAAGAAAAGGAGCAAACAAGTCAACTAATGATTTCAAAGAACAATTCTCAAAACCAGCAGTAACAATCACTAATGTGGTTAACGAAATGGAAAGGCAACTGCAAGGTGGGAGAATGTTTAAGATAAACTTCCTTGTTCTTTGGAATACCGCCATGTAATATCTTGAATGTAATATTACGTAATTGTGTTCAGTGACTAAGATTACACAAGTATAAATAACAGAGACAATTACACAATACACCCTCCTAGAATACAATATATTTAAACTATACTAAATATGTCTAATATCCCCTGCAAGCTAAGGCCAGCGAGCGACCTTAAGCGTAGACCAAAGAATGGCAAACCGTTGAGAGGAAAGAGGCTTTGTGAAGATGTATGCGATTTGATCATCAGTGGAGTGTTGGAAACAGGGTGTCCTGACCCGGCGAATTAACAAACCCGACCGATATTGACCCGTAAGAGTTACACCCGGGTCAACGGACTATAAATCTAATTACCTGTTAGTTAGTATTAAAACGAACTGTATGGTTAATTAAAGAAATACTTTATTATTTATTTAATTATACGGCAAAACATTTGCGGCTAAAACACTTGTGATTTTATTAACCAGATAAATCACTTGTTACCAGATTAATAGACTGGTTTAAATGGTGATGTGGATAAAATCGCAGATGGGCCTAGTCCGCGAGTGGGCCCTAGTCTGCGAATTTTATAAACAAAATAGGAGGGAGTGGAAAAAGTGTAATACAATTCAGAAACCCTGATCTCCTCCCTCTCTCTCTCTCTCTCTCTCTCTCTCTACGTCGATTCCCAATCGGCGCCAAACCCTAGCCGCCGGCTTCACTTGTTCGACGCCACCATCACCTCCGCCGATCATCGTCGTGGTTCCGATGGTTCCCCGTTTAGCCAGCGCCATCACATGACTCGAGAAAAAAGTTGCAGTCGCCCGAGCAGAAGCTGAAGCCGCGACCCGAGCCGCAGCCGCGGCCCAAGCCGCAGCCACCGCCACCTCTGTTGCACCGTCGGTCGATTGCCTGCCGGTGGTCCTCGCGCTGCCGGCGCAGCCGAGGCCACCACGCCCCGTCCCCTCGTCGTGGCCCGTGCCTCTTTATCCGCCAGCCACCGCCACCGTGTCACCGTTGTTTACTGGTGATGAGATCGTCGTGGGGACCATCCCTGTTGCGATCCCGATGGAGCAAGTTTTGTCTCCACCACCCTGTGGTAACCCTACCACTGCTGCCACCATTGCCGCCGCCGCCACAGTTGACGACCTGACTCGTCGGTTCGAGTCGGACGTCTCAGTTTGTACTAGCGAGAGTCCATTGAACCCGGGTGTCTCGAGTGGTTGCTCGAATCTCGCCAAGGTATATCTAACTCGCTTAGATATTTATTTTATTTATTTTAAATTAATATTTTATATGTGTTTGTCGTGTACGGTGATTGATCCTGTTACAGTAATATTCGCGTGTTTATTTAAACCGTTTCCGCTACTAAATTAATCTAGCATTAATTTATATTAAATCGATTTTAATCGGATAAAATTAAAATCGGTAACCCGAATATCCACTGTAAATCCCAACAGTGGTATCAGAGCCATTATCACCGCGCGCAAACCAGAACTGGTCTTTTCGTAACTGGTAGTTCGCAATTTTGATTTATATCCAAATTGCGAATTAGAATTAATCTTACTTTTTTAATTTTAATTCTATTAAATATTTATTATTGTGTGTTACGACCGACCCCTTGTTTAAAATTGGATAATTGTATGTGATGTGGCGTGTTTGTTTTTTTTTTATCTGGTTGGTCCAAAATGTTTTGGCCCATTTATGTTTTTCGAACTTTTGGTTTGTTGGACCTGGTTTTAGGGTTTCAAAGTTGTACACAATTTAGATTTAGGTTACTACTTTTTTTTTAGTAATTGTTAATCTTGTAAAACCAAGACTCGAAGAATGGACACACGCCAAAGGGATGTCGAAGCAATTGGGAGCTGAACCGGATCCAAGAACACACTAAGTTGCCTGCTTGGTTGTTCACCTTTCATTTTATTTAATTTTATTTAAATAAGTCCCTTATGATCTCGCTTGTATGGCTCGAGCGAGATCAAGACCTTATGTCGTTTAACACACAATATGCCATTCGCGACTACTTAGTAATTTTTACTAGGATAAATTAAATTATGAGTCCCGAGTGGTGATAGGGTTGTTGGAAATCGGGTGTCCTGACCCGACGAATTAACCAACCCGGCCGATATTGACCCGTAAGAGTTACACCCGGGTCAACAGCCTCTAAATCTAATTACTGGAATAATTAGTATTAAATGAACTGATTGGTGAATTAAATAAATGCGGGATTATTTATTTGATTCCACGACAAGAATAATTCGGTAAAAAACGTTCGAAAATAAATTAAACGAACTGATCAGTTGTTACCAGATTAACAGACTGATCAGTATGGTGGACTGGAGGAAATCGCGACCGGGCCCAGTCCGTCAGAGCCCCAGTCCGCGATTATTTTAATAAAATAGAGAGAGAGAGAGGGTGGATTGAAGAACAAGTCAGAAAAATCCTATTCTCCTGATCTCTCTCTCTCTCTCTCTCTCTTCTGTGTGTCGATCTCCAGTCGGCTCCCCTAAGCCGCCGCCTTCATTCGATCGGCGCCACCACCACCACCGTGATCCCTCGCGATTCCCGATGGATCCTTGTCTTGCCAGCGTTTATGCCCGTCTTGAGAAAGAAGCCGCCACCGCCCGAGCCGAAGCCGCAGCTCGAGCCGCAGCCGCGGCTCAGGCCACCGCTGCTGCGACGCCTCCGGATCACAGGCCGGTGGTCCTTGCGCTGCCGGCGCATCCAAGGCCACTGCGCCTCGTCCCCTCCTTGTGGCCCGCGCCGCTATACCCTCCGGCCGCCGCCACCGCGTCACCGCCGATATCCGGTGACGAGATCATTGTGGGGTCGGTTCCTGTCGTGATTCCGGCCGAGAGGATTTTGACCAAAATAAAGATGAACCTTGTGTTTACAGAAAGGCAAGTGGGAGCGCTGTATCGTTTCTCGTACTGTACGTAGACGATATACTAATCATAGGAAACAACATACCCATGCTTAACGAAGTTAAGAAATGGGTTTCATCTTGTTTCGCTATGAAAGATCTTGGAGAAACTTACATTCTGGGAATTAAAATTCACAGAGATCGATCTAAGGGCCTTTTGGGTATCAGTCAAAGCACATACGTTGATAAGATCATAGCTCGGTTCAACATGAGCAACTCCAAGAAATGAGTCGTTCCCATGACTAAGGGAACAATCTTGGACAAATCTCAAGCACCTAAAATAGAGAAAGAGATAAGCCAAATAGCATCGATCCCATTTGCCTCTGCTATTAGATCTATCATGTATGCCATGCTCTGCACACGACCGGATGTCTCGTATGCACTGAGCGTGACTAGTCGGTACCAACAGACGCCAGGACTAGCTCACTGGACGGCTGTAAAGAACATATTGAAATACTTGATAAACACCACTGACATGTTTCTCGTATACGAAGGTGTTGATGAAGAGCTCACTGTAAGGTGTTACATTGATGCTAGTTTCCAGACTGGCCGAGATGATTCTCGCTCGCAGTCGGGGTTCATATTCACTCTTAACGGAGGCGCTGTTTCCTGGAGAAGCTCCCAATAGCCAGTAGTAGCAGATTCTACTATTGAATCCGAATACATAGCCGCCTCAGAAGCTCCTAAGGAAGCTGTGTGGATGAAGAAGTCCATATCCGATCTCGATGCCGTGCCAAGCATTAGGCAGCCAATCGAGATGCTGTGCGATAACACAGGCGCTGTTGCTCAAGCCAAAGAGCAAGGGTCTCACAAGAAGGCCAAGCAGATCCTGAGGAAGTTCCACTACATAAGAGTAGTAGATAGAAATGAAATTAAAATAAGCAAAGTACACACAGATCAAAACTTAGCTGATCCCTTCACTAATCCTATGACTCAGGAGACTCATATACGCCACAGAGAAGCGATAGGGCTTAGATTAGCTAAAGACATGTTTTGATTTAGTATTTGGATGTATAAAAACCAGCAGTTATCTATATTTTTCTTATTCCATCTGTTTTATGCAATGATGAATTACATAACTGTGTTCAATATTAATACGTTTAATCCATGGACAATAAGTTTTTGTCCTAAATGTCCGTAGTCGATTAGTTTTAGTGGGAGCTATACTAAAGTAAGACTATTGTGACTACTTGAACCTTAAAGTTGTTTAACGTTCAAACTCACGGACCTCATTGGTGAATGACGTTGGACGTAACTCGCATCATGCAATGCAAACATGGAAGTCTTGCTTGCTTGATTAATGCATACTCTAATGTATCCTTAGACCTGAGACGCATATTCGAACTCCCTTCTACTAAAGAACATTCCTTGATTATATCCTAACGTTGTCGCGTAACTGCCAACCATAACGGTTACTCTTGGGAATGACTCTGAGGTTTAGTGGGAGTTGTATGCCTCAACAAGGAATTTTGTACTCTTACTTTGGTAATTGTTAGACATGAAGGCGCCCTCGTTGGTTCCAAGTGATAAGTGTGAGGCCTCACCCAAACTTACTGTGTGTTTTTTGGATCACTTCGAATTGTATCGAGAACGAAAATCCATGAATCATATATGAGAGTCCATGTCTCATAATTCATCAATGTCTTATACAGAAAGGAACATATGACAATGAATGCACACGTCATAAGTGACAATGAATGCACAAGTCATAAGTCTGCTTGATCGTTAATCATATATACTTTGGCTGAAGACTTAAAGTGTCAATATTGGTTGGTGTAGCCATGCATAGCTAGAGTGCCTCTGACTGCGCTCGTTAAACTGTCGCGTTTAGTCCAAGTGGGAGACTGTTGAAAATAGGGTGTCATGACCCGACGAATTAACAAACCTGACCGATATTAACCCGTAAGAGTTACACTCGGGGTCAACGGACTGTAAATCTAATTACTGGAATAATTAGTATTAAATGAACTGATTGGTGAATTAAATAAATACGGGATTATTTATTTAATTCCACAACAAGATTAATTCGGCTAAAAAACGCTCGAAATTAAATTAAACGGACTGATCAGTTGTTACCAGATTAACAGACTGATCAGTACTGGTGGACTGGAGGAAATCATGACCGGGCCCAGTCCGTCAGAGCCCCAGTACGCGATTTTTTTAATAAAATAGAGAGAGAGAGAGAGAGAGGGTGGAATGAAGAATAAGTCAGAAAAACCCTATTCTCCTAATCTTTCTCTCTCTGCGTCGATCTCCAGCCGGCTCCCCTTAGCCGCCGCCTTCCTTTGATCAACGCCACCACCACCACCGTGATCCCTCTCGGTTCCCGATGGATCCCCGTCTTGCCAGCATTTGTGCCCGTCTCGAGAAAGAAGCCGCCACCGCCCGAGCCAAAGCCGCAACTCGAGTCGAAGCTGAAGCCGCAACCGCGGCTCAGGCCGCCGCTGCTGCGCCGTCGCCGGATCGCAGGCCGGTGGTTCTTGTGCTGTCGGCGCAGCCAAGGCCACCGCGCCCCGTCCCCTCCTCGTGGCCCGCGCCGCTATACCCTCCGGCTGCCGCCACCGCGTCACCACCGATATCCGGAGACGAGATCATTATGGGGTCGGTTCCTGTCGCGATTACGGCCGAGAGGATTTTGTCACCGCCATCGGTAGTCTCGCTACCACCGCCGCCACCGTTACCGCCACCGATGGTTGCCGCCGTCTCAGTCGACGATCTGACTCGCCGGTTCGAGTCAGACGTTTCAATTCATCCTAGCGCGAGCCCGTTGAATCCGGGTGTCGTGAACGATTGTTCGAATCCCGCCAAGGTATATCTAATTTACCTAGATATTTATTTTATTTGTTTGAAATAAAATAGTTTCTGTGTTTTTCGTGTACCGGTGATTGACCCTGTTTACAGTTATATTCGCGTGTTTTGTTTAAATCGTTTCCGCTGCTAAATTAATCTGGCATTAATTTATATTAAATCGGTTTTAATCAGATAAAAATTAAAATCGGTAACCCGGATATCCACTGTAAACCCCAACAAGGGTTTATCGTTCGTGTCTAACGATAATTAAATATTTAAAGCAATCCATATTCCTATCTGGTAATTATTAAAACTGATAGTTTGTGCCATCCTATCTCAAGTCGAACTTGGAACGTATTCACCGGAGCATCAGTGTTGGAGTATTTCAACACCACACTTGGTGCCGAGGGTACCTTCTGAGGCGTAGGAATTGGAGTATTTCAACACCGTGTCTGTCGCATCAACCATTTAGGATTACTATCGCTTTAGACTTATATGTTCGTAGTGTTGGAGTATTTCAACACCGCGCTACGGGTGTGTAATTCTAAAGTGGGCACGGATGAGGCTAAACGTATCACAAAATACACCAGTATGTATATAGCAGCCTCATACCGAGAGTTGTGACTTGAGTCTTACAAGTGACAACCGTTGTCAGTTTGTTTACACGACCTTGCTCCTGAGGCTCATTTGGCGGTCTTAAGTAATGTCGCCTAAACGAATTCTCATTTTCTTAAAAAAAAAACCTTACCAACTTATTTTAAAGAAAAATAAAACATCTAAAATACTAATTTAAATCTACTTTGCTTATTTCAGAAGGCTATTGAAAACTCACCTCCATTAAGTTCAATGGTAACACTTGATCACTTCACTGAGACTTGCTTTCTAGCATGGCAGACTACCCTGAGG
Organism: Deinandra increscens subsp. villosa; assembly: GCA_039602395.1. Classification (NCBI taxonomy): domain Eukaryota; kingdom Viridiplantae; phylum Streptophyta; class Magnoliopsida; order Asterales; family Asteraceae; genus Deinandra; species Deinandra increscens. The sequence goes on along the minus strand of JBCNJP010000027.1, from coordinate 88,356,496 downwards.
AACCTTTTAAGGCTCTCCGGGAAACTCTATGTCATTGACCGACCTGTCCCGAGTATTCCATCTTAATTGCTAAATGAGAACTCGCGGACATAGCCCCAAAAGCAGTTTGACGATGATAAGGACGTCACTGACTGATACTATCTAGTATGGATCAGGATTATCGGTACAATTTCATGGGGATGTCTGCTTACGACATCATGCGTACGCTCAAGGATTTGTTTGAGCTAAGTCTGAGGACTGAGCGAGCTGAGGCACTTGTGCAATTTGTCAACTGCATCATGCCGAATGAGTCCTCGACATACGATCATGTCATGCAGAAGAAAGCGTATCGTGACAGGCTAATCGACCTTGGCTACTCCATCCCTTCCGGGATGGCTCTTGATGTAGTACTCGGATCTCTGACAGAACATTATCGTATTCTTGCGATTAACTGTTCGGCTCAGACGATCGAGGAGGTTATTCCGTTGATTCCCAACGTGAAGATCAGGACCACGTCGGACGTGCTCAGAGTCACTAATACAAAGATCTCCAAGAAGGTCAAGGATTGCAAAGGCAAGAAACCACAGGCGCCGCCTCCCGAGGAACGCCTGTGCTATGAGTGCAACAGAGCAGAACACTGGCGTCGTAACTGTCCTATTTATCTTGCGAAGCTGAAGATGACCAAGAACCCTAATAAGGGTTGCTCATCAGGTATGTCAATACATGATGTGTCATATTTAAACAAGAAAAACGGTCAAGTTAAAAATGGTAAATACTGAGTGACCAAACCACACACTAGGGCAAGCATACCCGTCGTATGCAATATAGTATCAATAAGTACTGAGTATCAATCCATGGACGCGTAATCAGTCTCTCGATAATGTACCATCACTAATATTTAACCAATGTATTTGGAATGATTGAATTACACAAACTAAGCAAGCAGTAAACAAATAGCAAACAACGTAGACGACAGGGAAATAGAATGAGAGAGATATCACCTAGCCCAGAATCCACTAAACCCAAATAAGATCCCCGACAAGACCTGTCAACATGAAACTATCACCAAATGAGAATAAACCAACCAAGGAGGACTATAGACACATCCCGAATGATCAGAAAATTCTAAATGAAGCACAGATAACATAATATGTGAATTTTCACAACAGTTTCACCGTTTCGGTCAAAACAAGCAAAACACGCATAAATCAGGAAACACCAAGAGAGGTCTCTCTAAATGAATCCTAATACATGCAATGATACTAATTTCGATTATCTAGGACCTAGAAATCACTAAACACGAATAAATAGGCTCAAACCTCGCGGTCATAAGTATTTTAACCTATCAAACAATGTCTAGCCAGTAACTAGCAAATGGAATAACTCGATCAAGTTTATTCCACAAGGATGTACACAAAAATCAGCCACTAACCAATGATATATCATCATGTAGGAGGTCTCCGGATCATGCATTAACCCAAAAACCCATTTAAGTCCAAGGATCAACAATAAACTAACTAATAATGGTTGTAATTCCACAATCCCTATCAATTAGTCCACATAATACATCATTAACAGCAGCTAATTAAGCACACATAATCATCCCAAACAATCAAAACTAGAATCATGAGCAAAAATCACATAATCATGTTGAAAAGTCAAACCGAAAAGTCAAAATGGGTAAAGCTTCATCTAAACAAGGTGATAAATAAGAAATCAGCCAAAGATCATGTATCTAATCACAAAATCAGTCAAATCTAAGCAATACATTAATGAACAAACAAGAACAATGAAGAAGAACCCAAATGAAGTGAAGAAATCTCAAACCGAAGCCTTCAATCTTCAATCTACACTCTAAGATCCTCAATCAAGCCCTTGATCGCCCAAAAATTCGTCTTTGATCTCGTTCTGTGCTCTCTGGTCGAGTCCCCCAAACCCTAGGCTCAAAAAATGCTTAAATACTCGTTTTGGAATTTTTAGCCATCTTGTCCCGTTCGCGGACCCATGAGAACCGGAAAAGAGAGACTCGCTGGTCCATAAAGCCCACTTTTCTATTTTCTGGATTCTAGGTTCATGGACCAGCGAAAACTAACAGACTAGGCTCGCTTGTCCATGACAGACACTGTAACAGATTTTCAATTTCTTCTATCTTTCACTCCGAGCTCCAAATCGCGTTCCGTTTTCGACCGAATCACCACAAATCAACCGATCACCACCATATCTCCTAAAATTCAACATATGAAAAATTAAGTACCAAAATCTCATCAAAACTTGAACAAAAGCCAGATAAAATGCGGGATTATTCACTCGAAAACATGTATAAGATGCGGTGCATCAAACATCCCCACACTTAACCCTTTTTCGTCCCGAAAAAGTTCGCGATGGAATCACAACCGGAAAAATTTGACTTCTAGCTACTATTCTTTATTCAAAAACATAGATACTCACGTGATAGCCACGCTTATCGGTATTTCAGTCCGAATAAACCCAACCGCCGAAAACCGAAGCCCCTGAACATGCTTTATTCAATTTTATTACCAATTATGGGTCCCGCACAATCAGTTTTGCAACTAGGCCTAATCCCGTCTTAAACTGGATTAAGGCTTTTCCCACCGCAATTGAATACAATATTTATGATTTGGAGATTATGGAATGTGAATGGATGGAATGATGGGTGAGCTTGAATTGAATTTATTTATTTAATCCTAAAACTTGGGCGAGTCTCCACCTGACATTACATGTCCTAAGTGCCTATCCCGAGAGGTAGTAAGCAGGCTTTGACCCTCTCACACAAAACCACATCACCCCGATAGATCATCTCCTGAGTCCCTATCCCTAGAGGTAGAACGTAGGATCAACGGATTTTGTGCACTTTATTCGATTTTTTTTTTGCATAAATAAAATTTAAAACAAGCTCAAGATGGATGGATGGATGGGGCGCCACTATTTCTCGGATTTATTTTTATAAAAAGATCATAGTGTGCCGGGTTATCTCCAAATCATAAACATTTTATTCAATTGCGGTACCTATCAGCTTATTCAACAGTTTCGGCTTTGCTACTACACTAAAGGCGGGAACCCACAATATTTATTTAAATATTTATTTAAGTAGCGAAATCAGGATTTTTAAGCTTTCCGAAATCATCTGGGCCTACCAGCACATCAAAAACTAAGCGCGCTTTCAACTTTATTTAATTTTTTTACATTCACCAAAAAGCCAAAAATTTCCGGTTTTTCTATCATTTTCCATTTTTTACCACAAACAATTCTCAAGGACCATGTAAAAACACAATAGGGGGAAAAGATCATAAAATTTCAAAAATTTTCACAATATCAAGCAATTTCAGTTCAATTTACCCTTCTCCCCACACTTATTTCGTACATTGCCCTCAATGTACGATAAATCACAATCAAGCACAAAAAGAGGTAAAGGGAACTGAAATACTTCCCTGATCACCGTCGATGTGCCAGTGAACTGCATAATGAATCTCGAAAAGCTCTCGACCAATAAAATGCCAATACTGCCGGAAGATGTGCCAAATGAGCCCAAAAATCTCCAAAAATGAATGATGAAACAGCTCTCGACCAACAGGTGCCAGAACTGCTTCTCAGATAAGTATCTAGTCAAACACAACACACATCAAAGGCAACATCAAATAGATACATAACAATGCAAAGTATCAAGTCAACCCAACCCATATACAAAATATCCCGAGTTTGTAACTCTAAATAAATACATCAAAAATCAAAATAAAGAGAGTACAACTCGGATAAGAAGTAACCGATGTCTCAGGGCTGCTGATTTGGTGGGGGCTGGTCTGGAGGTGGTGGGCTCTCCATGGCCCTATGATGAGCTCCTCAGCTCGCGCGGTAACCCCTAATGTCTCCAAAAACGGCCAGTCGAGAGGCCGGACTCACAAGAAAGGCATAGTGAGCAACGTCCTAAGACGGGTGTACTCCACGGAATCTCTATGAAAACGGAGCCACGGGTGTCACACCCCAACCGACGGCGGAATTTACGTCGGGGCATGATGATTGTCCAAATGCTCATGACACTAATTAAAGTCTCAATAGTTATTCATTACCAAATTCCAAGCCTTACACCAGGTTCAACACACATAACATAGCATAACATATAGAGTTTGATTTAATTAATCTAGGTCCAAAGCATCCTAGATGTAGCATCAATCACGTATAGCTCAAACAACATTTCCTGTAACATGTATAAAAATAGAGAGTGTCAACTAAAATAATTAGAGAGTAAACATAAGGTTAGAATATATATATATATATATAATAGTTTGAAAGCGATTCATATGTCAAATGTAGACTCTAGTGCATACGAATAAACAGATATTGCATAATTAAACCTTGATGACTAGTGTTCGTAACTCGAAAGTTACGCTTAGCTTGAGTTAGGTTTCAATCACCCGAATGCCAAACCGGTCAAATTCAGGTGGGTTATCAGTCCAATGGAATCCATTATTGTTACCATAGGCTTGTTTGTTAATATATAGATAAATTCATTAAGATTTAAACAAGGGTTACAACTCAACATGAAGTACAAGGGAGGCGGGCAACAAGCTGCGCCGCAAGCCCCTTCTGAATAGCAAAACCTAACCGAGTGAAAACCACATTCAAACCACAAGGAGTCGCCACATTCCCATGCATGACCTTCTGGACGCGGCTCAAAGTATCCACATCTTCCGGAGCAAGGTAGCCGAATGTATCAAACACAAAAGGCACGAACACATGTTGATTTGCCAGACACGCTTCCTCATGTTTGCGCACCTTCCCTGCAGCAGCATTCATGGCAGCCTGGCCTGCCCGAAACCCAGAGCCCTTGAACCACACGAGGGGGAAACCCTAGTAAGGTCGACACATGCGTGCTTCCACCCAAAGACAAGGACGTCCGCCGGGCGAAGGGAGGAACGCCTGTCCGCTGGGTCCGACAAAAAATTAACCGGGGCTTCCTTCTTCGCAGATATCCCGGCTCTTTTGAAAATGTCGAATAAAATGTCCCGGACCAGATCATGTCGGTATTTGAAACCGGGCAACTCTTTGCAATGGACCGCATGTTCCCCATAAGCATCCAAGAATGCCTTGCTGCACACTGGACATCTCTCATCACTCGGGTACAGGGGGATCATAAGTCGAAATTTAAGAATTGCCCGGTATTCGACTGGCGACATGTGCTGCCCCAGCCCATCAATGGGGAGGGCGAGGAGAAAATCTTGAGCATGTGGTTGGCGAAGGCATTCCCACACCGCGTTTTCCCTGGCTGTCATCCCGAAGGAAGCTTCCATTTCTCGTACGGCTTTACTAAGGACATTCGCCAAAACATGTTGGGCTTTGGGTGGGGCGGTGTCCTTGTTAGAGAAACCGCTAAGATCAAAGCCCAGAATTAAGTCACGGAGACCAGCCAACGCGTCCGTGTACGCCGATTCCATAGTGACAACATAGTTTAACATATAGCATAGAAATCACACATAGACAGAGAAGGAGATCGCATAGTTTGGAAAGAAAAAGAAAGAATGCGTGCTTGAATAATGTATACATGTTACATCCCAAAACTTGAGAGGAAAAGGGATTATGAGTACTCACCTAAGGTGGTGAGTGAAATATGAAAAGAGTCCGAGTGATAAGAAGACGACTATCCATGTCCTAAATTATATGAAGACACTTTAAGTCTAGAGACATGAATCGAATGTCTAAGTTACCCACTTTAGACTATTTGGGTCTTGTTTAAATGAGTTAACCCATTGACCATTGGTGATATGTATTGGTTTTTGGTTTAGTGTATCAATTGGAGATTTTGGACAGCTTATGAGCTGTGACTTTAAGTTCGTTTTTAAAATATCAAACGTTAACTATAAATTACCAAAATTTACAGATTGTTAGTTTATTGTATTGCAAACATTTTTTGTTTAATAAGCTTTTTAAGAAAATGCTAAGAGATAGCTCGAAACAGCCTCACAAAACAGAAGGTACAGTAACACGCACCTTTCTTGTAGGGACTGTTGTGAGCTGCTCGGTTTGAATTAAAAGGCAAAATATATATCGTTGGAAAGCTAACCCAACGAAATTAATCGTGGATTCTAAGTTTGTTAAATTTGAGTTCGAAATGACCAAGATATGGCCGGATAAAAGTCTAACAACGAATCTGTGTTTTGGACAAAATTTAAAGTTGAGTTGTTCTCCTTTAAGGTGATTAACCAACAAGCCCTTTTTAATGGGTGTTCTTAGGTATAAATATTAACGAGTATTTAAGAATATAAACAAGATGTTTTTATCACAGAAATCAAGCAAGTAGAAGGTAGTGAAGATGACGGTTGAGCTTGGATCAACACTTGAAGCCTTGAGGAGTTCATGAGATTTTCTGACAGAAAGTTAGGCCGACTTTGTAGATGATTCTGGATGATTTAGGAAACCAAATGGTACAGATTTTAAGTCTAAAATGAATTACTTTGAAAGAGGAAGATATAGGAAAAAGAATCAGCTCAAACCGATCTCGTTTGGTACCTCAAAAGTGCCACGGAAAACAAGGTCGCACAGCAGCGAGATCCTGGAGCAGTCGACGTTCAAAGTGGCCTAGAGGGCTGAGTTTTTATCTAAATTGAGTGAGGTCACTTGTAATTTTTAGAGGACTCAAAGGTCAAGATTTCTAGACAAGAATGGAAGGATTTGGATGATTTATGAGGTAGATATGGGTTGTAGAAGTGGCTGTAACGAATCTGGTAGATTTTAGGTATAGGTGTGAGAAAAACAAGTGCATTAGCTTTGGTATTTCTACAAAAAATTTAGTCTTGGATGACTAATTTGAGGACTACTAGAGGATTACTTTAGTCCTACTTGAGGACTACTAGAGGATTACTTTAATCCTACTTGGGGACTACTAAAGGATTACTTTAATCCTACTTGGGGACTACTAAAGGATTACTTTAGTCCTACTTGAGGACTACTTATGGATTACTTTAATCCTACTTGGGGACTACTAAAGGATTACTTTAGTCATGTGGGTGGTCTATTAGTATTTTATATACGAGAGATAAAATAACGAGTTTCAGTTTGATATTCTTTACTAGTTAATGACCATGTTTGTGGCTAGATTATAACAAACGGACGTATGGAACTTTAATGTTTCAACCTCAACCGGAACGAAGTCCGCCTGAACCTTTCCGTTTAAACTTCGGCTGGATCGATGTTCTGTGAGAATAATAATGATATAAGTCACACATTAATAAAAGAGTATAATCTTTTAACTTTTATAAATTTTATTATTGTTCCATCATTAATGTATAGTTTTAGAGTTATCCAATAATATCACCACTGGTCTCGTTTTGGGTTGACTCGGGTAAGACCATGACATGTATAAATATATGTATATGTATAAAATGAAAAAAGGATAATCATAGAATATATTCATGATTTTTTCTTGAATATAGATTGAAATTACAGGGATAACTGAAACAGGTCAGGTTACAAATATGAAAAATAGACGGATGTCACAACGGGTGCCTGTGCAGGGGAACATACGGGGCTACCCCCTCAGCGGGAACCTCGCCCTCGACTGGTAGTGGCTCCATAATCGGTGGTGGAGGCGGGGATACTGCAGCCTTCTTCTTGGGTGCAACCTTCTTCTTGGGTGTCGTGCATGTCTTTCGCTTCTTCCCCACGCCCAAAGAATAACCTTTAGCCATATCTGCAAAATTTCTCAACAAAATCAAGTTAGTACAATGAAGAAAATGAGAAAATATGGAAATCGGGTTTCAGACGGGCAATAGCTGAAATAAGCAAAACAAAAGAAAAACTGATGAAATCCAAACACAAACTGCAATTTGTCATCAATGATTACCCAAATGCTATCGTGACCGTCTAAAGTGCGTGGAAGTTTAGTGATGAAATCCATGGCTATGTTTTCCCACTTCCACACTGGAATCTCTGGTTGTTTAAGCAAGCCAGAAGGTCGTTGATGTCCGGCTTTGACTTTAGAGCAGGTGAGACATTTAACCACAAAGAGGGCAATGTCCTTTTTCATGCCGGGCCACCAATAATGACAACGAAGATCCTGATACATTTTGTCTGCACTAGGATGAATAGAATAGCGGGACTTGTGAGCCTCGCTCATGATGAAAGTACGAAGATTGTCGCGATTAGGAACCCAAAGACGATTTAAGAAATATAGGAGACCATTAGGTTTGGTTTCCAATTGGAGTTTAGTACCACATGACATTTCTTCATACATGTTACCCTCGGTGACTGGGGCATTTTGTGCTTCAAAGATACGCATCTAAACATCGGTTTGAATATGAATGCTTTGAAGTAGAATAGGCTTGACATGGTCTTTACGACTAAGAGCGTCGGCTACAACATTTTCTTTGCCAGGATGGTAGCGAATTTCTCAGTCGTAGTCGTTTAGTAGTTCGACCCATCGTCGTTGTCGCATGTTTCACTCCTTTTGATCAAAAATATGTTGAAGGCTCTTATGGTCAGTGAAAACAACACATTTGGTACCGAATAGGTAATGCCTCCAGATTTTCAAAGCAAAAATGACCGCACCAAGCTCGAGATCGTGCGTCGTGTAGTTCTTCTCATGGACTTTGAGTTTCCTTTATGCATAAGCGATAACCTTGCCTCGTTGAATGCGGACGCAACCAAGACCTTGGTTTGATGCATCGCAATAGACGACAAAATCGTTGTTACCATCGGGAAGGGTTAGGATAGGAGCGTCACATAACATTTGTTTAAGTGTCAGGAATGCTTGCTCTTGCTTTGGACCCCACTCGAATGGCTTGCCTTTATGTGTTAAGGTAGTGACTGGTAAAGCAATCCTGGAGAAGTTGGAAATAAAATGCCGGTAGTAGCCTGCTAAACCAAGAAAAGAACGAATTTCGGTAGGAGTAGTAGGAATACTCCAATTTCTAACGGCTTTGATCTTAGCAGGATCTACATGGATGCCCTTGTCATTGACAATGTGTCCCAAAAATTGAACTTCCTTAAGCCAAAATTCACATTTTGAGAATTTAGCGTATAGTTATTTTTCTTTAAGAGTTCCAAAATTAGACGTAAGTGTTGCTCGTGATCAGATTTTGATTTGGAGTAGATTAGGATGTCATCAATGAAGACGATCACAAATTTATCCAAGTAAGGCTTGCAAACACGATTCATAAGATCCATGAATACTGCAGGTGCATTTGTTAAGCCAAAAGGCATAACTGTGAATTCAAAGTGACCATACCTTGTTCAAAAGGCGGTCTTTGGAATATCATCATTATGGACACGAAGTTGATGATATCCAGAACGAAGATCTATTTTTGAGAAACAACTGGCACCTTGAAGTTGGTTAAAGAGATCGTCGATTCGAGGTAAGGGATAACGGTTCTTGATGGTAAGCTTGTTGAGCTCACGATAGTCGATGCACATTCGAAATGATCCATCCTTCTTCATTACGAATAGAACAGGTGCTCCACATGGTGAGGAATTTGGACGAACAAATCCTTTTGCAGAGAGCTCTTGGAGTTAATTAGACAACTCTTGCATTTCAGAAGGTGTGAGACGATATGGAGACTTAGCTACTGGAGTTGCATCGGGTACAAGATCAATGCGGAAATCAATTTGACGATTAGGAGGAAGACCGGATACGTCTTCAGGAAAGACTCCAGGAAAATCCCGAACGGTAGGAATGTCTTGTATCTTCTTCTCCTTAGCATCTGTCTCCATAATATGTGCCAAGAATGCCACGTAGTTCTTGCGTAAGTACTTTCGGGCTTTGGTGCATGACATGAGTTTAAGTCCTTTAGATGGTGTCTCGTCATAGATAACAAAAACCTGACCATCTGTGCAAGGAATTCGAATAGCCTTCTCGAAATAGGCAATTTCGGCATGATTAGAAGTTAACCAATCCATGCCTACTATGATGTCAAAGCTACTTAGTTGCATAGGTATGAGGTCGATAGAGAGGTTGTGCTCATTAAAGTTAAGTGTGCGGTTGCGAATAATAGAGTTAATGGTGATGGGTTTTCCATCCGCCACTTCAACCGTGAAAGGTTTTTCTAAAGTGGTTCGAGGTGTAGCCAGTAAAGGCTCAAATTCAATTGAAACAAAGCTCTTATCAGCGCCAGTATCAAATAAAACTGAGGCATAACGACTATTAACAAGGAACGTACCATTAACCACTTCGTTGTTGGCTTGAGTTTGATTGGCATTGATGTTGAATGCACGACCACGAGCACCCTGGTTGACTGGATTGGCTTGAGCATTGTTCATAATGGTCAACATGGGACATGCATTACGAAAATGCGTTGGGTCACCACATTGGAAGCAAGCAGGCCTATAGGGTGGTGGTGGAGCATTGGGGAAAGCAGCGGGTCGAACAAGGGGTTGCTGATCTCGAGGTCGAATGGGTTGTTTACAAACGTTGATAGTATGACCCATACGACCACAATTTTGGCACTCGCGACACGGAGTAATCGCATGGTGATGGTATTGGCAAGCATTACACTGGGGAAAGGGCCCAGTGTAGGGCTTCTTGATGGGCTGAGTAGAGGGAGGAACCTGAGTTATGGGTGTGGCAGGTGTGATGACGGCATAGTTATGGTTGTTAGCTTTCCGCTTCTTTTTGTTAGCAGCAGATGACCCAGCCTTAACATCTTTAGGTGTGTAGGTTGAGGCTTTATCAGATGATTTCTTTGCGCCCTTTCAGAATAGGGTCCCTGCTTCTACGTGATCATCAGTAAGGATTGCACCTAGACGCATAGCCTCTGCGAGTGTTTCCGGGTTTCTACCCCACATGGTGTCTTGAATTTGAATCGGGAGACCCTTAATATACTTCTCGATGGCTCGAGAAAGAGGTTCAACCAAGTAAGGAGCCAAGTAACTTAGATGTATGAAACGAGTGTTGTAAGCTAAGTTTTCTCCGCTATCTTTCTTCAGTCCCCAAAACTCAACCTCGAGTTTCATGATCTCGCTACGAGGGCAGAACTCATGGTTCATGAGTTCCTTGACTTCGTTCCAAGATAAGGCCATGGCAGCATCCAAACCCGAGTGTGTTTTTCGCTGTTCCAGCAGGTGAGTGCCTCTTTTGGGAAGACACTGGTAGCATGACGAACCTTCAAATTCTCAGGGCAGTCGCTGTTGAGAAAAGTGTTCTCCATGCTCTCGTACCATTGGAGCAGGCCAGTAGCCCCTTCAGACCCATAGAAGACGGGTGGTTTGCAGGAGTTGAAGTGTTTGAAGGTGCAGTGGGGAGGATTAGCGCCAGCTTGGTTATTCTGATTCGTGTTGAGGTTCTGTTGGATTTGAACCATCATTTCCGGGATGAATTTAGCCATTTGCTTGGCTATTTGGGCAGCCATCTTGCGTCCCGAATTTCCAGAACGGCGACCGTTGAAATGAACAGACATGGTGAATTTAAGTGAAAGAGAATGTGAGTCCATGGATTAAAAATGATTGATAGATGATAAACACGTGAAAATCATGAAAATTAGGTCGAAAACATTGTAAATCAATTTGTATAAATCGTACGAATAATGTAGATCTTGAATTTGAAAATGAAATCTGAAACAGAAAAAAAATCATGTTGAATTGTGAGACAAACAAAGTATTGAATAGTAACCATTATAATGATCACCTTGACTTATCAAAGTTATTTTAGTTCGTGTGACGTTTGGTATGACATGCTCTTGCCTAATAGGTAAGACACTCTCGCTAAGAGTTCCCAGATCGGTGCACAGGCCTAGCGGTTGACTTGGGTTTATACGAAACGCCTTTCTTAGACAGAAAACTCGGTTACCGGCGTCCACCCTTCCAGTTACTACATGCCCGTCACTTAGAACTTAAACTTTGACAAGATTGAAAATCGAAAAGTAACTAGAATAATGAAACTTCAAATGTGGTATAAGGTGATGGTGTGGATGTGTGTGTCATGAAAAGATTTGGGGCTTGAATCGAATCAAGTAGGAATACGTAGCATATATACGGACATATAGTAATGTGTAATAAGCATGCAAGACATGAGATACTCATGTTTGGACATCTAAAGCTATAGTCTAGGTCAACGTTTCTAATAACCTAATTCCCTATAGCCATGACTCTGATACCAATCTGTCACACCCTAACCGACGACGGAATTTACTTCGAGGCATGATGATTGTCCAAATGCTCATGAAACTAATTAAAGTCTCAATAATTATTCATTACCAAATTCCAAGCCTTACACCGGGTTCAACACACATAACATAGCATAACATATAGAGTTTGATTTAATTAATCTAGGTCCAATGCATCCTAGATGTAGCATCAATCACGTATAGCTCAAACAACATTTCCTGTAACATGTATAAAAATAGACAGTGTCAACTAAAATAGTTGGTGAGTAAACATAAGGTTAGAATATATATATAATAGTTTGAAAGCGATTCATATGTCAAATGTAGACTCTAGTGCGTACGAATAAACAAATATTGCATAATCAAACCTTGATGACTAGTGTCCGTAACTCGAAAGTTACGCTTAGCTTGAGTTAGGTTTCAATCACCCGAATGCCAAAACAGTCAAATTCAGGTGGGTTGTCAGTCCAAAGGAAACCATCATTGTTACCATAAGCTTGTTTGTTAATGATCATGCTAGAATATAGACTTCGAATAGTGACAACATAGTTTAACATATAGCATAAAAATCACACATAGACAGAGAATGAGATCACATAGTTTGAAAAGAAAAAGAAAGAATGCGTTCTTGAATAATGTATACATGTTACATACCAAAACTTGAAAAGGAAAAGGGAGTATGAGTACTCACCTGAGGTGGTGAGTGAAATATGAAAAGAGTCCGAGTGATAAGAAGACGACTATCCGTGTCCTAAATTATATGAAGACACCTTAAGTCTAGAGACATGAATCGAATGTCTAAGTTACCCACTTTAGACTACTTGGGTCTTGTTTAAATGAGTTAACCCGTTGACCATTGGTGATATGTATTGGTTTTTGGTTTAGTGTATCAATTGGAGATTTTGGACAGCTTATGAGCTATGACTTTAAGTGCGTTTTTAAAATATCAAACGTTAACTATAAATTACCAAAATTTACAGATTGTTAGATTAATGTATTTCAAACATTTTTTGTTTAATAAGCTTTTTAAGAAAATGCTAAGAGATAGCTCGAAACAGCCTCACAAAATAGAAGGTACAGAAACGCGCACCTTTCTTGTAGGGACTGTTGTGAGCTGCTCGGTTTGAATTAAAAGGCAAACTATATATCGTTAGAAAGCTAACTCAACGAAATTAATCTTGGAGTCTGATTTTGTTAAATTTGAGTTCGAAATGACCAAGATATGGCCGGATAAAAGTCTAACAACAAATCTGTGTTTTGGACAAAATTTAAAGTTGAGTTGTTCTCCTTTAAGGTGATTAACCAACAAGCCCTTTTTAACGGGTGTTCTTAGGTATAAATATGAACGAGTATTTAAGAATATAAATAAGATGTTTTTCTCACAGAAATCAAGCAAGGAGAAGGTAGTGAAGATGACGGTTGAGCTTGGATCAACACTTGAAGCCTTGAGGAGTTCTTGAGATTTTCTGACAGAAAGTTAGGTCGACTTTGGAGGATGATTCTGGATGATTTAAGAAACCAAATGGTACAGATTTTAAGTCTAAAATGAATTACTTTGAAAGAGGAAGATATAGGAAAAATAATCAGCTCAAACCGATCTCGTTTGGTACCTTAAAAGTGCCACGGAAAACAAGGTCGCACAACAGCGAGATCCTGGAGCAGTCGACGTTCAAAGTGGTCTAGAGGGCTGAGTTTTTATCTAAATTGAGTGAGGTCACTTGGTATTTTTATAGGACTCAAAGGTCAAGATTTCTAGACAAGAATGGAAGGATTTGGATGATTTATGAGGGAGATATGGGTTGTAGAAGTGGCTATAACGAATCTGGTAGATTTTAGGTATAGGTGTGAGAAAAACAAGTGCATTAGCTTTGGTATTTCTACAAAAAATTTAGTCTTGGATGACTAATTTGAGGACTACTAGAGGATTACTTTACTCCTACTTAAGGACTACTAGAGGATTACTAGAAGATTACTTTAATCCTACTTGGGGACTACTAAAGGATGACTTTAATCCTACTTGGGGACTACTAAACGATTACTTTAGTCCTACTTGAGGACTACTAGAGGATTACTTTAATCCTACATGGGGACTACTAAAGGATTACTTTAGTCATGTGGGTGGTCTATTGGTATTTATATACGAGAGATAAAATAACGAGTTTCAATTTGATATTCTTTACTAGTTAATGACCATGTTTGTAGCTAGATTATAACAAACGGACGTATGGAACATTAATGTTTCAACCTCAACCGGAACGAAGTCCGCCTGAACCTTTCCGTTTAAACTTCGGCTGGATCGATGTTCTGTGAGAATAATAATGATATAAGTCACACATTTATAAAAGAGTATAATGTTTTAACTTTTATAAATTTTATTATTTGTTCCATCATTAATGTATAGTTTTAGAGTTATCCAATATTATCACCACTGGTCTCGTTTTGGGTTGACTCGGGTATGACCATGAGGTATGACCATGACATGTATAAATATATGTATATGTATAAAATGAAACAAGGATAATCATAGAATATATTCATGATTTTTGCTTGAATATAGATTGAAATTACATGGAGAACTGAAACGGGTCGGGTTACAAATATGAAAAATAGACGGATGTCACAACGGGTGCCTGTGTAGGGGAACATACAGGGCTACCCCCTCAGCGGGAACCTCGCCCTCGACTGGTAGTGGCTCCATAAACGGTGGTGGAGGCGGGGATACTGCAGCCTTCTTCTTGGGTGCAACCTTCTTCTTGGGTGTCGTGCATGTATTTCGCTTCTTCCCCGCGCCCGAAGATTGACCTTTAGCCATATCTGCAAAATTTCTCAACAAAATCAAGTTAGTACAATGAAGAAAATGAGAAAATATGGAAATCGGGTTTCAGACGGGCAATTGCTGAAATAATCGGCAAAGTAATGTAATCTGATCGAATGCAAACTGCGAGAATGGAGATTGAGTACCCGACAGCGTGCATTAATTAGAACCAGCTAAACACTTGAGTGAAACCCTAACACGAACCGCCCAATTGTCGTTTATGAAGAGAACGGTCGCATGTCAAGTCAATGTGATCAGAAAGCAAGCCTGCGAATCTCTGGAATGGAGATTGATTATCAACGATTTGCAGCCACTGAACTAGTATGCATAATCACAGTTTTACTGAAAACGGGCCGTTCATTTGTCATTTATGAAGGGAACGACCCGAAATAAGCAAAACAAAAGAAAGCTGATGAAATCCAAACACAAACTGCCATTTGTCATTTATGAAGAGACGGTTTGCGCGAGGACTAAACGCAAAAGCTTAAAAAACCAGTGTGCGGACGTTTATTTAAAAATTATGAAGTGAACGTCACACAAACTGGAATTCTAAACAAACCCGAGAAATTGTACCGTCCTACGGACCACTGGAATGGAGATTGAGTACCAATGGCCCGCATTACGACACAAATCTCCCGAAAATCGGGCATGACCCGTTCGTAAAACGGACTAAACCAACACCCAATTTTGGGTGTTCCAATCAATCAGATCAATCAGCAGCAAACATATATGCATCGAGGAATCCAGAATTGAAATGTTAACAATTAAAAGTAAATTAAACAAAGATAAACGATAAAATATAAAAAAAACAACTAACATGTAAACTAAGAATCCTACAAAGTAATTAGACTAAACCTAAAACAAGACGAAGAACCAAAGAGATGAAAATAGAAACACGGAATTAAAACAACGAAGCCTAATTAATTAAACATATTTTTATGGATTTTTCTGTTTTTTTTTAATAAATAAATATAAACAAAAAAACTAGAGAAAAAAAATTACAAAGAAAATGGCTGATGAAGAACAAAATCCCGCCATCGAGGTAAGATTCGGTCCTTCATGGATTAGATAGAGATTAAGAGAATTGGAGAGGAAAGAGTGAGATCATGTAACATTTCATTGATTAAATCAAGGTTACAAGTGAAGAGATTAATACAAGAGATCTAGGTAAAACACCTAGTTAAAGGTGTAAAATCTGGGATCCTTTCTTATGAGCCTATAAATGCCTATTTATAGTCTCTTAGCTGTAACTGTCTCTTGACACTTGCGCTTGCGTTCTCGGAGTTGTATCACTTGCACTTCCGTATGGGCTTCGCTCATCAGCATCTGCTGATCCTTCATGTACACTTCCAAGTCCAAGTGCATCTAATATTGACCCATCCTCATCAAGTCCCCCTAGTCCATTAATTATTTATACAATGATAATGGACTAGAAATCAAGGATGTGTCACATTTCCGGCTACCATGAAGGTTTTTTAGCCAACCTTTAAATCCACATGCGTTTTTGATTTGTTGCCTCATTAAAAACCTTGTCCGGAAAAACCCCGTGGGAAAAAAAAACCAGGACCAAGGGAAAAAGAGTGCAACACGCATCGTGTTTCAATATGGATAAAAAATTCTTCAAAATTATTTGATATGTAATTTATCGATCTTCAATGACTTTGCAGAACCAGTCATCAAGTCCCCCTAGTCCTTATGTTATTTTGAAAAAATGACTAAGGACTAAGTCATAAAGATCATAGGAGGGAACGCTTGTGAAACAAGAGCTAATAGATCATAAGACTTTATTTGTCTTTTTTTTTAAATAGATCATTTCTGCAACTGCAGTTGTCATATCCGCATTGGAATATTAAAGTATCCGTTGTGATCCTTTTGTCATTTTGTGATGATCGCATGTGCAAGTGTAGTGAGCAACTACCTTGTCAGGACTAGATCATAAATATCAGAGAGAAAAATGCACGTGTAAGAGGCTTCACTAGCCTAGTATAGATCGCATATGCAAATGCAGTTAAAATAATGCGTGTCAGAAAATTTGATGCACATGCGACGACTTTTGTCGGCTTTGCAAAATCGCATCTGTAAGTGTAGGTCCAAGAGTCATTGCAACAACAAAAAGGTCTTTTCGTCACAAAAATTCTCCCCGCCTTTACTAGGTCTTTTCTTTGCAAATAATATTCTTTTTAATTTCACTGACAACTTCCATTGCGCATGGGCGCTATTCGGAAGTGTGCTGATATGCTTCTTATTTTGGGATCTTTCTGGATATTTAACACTTCCAATATTTACACTCATATTTCGGAAGTACGTATGCGTGTCTCTTGGGATGAAATAAAGAGACATTGAAGGTGTTGTTGATGACTCAATTCCGGAGACTTAATGAAAATGATCTCGTAAAATCCTTGAATCATTAGATCATCGTGTAGATCAAATATAACAAATCATCATACCGATAATCGGTCATTTATCAAGGATTTTCAGTATCGAAAATCAACTTTCACGATTAGATTTTTTTTTTAGTAAATCAATGTTTCCAAAAAAAAAAATATTATTTCAAGCGAGCACCGGGTAGAGTATTTTGATCAATTCGGGAACTTCCTGAGGGTCTTCGGGCAGAGTATTTTGATCAATGTCGTTTCTTCGGCAAACTGCCTAGTCCATTTTGGATTATCGCCCAGGAGGAGCTGCTAATGATCAAGGGAGGTCGCAAGTGGAGACTCGTAATCAAGAAGATACTGTTTTCAGAAGTATGGGTGAAGAGCCAGAAGTGGAACTTCATGCCTCCAAGGAGGGCTTTTTCTTCAGAACAATCTCTCTTGAAATTTCATTGGTCACTTCCGACACTTCAGAAGTGAAATGCATGCCTCTAACGAGGGCTTGTTTATCATTGACTCTAACTCATCCCCATCGTAGTCTCCCTAGTCCAATAATAATTTGTAAAATGATATCGGACTAACACTTCTGTTTTCACAAATGCACAGTTGGAAGTGTAGCTGCCCCTTCTGGTAAGTAAATTTCATTGGCTGATGTCGTGAAGATCTGTGTAACAATGCCAAAAGAGGTTTGACATGTACTCTTTATTTTATTTTTTCATTTGCATTTCCGATGTGCTATGTCATTTGCGTTTCCGATTTTTCAGAAACCGAAGTTGTAGAATCAGAAATGAAGAAGAAGTTGGAGGAGATTGTGAAGGCTATGACTGAGGAACGTTAGCAGACGTAAGCTAATAATGATCTTTTAAATGAAAAGCTGAGCTTGATAAGACTGATCAAGTAGCAAAGAATGAGCTTGTTTGATACGGAACAAATGAAAGAGATGCTAAAGCCAATCCCACTTCCGAAGGCAGCAGCTCCGAATCAAAACGCGGATGCTCCTTCTACTTCTGGAACAGATGCTCCTGATTAAGCCAGTAGGTAATTTCTCTTGAAATTATGTTAAAACAATTATAAACAATCTTTCCCCAAAGTCCACTTATGTTGTGGCATTAAACAATTTACTTTTGTTTATGACTGATGATACTTTAACTTTGGCTTTGTTGGAGCTGCATATGTTGCAGTCTTGAATATATGAATGCTTATGTATGCTTATGGATGTTTGTTTGAACTTCTTCTTTCTTTGCCATGTTTTTATATTATTTTCCCCATGGTCCACATAAGATGAGTCATATCGATATGCCCAAGGTAGATCACTCGCAGTCGAAGTGCACTGTTTTTACACTTGCAGTTGCGAAGCGGTTATACACTACCTTTGCCATGTAGGGCTTTTTATGCTGTGGCTATTGACATTGATCTTTGCTTAACTCTTGCAAATATTCTTTAGAATTTCTGAGAAACTTCATGAGTTCTCCTTCACAAGTACTTTTGATAAGATCCTTAATAAAATTAGCAAAACTTTAAAGAAAGCTGACACATGCGTTTCCCCTCTATCAGATGCGTCCACCTTCAAAGGGTTTTAGCTACATGATGTCCATACCACTTTAAGAGTCAAGTTATTTTATTTTGAATTCAAATCTTTTCCTTGTGGTATAAAAAGTCTTTACATCTTTTGGTAAGGCTCAGTTGATCCATTTTCTTGAATGATCAACTCGCAAGACCACTTCATAACATTAGCTATTCAGTAGCACTTGCGACCCTTAGAGAGCTTAAGTTGGATCTTTTATTAATAATCATAACATGCCTTTGTCAACTTAAGTTTGGCCATCTCTCTTTTGGGCTTCTGTTAGCAACCATTGTACTAACAAGGTGTCCGGCCTGATCACCTCTTCTCAACATGCACTCTTTAATCATCAATGAGACAGTTGGGGACAAGATAAACTTGTTTATTTATCTTGGGTGACTCCTTACGAATAAGGAAATAACAGCGATACTGCATCAAGGAATCGGCATGTGATCCTTTTTCGATGCACCCGCTAGTGACTCATGAACCATGCTGTAGGAAGCGAAATGTTTCGCATGTGAATTCCTTTAGAAAGGAAATTTTCATTTGTTCGGCATAGATGCTCCCTTAGAAAAAGAGTCTTATCATTTTTCGTTGCATGTGCATATGTACACGTGTGTACACAGCTTACTCAAACAAACATTCGTATTCGATTTTCATGGGAAGAGGAAATAAACACTTGCATTGATCTTGATAGACAAAGGAAACAAATATACTTGTTCTTCATAGAACTTATTATTGATCATGAATATAAAGATAAGATCACAAAGTTTCATTTTCTATCTCTCCTTGCAATCTTCATTTACGACGTCACATGTAGCACTTGCAGAAATGCACCAGGATTTGGTTAGCTTGCTCAAGTTGCCCATTGGCTTGTAGATGTACTACTGAAGTAAGAATTCAGTTGGCATATATTTTTTAGGAGGGTTTTACCTTGTTGTCCCCGCATGTGCAAATGCTTGCACATACGGTCTTTCTGACATATGTGAATGTTCATATTTTTTAATACATCATCCACCAAGCATATGATATTTTCTGTAATTGTTGTAATATCAATGGTGTTTATTGCTTCGTGACTTTAGCAGAAGCACTTGTGTTTCATCAAATTTTCCTCGTAGCATCATAAGTGCATAATTATAACTTCCAACATTTGCTTCTAGAGAATTGTATCTTTTGTTCCACATGCAATGCTGAATGGAGATCTTCCTTAGGCTTTGTTATAATTATTTTGCTAGGAAGTGCATGTGCACGCCTCTTCTGAGGGCTTTTTTGATTTAAACAGTCTGTTGTAAGATTTTGTCATCTGCATTTGCATATTAGAGATGCATATGAATGCCTCTTTTGGTGCTGTTGGTTTATCAACCAGCGCAATTTGTGTATCCGCATCCGTCTTGACAGTTGCTATTTCCCTTGGGAGTTGGAAAGTAGACCAGACCATGTGCGGTTAAGATGATGGCACCTAGAACCTTAAGTCCTGGTCTTCCAATGATTATGTTATGAGGAGATAGAGTTGCGATTACGATGAATGTTATTATTTCATCTCGGAAGAATTTGTCGTCTCCGAGGATCACCGGGAGGATGATTTCTCCAATCGGATATACTATTTCACCGGAAAAGCCTATAAGTGTGGGAATGTGAGGCTTTAATTGTTGTTGCACTTTCGATCCCATTTTTTCTGAAACAAGACTCGTACATAATTTTGGGTGTACTTTTGGTGTCTAAGTATGTTTGCTTTATCACTTACGAGACGAATGCATGTGTACTTTGTTTGTGCACATACTTTGTCTGTTTGAACTTCAACAGATGCATGAGCACACGCAAGTGCTCACACTCTTTTCACATGTGAAGAAAATGCATATGCCAATGGTTACGACCACATGGTCTTCTCTTGATTCTTTTTTGGTTAAGTATGGAAAGGTTATTTCTTGCCCTTTTCATAGTTCTTCCACCTTTGCTTTCGCACTTCGGTACCAGGTATTAGAACCCCTTTTTATCATGTGAATAACATTCTTTAGATCGCTAGTGGATAGCCTTCTTTGATGTTCTTCACTAGTTGAGGCAATTTGCCTGATTTTTATGGTTTTCTCGATTTTTCTTTCGCAAGTGTCCGCAATCATCAGTGTCATGACTCTTATCTTTGTAGAAGTCACAATATTTGTTCGCGTTAAGGCTTGTTTCTAAACGTGGCGTTTGAGGCTTTGCGAATTGCACATTTTTAGTGACCAAGATTTCACTTGGGGTTTTGGTGAGTGATGTGTATTATTATGTTCTTGGCTCCTAAGTCTATTTGTAGCCTCCAAATTTTTCGTCCCTTCTTTGATCATAAGGTTAAGATCTGAACCTTCCTCAAGATTGACTCCTGGAGGGAGCGGGATGGACACTTGCATTTGCGCTTCTTGAGTTGGCACCTCCATGAGGCGGCTTCTAGGTGTTAACACCTTGGATATTTTCAAATGCGCTTTTCACTTTGACATACACTCTTACACGGTCCATGAGCACTTTCATGGTTTTCGATGGATCTTCATGTAATTTTTCAACAAGGTGTGTATTTGATCACCATGGCAGAATCTAGATATTCGCAGCTGGTCTTGAGCTCCAGTTATCTTCATAGTCTCGTTATTAAAGCGTATCACAAAATTTTCAAGGCTTTCATCACATCTTCTTCGGATGTTGTACACTTCCGTCATTTCCTTGGCACACTTCCGTTGTTGGCTGAACCATCTCAGGAACTTGGTTCTTAGATCCTCAAAGCTGCTGATTTGTGTGTTCGGAACTGAACTGTACCAGTCTCTGGCAGGTCCGGTAAAATTTTGCACTAGCATGTGGCATCAAGTTTTTTCAGACCATCGGTCCAATCTTGCAGCTTTGAAGATGTGAATATCAGGATCTGATAGTCCACAATATTTCTTTACATATGCTGGTATCTTCAACTTTTTCGGAAATGTGGCAGTTGCGAACCATATGAAATCTCACTTCTGCTTTGCATTGTCCTTGAATTAGGATCAGAAAGTAAGTCACAAACTCGTCCGGTGTTTTTGAAAACACGAGGACCACTTGTTATAATGAGACTTTCTATGCCTTTCCAAGAAAGGGCTTTAACATAATTCGTGTAAGGCAAAGGAATTCGTTGTCATGCCTCTAATTAAGAGGGCTTTTCAAAAGCATTAAATTTCTCTTCAATCTTTCATCATAGCACTTCCGATGCACATGTACATTACTCGGAAGTGCACATACTAACCTCTCATGAGGGATTTAATAAGTGCATAAGTGCATGTGAAGATCTTTTAAACAGATGCATGTGTACATCTACATGCACATACTCGTTTCTCTTCGTCAACAGATGCATGAGCATATGCATATGCTCATACTCTTTCATTTTTTTAATTTTTTTTAATTTTTTTTTAATTTTTTTTTAATTTTTTTTAATTTTTTTTAGCTATGCACTTGAGAATGCTAGTTCATCCTTCATAAGGATTCTTCCTTGATTAGTGATTCAATTTGATAAGCTTTAGATGCTTTTACATTGATACTGGGAAATAAGGCATAACTACTTCCGAAATACTTGCAGTAGCAAAGATTCTTTTTGTCACAATGAATTTGCATGTCTTTTTAAGGACTTTTTATTTGCAAGCAACGTCTCATTAAGGTCTTAGGCTTGAGTTATCACTTCCGGCATTCATTTCCGCCCTTTGGAAGTTGAACTTTTATGCCTCTTTTCGAGGGATTTTTATTCATAAGCAATGTCTCATTGAGACTTACTGACCACTTCTGGCGTTGGTATCCATCTCTTGGAAGTGAATCATCATACCTCTTGCGAGGGCTTTTTATTCGCAAATGATCTCGTTTGAGATCTCATTTATCACTTCCGACTCTTTGAAAGCGTATCTTCATACCTCTATCGAGGGCGTCTTTCTATAGTAGTAAAAATCCAAAATGGATATGTTACTTGCACAGGGCAAAGTAATTCATGATCATATGCCTCTTATCAAGAGGGCTTTCTGAAGATTATACTTCATATAGATCTTTTATCATAGCACTTCTGATGTAAATACACATTATTCGGAAATGCATATGCGAGGCCTCTTATGTAGGCTTTGGTCGAAGCACTTCCGGGGCAAATGTATGCTACTCGGAGGTGCATATGCATAGGAAGATGTGATCATTTTTAGCTTGGCCAGTAGTTTAGCATTTGCGATCCAGTCTTCAAATGTAGAGTGTTCTCACATGGAGGCAGGAAAGTAGAGCACAAGCGCGTCCGGTGTTCTTGAAAACATGAGGACCATAGATCAAAATGAGATCACCAATGCCTTTTCTGAAGAAAGGTCTTAGATCAAAATGAGATCACCAATGCCTTTCCTGAAGAAAGGTCTTAGATCAAAATGAGATCACCAATGCCTTTCTGAAGAAAGGTCTTAGATCAAAATGAGATCACCAATGCCTTTCCTGAAGAAAGGTCTTAGATCAAAATGAGATCACCAATGCCTTTCTGAAGAAAGGTCTTAGATCAAAATGAGATCACCAATGCCTTTCCTGAAGAAAGGTCTTAATATTGTATTACAGCCGCAGCAAGCATAGCTCATTCGAAAACCTTCGATCAGTATCATCTTTAAAAGATCTCATAATGACACTTCCAACGCAAGTGTTAACTTACTCGGAAGTCTTCGTCTAGTATGCTTTCTTCAGAGGTCTTATCATGACACTTCCGATGCAAGTGTAACTTACTCGGAAGTGTGTATACGTATCTTTTCTTTAAAACGATCATATGCATAAGCACATTTGAGTGCTGAAACGATCACATGCATAAGCACAATCAGGTGCTGAAACAATCATATGCATGAGCACAATCAGGTGCTGAAACAATCATATGCATGAGCACAGGTAGGTGCTCATATATTTTATTTATTATGTATATATATATTTTTTTTTATCAAACACTCAGCATGTGAGTGAGCCATTGATACTGGCTTGGTGCGAGAATATTTTAAAAAGATCACTTTCCCGCTCCAATTTGATACTGGGAATTTCTCCAGATTTAGAAGACAAAAACTCATAAGAGTTTCTTTGAATCTTCAAGTATTCATCCAATGCATTTTTAAAGGATCTCCAATTATATCTTCATCCGTCAAACTTCGAATAACATTGTTAACAATCTCATTCGAGATTTCGTTTACCACTTCCGATACTTTGGAAGTGGGTCTTCGGGCCTCTTAGGAGGGCTTCGGTAGATGCATGTGAAAGCTTCTTTAAACAGATGCATGTGCACATGTATATGCACATACTCGTTTCATTCTTGCAACAGATGCATGAGCATATGTATATGCTCATACTCTTTCATTTTTTTGTTTTCTTTAAAAATAATAAGAAACACTCAGCATGTGAGTGAATCAACAGACAAGGTTGATCACGAGGGATTCAAAATTTCGTATTGGGTTTCTTTGGGGCAGGAAAGTTGGTTAGTACTTCTTTCAAAAGATGCGCATCCGCTGCTCTCTTTGAGTCAATATTGGACTTCTTAAGTTGGGCTTATACATCCACATGCTAACATCCAAAGATGCACATCCATACCAGTCAATGTTTTGCAACTGCAATTCTTTAGAATTCATTTTTTCCTGACACATCTGATTTATTTGCATATTGGACTTCTTAAGTTTTCGTTGTGCATCATATGCTTGTAGATGAAGCCTCGTTCCTTATAACCATGTGTAAATATCACAAAATGTACACCTGGATCTAATCCATGACTCACGATTTTGGCGTCTTAAGTGCTCAAACTCTACTCAACTTAACCAAGTGATGTGAAGACATCATTATATAAAAAAAAAGTAATGAATTTAATAAAATATTTTGGAAAGAAAACTTATACCAAAACAAGTAGTTAAGTAGTTCCAAGCAAAAAGTATGTATCCTTCCGTCATTGAAGTCACCGCAAGGATCTCCACTTTTGACGGTTTTGCAGAAACCCTCAATATGATCACTAGTTGATAGTAAATTTTTTTACTAACCTTCAATTGATCATCAAGTTCAAATCTTCATAATTATCAACTTTGTTCACGAATCCTGATTGTACCCTCCTTGTTTTCTTTCCCGACGTTTGGCACTATGTATGTTTAATACCCATATCTTCCACTTTCCACCAATTTACATCAATTCTGAACTCATTTGATTCGGTTTCCATCTAAGATTCTTATGACCGAATCCTCAAATTAGCACCAAAACACATCAATATGGATTTGCCAACTTTCAACCGATCAAGAGAATCGATCGTGTTCCTTGTTCTAATCGAGCTTCGGTTTGATTAAATTCGTCGGGTTGACTTTTTCGAGTCAAACTACTCGTATTTTTTAACCCGAAATTGACCTTTACTTCAAGTGATTGAGTGTTGCGTTTTTGATTTTCTGTCATTCAGTAGATCCATACGAATTCAATCATAAACTCAGATGCAATCTTAGTCCACTTTTTGTCGAAATCGCCAAATCAGCGTTTGAGTTCTTCGTTGAGTTTATTAATAATGGTGGAACTTTGTAAACTAGATTTCTCAACTCAAATCGGATATCCACAGTTCGTTTTCCCAGTTACCGCCGTTATCTTTCATTCTCGAATCTTCACGCCTTCATCACATTATTTCAACTCTGATTTCATTGCATCTAGCTCACATTTTCGAATTCATCTCTGGTGTTAATTTCACTATTTTAACCGAGTTTAGATCTAGATCTGAATCTGATCCTCACTCTCTTCATTGGCGAAATCGTGTCCAACCTCAAACCATGTTCAAGCTCAAAACCTTCAATTAATCATCAAAGTACCTCGAAATGAAACTTTTTATGATCGACTGATCGTTACGATTTGTTTGTTGGCTTCAATTTTGTTGTTCATCCAAGTTTCATAGACTCACAAATCAATTAAATCACAAGGTTTAAAAGTTAGTTACGTTCTCTTGTTTACATCACAAATCAGATTTAAAGCTTGAAATAAGAATCAACTAACACATATATATGTAGAGATATGAAAAATTACCATACAGTAGTCATCTTCACCAACTTGTTCTTCATCCAAGGTCATCAATGGCAGATACTTAAATACTCTATTATCCTTTTCAAATCTGGTTCCGTTACACTCGATTTCCGATCACGATATTATAGAAACTTTCAGAATCAATTTTAATTGAGTTTTCGTGAAAATCAAATTCACAATTCATCGAGCGTTTGTTCATGTTACCGTGCTTCATCCCGATCTTCATTTATACCCGAAACCCTATCAATATGGATCTAGTTCTGATCGAAATCGAATTTCGATCACAGTAGTGGTTTCGGTTTTGAATTTCGTTAAGAATTCAAAAAGTTATTGTTATTTGAAGCTCATTCCGTCGCTATGTATTACGTATGAATGCACACAGATATATATCTCTTTTTTTTTTAACAAAAAATGAAGATGATAATCATGATTAACTAAACACATATTTGAATTAAATTTGTGTTTTAAAACAATACTTAAAGTTTTAAGAAGTTCAATCAAGTTCTAGCAGAAGTTCTTCATCCAAAAACTAGATTCAGAGAATAAGATGAAGAAATTTTGATTAAACATAAGTTCTTCATCCAAAAACTAGATTCAGAGAATAAGATGAAGAAATTTTGATTAAACATAAGAATTCATACCTGAAAGAAGCTTCATTATTATAGATCTAAAACTTACCTTCCAGAAATCACCATAAGAGCTTGAATCAAGTTAATTCAACATATATATTCTTCATAGACACCATAGCTTCATTCATCCCCAAAATCGTCTTAAATCTCCAAAGGAAAAGCAAAGTTCGTGTCAACTACCGGATGGCGCCAATTGATGAAGAACAAAATCCCGCCATCGAGGTAAGATTCGGTCCTTCATGGATTAGATAGAGATTAAGAGAATTGGAGAGGAAAGAGTGAGATCATGTAACATTTCATTGATTAAATCAAGGTTATAAGTGAAGAGATTAATACAAGAGATCTAGGTAAAACACCTAGTTAAAGGTGTAAAATCTGGGATCCTTTCTTATGAGCCTATAAATGCCTATTTATAGTCTCTTAGCTGTAACTGTCTCTTGACACTTGCACTTGCGTTCTCGGAGTTGTATCACTTGCACTTCCGTATGGGCTTCGCTCATCAGCATCTGCTGATCCTTCATGTGCACTTCCAAGTCCAAGTGCATCTAATGTTGACCCATCCTCATCAATGGCAATTAAACTACTACTTAAATGACTAAAGACGAGCAATTGGAGCAAAAGCCAAAGTGATGAGTTTTAAACCGAAAAGCACAACTAAATTAACAAAGCATCCGAAATCTAATAAAGACAAACGACTTGACATATGAATTTAGCTTAAGAGAAGAACCTAAATTAACCTAGAGGTTGAACTCACACAAAAGCAAGACACAAAACTCTACAAATGCATAAACAAAACTAACCTAAATGTCATAAAAAACTAGCAACCCAAATTCTGCCAAAATACCTATAGTTCCTCAAACAACTTGATATGCTCATCACATTAAAGTTAGGCAAACCAAATCAGACAAATAAACACAAATTTGTGATAGAAGGCATGAAAAACTCAATCCGTTTATCACCGAGAAGAAAACTAAACATTGAACATTGATTTTCACACCAAATTTCATTATCTGGACAATGTAAATTTCACCTATAGCAGCCTGATGTATAAAAATTAAAGCACACAGAAATTAGAACGGAAATCATACCTGAATTTACGAACCAGAAACAAAAGGTAGAAAATTTTATGATGATGATGATTCGAGATGGTGGTGTGCCGTGGTAAACCTAGCCGGAGCAGTGGCTTCCGGTGACGGAGTGTCGAGCAGCGGAGGCGCAACTGGCGCCGGCGAAGCCGCTGTTGTGGTTGACGGCGACGGGAATGGTGGTTAGTTGCTGGATGCGGGTGGAGAAAAAGGCAGCGGCGGCGGTGGTTTAGTGAGGGGCGGAAGCGAGGGAACTGAGGGGGGGGGGGGGGCACGATGGTGGTGACGGGGCTGTAGTAGCGCCGGTGGTAGCAGGTGAGGGTGAGTGGAAATCACAGGGCTGAGACGATTACTGGGAGATGGGTAGGGGCGGCGATGGCAAGTGACAAGGGAGAAGAGAAACCAGCAGTGGCGGTTGGTTGGTGCGCTGGCGACAGAGAGAACGGATGGAGCAGGGGGAAAGCGTGGAGGAGGGGGGAAAATCACAGGTGGGGGAAAAAGGGTTAAATTAGGGAGAAATTGAAATTTGGGGGAATACTAAAAATTAAATCCCTAATTTTGACTTTTCAAAATCACGCATCAGGTTTTAAGGTGGGTCGCGGACCAACGAGAATAAAAGAATCAGTTCTCGCTGGTCCTGACTGCAGTACACCAGCAAAAACAGAAAATTTTAAACATTCTAAAACCATCCGAAACGCGGAATTATCCAACCCAGTCAACGTCAACCATCAACAACTATCAAAACACTTCCCGAGACTGTTCGGGAAGCACAAATAATTTAACATACCTGATTTGCTCGTTGGTTACCCGAATCACACCCAAAAACTTCAAAAATTGTTAAATTTCTCAAAGTCTTCAACTTGGCACAAAAAAAATGATGCAAACCTCATCCGTTTTGCCTGAAATCTGCCCCGGATGCATCTACCAACCTGCAAAACTAAAAACCACGCATAAAATGGAAAAAGAAAGATCAATTGCAACTAAATTAACCGAAAATTACCAAAAAGTCAAAGAAGACCAAGAAAAAGTCAAACAAAGCAAAAGAATCAAACAAACAAAACCCAATTTCCTAAACTAAACTCAAAACCTAAACGGGTTGCCTCCCGCAAGCGCTGAAGTTATTTAGGAGTCGTCAGCCAGACTCGGCCCCGCGATCAGGGCGGAACGTCCAAAAGCTTAATAACCTCCTTGTTCGCGTTAACTGGACCTGACAAGTAATGCTTCAACCGATGTCCGTTAACCTTGAACGAGGTACCATCGACTCCCTCAATCTCAACCGTTCCATACGGAAAAACCTGTTTAACCACGTGAGGACTGGCTCATCTAGACTTCAACTTACCCGGGAACAATTTCAACCTTGAATTAAAGATAAGCACACAATCTACCGGTTTAAAGTCTATCTTCCTAATATGACTATCATGAATCCTCTTGGTCCGCGCTTTGTACAAACCTGCTGTCTCGTACGCGTGATCACGTATCTCCTCCAACTCGTGTAACTGAAAGATTCGTCCTCGAGTCACCTGATCTAAATCCGGATTGACGGCCTTAATAGCCCAATAAGCGCGATGCTCGATCTCAACTGGAAAATGACACGCGTTCCCGTAAATCAACATGAACGGCGTAGTGCCCGTAGGTGTCTTGTAAGTCGTACGGAAGGCCCACAATGCGTCATCCAGTTTCTCCGCCCAATCCTTACGGTTCTTGCTAACCGTTTTCTCTAAAATCTTCTTAAGCCCGCGATTCGTGACCTCAACCTGCCCACTCGTCTGGGGATGATATGGTGTAGCCAATCTATGCGTAACCCCATAATGCTGCAACGCCTTCTCCATCTGCGTGTTGCAAAAGTGGGTGCCACGATCGCTAATTAGTGCCTTCGACACTCCAAACCTTGCGAACAGTTTCCTCAAAAACCTCACAACAACTCTCGCATCACTAGTGGGGAGGGCTTGTGCCTCGACCCACTTTGAAACATAATCAACCGCAACGAGAATATACTTGTTCCCGCGAGATGGCGGAAATGGACCCATAAAGTCGATACCCCAGATATCGAATACCTCGCATACCTGAATACTAGTCGGGGGCATCTCATCTCTCTTTCCTAAATTGCCTGTGCGCTGACAATTGTCACATTTGCTAATCATCTCAAATGCATCTTGGAATATGGTCGGCCAGTAGAATCCCGACTCAAACACCTTCTTTGCGGTGTAAAGCGCTGCGTAATGTCCTCCGGTCGAACCCTCGTGACAATGTCTCAAAATCTGACGTGCCTCACGTCTATGCACGCATCTCCGGATCACAGAATCAGCTCCAACTCTATACAAATGTGGATCCTCCCAAATATAGTGTTTCACATCCGACAAGAGCTTGGTCTTCTGCTGAAATGAAAGTGCTTTCCGCAAAGCACCAGTCGACAAATAATTCGCCAAATCGGCGAACCACGGCTCCTCCGGATCATCCATCGCCTCTACAAAATCAAGCAAATCATGGGGGAAATAGTCATATATGGGAATCCCCTTGAGCTGATCATCATCAGAACCCTCTAAACGCGAAAGATGATCGGCCGTAACATTCTCGGCCCCTTTCTTCTCTTGGATCTCGATATCAAACTCCTGAAGTAACAGAATCCAGCGAATGAGATGTGGCTTGGCATCCTGTTTACTAAAAAGATATTTAATCGCCAAATGATCCGTGTAAACAATAGTCTTGGACAGTACAAGATACGAGCTTAATTTATCGAAGGCAAACACAAAAGTTAGGAGCTCTTTCTCAGTCGTGGTGTAATTCTCATGTGCATCATTAAGAGTCCTGCTAGCATAGTAAATCGGGTGGAAGTGTGTGTCCCTCCTCTGTCCCAAGACTGCTCCCACTGCGAAATCGCTCGCATCACACATTAACTCAAAGGGTTGCGACCAATCGGGTGAAACCATGATCGGAGCGTTCACCAACTTGTCTTTGATCAAGTTGAACGCTGTCAAACACTCATCAGAAAACACAAATGGAGCATCTTTCTCTAAAAGCTGTGTCATCGGCCTAGTGATTTTCGAAAAATCGCGTATGAATCGGCGGTAGAAACCTGCGTGGCCTAAGAAACTCCTAATCGCTCTAACCAAAGTGGGAGGTGGAAGTCTAGAAATAGTATCAACTTTGGCTCGATCCACCTCAAACCCTGCACGTGAAATCTTGTGCCCAAGCACAATACCCTCGCGAACCATGAAATGGCACTTCTCCGAATTAAGCACCAGGTTCGTCTCCTCACATCGAGCTAACATCCGTGATAAGCTCGTCAAACACTGATCGAAGGAACTCCCGAAAACAGAAAAATCATCCATGAAAACCTCCATGGAGTCCTCGATCATATCATGAAAAATCGCGACCCGTAATCGCAACGACCCAATTGCAAGAGCGGAGCTGCTACCTTGCCACCCACTGCTACTAAATCACCGCCCCCTCCCCAAGTTAAACTGGTGCTTGCTGTTGCACCAGGAGCCCATACATCGCTAAAATGTCGCTGGAGCATTACATAATCCAAACGGCATGCGTCGGTACGCGAATGTGCCATAAGGACATGTAAATGTGGTTTTCTCCTAATCCTCCGGTGCGATGGGGATCTGGAAATAACCCGAAAAGCCATCAAGAAAGCAATAATAACTATGACCGGCTAAATGCTCCAACATCTGATCGATGAACGGTAGGGGGAAATGTTCTTTCCTCGTAGCATCGTTGAGTTTGCGATAGTCAATGCAAACTCTCCATCCCGTAACCGTGCGCGTAGGAATCATCTCATTCACTACAACTGTCATGCCCCCTTTCTTGGGCACAACCTGAACCGGACTAACCCACGGTGAATCAGAGATAGGATAAATCAATCCAGCATCCAAAAGCTTAAGAACCTCTTTCTTCACCACATCCTGCATGTTCGGGTTCAGTCGTCTCTGTCTCTGCACAACAGGCTTAAACTCATCCTCCATCAAAATCTTATGCGTGCTGAAAGAAGGGTTAATCCCCTTGATGTCCATAATCTTCCACGCAATAGCCTGTTTGTGCTCTCGCAAAACATCTAACAACCTCGATTTCTCATCAACCGTCAAATCTGATGCAATGATCACATGAAGTCTCGAATCCGTCTCCAGAAATGCATACACCAAGTGAGATGATAACTCCTTAAGCTCTAATGTAGGCGGATCCTCAACAGACGGTCTAGATTTGGCCCTCATGGTGTCAATAACCTCAAAAACCTCCGGGCTCAAATCTAATGTACTAGTCTCCTCACTAGTCACCTCACACGCAGCAGTAGCATACACACCAAGCTGCGGGTCAACTCCACCCCAAAGCTGCGTGTCTGAAACACCTGAATCACATATGTCCTCAAACTGATCACTCACGTGTGGAGTGATAGTGTCAACAAAGTAAAGGGTATCATCCTGACCCCGAGGACGTCTCATCGAATCACGAATGTAAAAGGTCACCGTCTCATCCTTGACACGTAATGTAAGCGTACCGCTGAAAACATCAACCAAAGCGCGTGCGGTAACTAAAAACGGGCGACCTAAGATAAGAGGCACGTACTCATCCTCATCCATATCAAGGATCACAAAATCGACTGGGAACACAAATTTATCAACTTTAACCAACATGTTCTCCATAATACCCCTCGGATACTTGACCGATCTGTCAGCAAGCTGAATGCTCATGCGCGTGGGTGTGGGCTCACCTAGGTCTAGTCTCGCAATAATAGAATAGAGCATCAAATTGATGCTAGCACCTAGATCAGCAAGAGCATTGCTGACAGATAAACTACCAATCAAGCATGGAATCGTAAAGCTCCCCGGAGCCTTCATCTTCTGCGGAAGCTTATTCTGGAGAACAACTGAACACTCCTCATTCAATGTAACAGTAGAAAGCTCCTCAAGTTTCCTCTTGTTTGTCAGCAGATCTTTCGGAAACTTGGCATATTTAGGCATCTGAGCTAGAGCCTCCACAAATGGCAGATTGATGTGCAACTGTTTGAACAAAGCCAAAAATTTACTGTAATTCTCCTCGGATTTCTCTCTCCTCAATCTCCCAGGATATGAAACTGGCGGTGTGTAAACTCTGACTGGCTCCTTAGGACGTGCTGTACTTGCTGGGCGTAGCCTCGGTTGCACCTGCCCAGGAACATCAGTCTCAATCACCTCATCATCTCTCTCCTCAGTAACCGGCTTAGTAGTAGCTGGCGGTACTGGATCCTGAGTGGTCTTGCCACTCCGAGTGGTAATCGCCTTAGCTGTTTGGCAAGAATTTGTCTCGGTATTGCCTGGCAAACCTCCCTGCTGGCGCTCTGACATAGATTTGGCAAGCTGGCCCATCTGTCTCTCAAGATTCTGCATATGAGTGCCCATGTTTCCCATTTCTTTCATAACTGAAGAGATATCCTGCTCATTCTTTGAAACACGCAAATCCTGTTGTGAAGAATTTTTCTCACTCTGCTTTATGAACTGAGACATCATATCGGTCAGGCTCTTCATTCCAGAATCCTCGTTATGAATCGGGACT
Source organism: Deinandra increscens subsp. villosa (assembly GCA_039602395.1). Lineage (NCBI taxonomy): Eukaryota > Viridiplantae > Streptophyta > Magnoliopsida > Asterales > Asteraceae > Deinandra > Deinandra increscens. Next base: position 88,323,405 of record JBCNJP010000027.1, on the reverse strand, counting down.
GTCCTGGCTCCTGCAGGATTGTAGTAACCCTGCTGTCTCTGTGGCGGTCGCGCCTGAAACCCCGGCGGGTTAGAACTGCTCGGCTCTTGCCTCCACCCTAAATTTTGACTTGGTCTCCAAGCCTGATTATAATTGTATTGGTGGGATGGTGGGCGGGCTTGGCTAGCCATGAAATCGACCTGCTCCGGTAGCTCGGTGCTACCTCTAATCGGGCACATGGTAATATCGTGAGGTCCCGCACACAACTCGCATTGCTTCACCTGCTGCGAGCTTCCCTGGACCTGCTGAACGTGATACTGATCCATCTTCTTGGACAACGCCTCGACCTGCGCAACCAATGCCGTAACAGGATTAATCTGATGAACTCCATGTGGCAGGGGTTGTCTGCTGCGCGTACTAGACCACTGATAGCCATTCAGGGCTAACTCCTCTAACAACTCTTGAGCCTCCTCTGGCGTTTTGCTGCTCAGAGTACCTCCAGCTGAACTATCCACTATCTGACGCGTGAGTGGATGAAGACGACTATATAATATCTGGATCCGCTGGTGGAGCTCAATGCCATGCGACATGCATTTTCTCAACAACTCTTTGAACCTCTCCCATGCCTCATACAAACTCTCCGAATCCTCCTGTGTGAACGAGTAGAATTTTGTTGCGATACATGGCTGCCTTTGATGGTGGAAAGTATTTTGAGATGAATTTCTACGTCAAAGTAGCCCATGAAGTGATCGAACCAGGAGGTAAGGACTGCAGCCACGTCTTCGCTGCACCGAAAAGAGAAAACCCTAAAAGTCGCAATTTAACTGCCTCAGATGAAACACCATTTATCTTGAAAGTATCACAAATCTCAAGAAAGTTCACGATATGAGCCATCAGATCGTCATTGGGCAAACCATCGAACTGAACGGTGTTAGTATTCATTGTGATGGTTTGTGGACGGATCTCGAAGTTGTTGGCTTCAACGGCGGGTCGAATAATGCTAGGTTACGTCCCATCGACGTCGGGACGAGCGTAATCGGCGAGCGTGCGCCTTGGCAGAAGTGCCATCGGAACTGGAACTGGTAATGCCTCCAAACGTCAAAGTCTATGAAAAACCCTCTCAGGCTCGGACAACGATGAAAAATGACTCCTCCTCCGACGAATGCGCATAAACCGATGAACAGATGGAACAAAAACAGAAACATATCAGAAAAAAACTAAATTAAGCTAATAAACTAACTAACACGAAAGCAAACACTAAAATAAACAAACATACTAGAAACATGCAAATAACACAAGTAACAAAAAAAAAAACAAGTAAATAGCTAAAATACTAGCTCTGATAGGTCTCGAAAGCTGACGTGTCCCCGGCAACGGCGCCAAAAACTTGATGTGTCGGATTTGAACAATAAAAACGGTCAAGTTAAAAATGGTAAATACTGAGTGACCAAACCACACACTAGGGCAAGCGTACCCGTCGTATGCAATATAATATCAATAAGTACCGAGTATCAATCCACGAACGCGTAATCAGTCTCTCGATAATGTACCATCACTAATATTTAACCAATGTATTTGGAATGATTGAATTACACAAACTAAGCAAGCAGCAAACAAATAGCAAACAACGTAGACGACAGGGAAACAGAATGAGAGAGATATCACCTAGCCTAGAATCCACTAAACCCAAATAAGATCCCCGGCAAGACCTATCAACATGAAACTATCACCAAATGAGAATAAACCAACCAAGGAGGACTATGGACACATCCCGAATGATCAGAAAATTTAAAATGAAGCACAAATAGCATAATATGTGTTTTTTCACAACATTTTCACCGTTTCGGTCAAAACAAGCAAAACACGCATAAATCGGGAAACACCAAGAGAGGCCTCTCTAAATGAATCCTAATACATGCAATGATTCTAATTTTGATTATTTAGGACCTAGAAATCACTAAACACGAATAAATAGGCTCAAACCTCGCGGTCACAAGTATTCTAACCTATCAAACAATGTCTAGACAATAACTAGCAAATGGAATAACTCGATCAACTTCATTCCACAAGGATGCACACAAAAATCAGCCACTAACCAATGATATATCATTATTTAGGAGGTCTCTGGATCATGCATTAACCCAAAAACCCATTTAAGTCCAAGGATCAACAATAAACTAACTAATAATGGTTGTAATTCCACAATCCCTATCAATTAGTCCATATAATACATCATTAACAACAGCTAATTAAGCACACATAATCATCCCAAACAATCAAAACTAGAATCATGAGCAAAAATCACATAATCATGTTGAAAAGTCAAACCGAAAAGTCAAAATGGGTAAAGCTTCATCTAAACAAGGTGATAAATAAGAAATCAGCCAAACATCATGTATCTAATCACAAAATCAGTCAAATCTAAGCAATACATGAATGAACAAACAAAAACAATGAAGAAGAACCCAAATGAAGTGAAGAAATCTCAAACCGAAGCCTTCAATCTTCAATCTACACTCCAAGATCCTCAATCAAGCCCTTGATCGCCCAAAAATTCGTCTCTGATCTCGTTCCGTGCTCTCTGGTCGAATCCCCCAAACCCTAGGCTCAAAAAAATGCTTAAATACTCGTTTTGGAATTTTTAGCCGTCTGGGCCCGTTCGCGGACCCATGAGAACTGGAAAAGAGAGACTCGCTGGTCCATAAAGCACACTTTTCTATTTTCTGGATTCTAGGTTCATGGACCAGCGAAAATTAAGAGACTGGGCTCGCTGGTCCATGACTGACACTGCAACATATTTTCAATTTCTTCTATCTTTCACTCCCAAGCTCCAAATCGCGTTCCGTTTTCACCCGAATCACCACAAATCAACTGATCACCACCAGATCTCCTAAAATTCAACATATGAACAATTAAGTACCAAAATCTCATCAAAACTTGAAAAAAAGCCGGATAAAATGCGGGATTATTCACTCGAAAACATGTATAAGATGCAGTGCATCAATACACGTTATTGATCTTTTAACTGTTTCTTCCAATTCATGAGTATTTGATACTGGATGTAGTCACCACATCGTTAATGTTTTGCAGGAACCTGAGAAGTGGAAGAAGACAGAACAAGGCTGCATGGACCTCATCGTTGGTGACAAGAAAAAGGTCCCAGTACTTGCTACCAACACATATTCCTTTTCATGCTCTTCTGGCCTTGTAGTTACTCTAGTTAACTATTTGTATGCACCTGGTTTATCCAGGAACATTATTTATATCTCTTCATTGTTTGAACAAGGTTTTCGGTATAAATTTAATGGAAATTCGATTTCTGCTTACTGTAATAATATCTTTTATTTCGAGGCTAAACCTCGACATGGTATATATGAGATAGATGTTCAAACAAACGATCAGCTCTATGATGTTTCTAAAAGAAGCAAAGCTGAGAGTAACGAGTCCTCGTTATGACACCATAGACTTGGTCACATAAGCAAGGCTCGCATTAAGAAGCTTCAGACTGCTGGGATTCTCGAGTCCTAAGATGCAGATTCCTTCGATCAGTGAGAGTCGTGCTTATCCGGTAAACTAACCAAGTCACCCTTCACCCATATAGGTGAACGGGCCCAAAAATTGTTAGACAAGGAATCGTGAACGGTACTTCGTGACTTTCATCGATGACTACAACAAATATGCGTATGTCTATCTGATGAAACACAAGTATGAAACTTTTGAAAAGTTCAAAGAGTTTCAAAACGAAGTACAAAATTAGCTAAGTCGAACTATTAAAATATTTCGATCTGATAGAGGTGGTGAATACCTAAGCGCTGAATTCCTGAATCATCTGAAGGAACGTGGAATTGTTTCACAACCTACTCCTCCTGGCACACCCCAGTTAAATGTCATAAGTGAAAGGAGGAATCGAACTCTGCTTAAAATGGTTCGATTGATGATGTGCAAGACCACCTTGCCACACTCCTTTTGGGGATATGCCATATTGACCGCCGCTCGCCTAATAAATCTGGCACCGACTAAGAAAGTAGACAAGACCCCATATGAGATATGGCATGGATCCTTTCCTAAACTTTCTTACCTCAGGGTGTGGGGGTGTGAAGCTTATGTCACCAGCGAATCTGACAACAAGCTCGAACCCCGAGGCGAAAAGGTAATTTTCGTTGGATACTATGGTAATACCGGCTATTACTTTTACCATCCTGATGAAAATACTATTTCCATCAAAAGGAAGGGTAAGTTCCTTGAGAAAGAATTTCTTACTCAAAGAACCAATAGTGATCAAGTGGATCTCGAAGAAATTCGAGTTACACCAAACCCTGAAACAGTCAAAGCGTCTGAACGACAAATTGTTTTCACACCATCAGACCAGAGCACAAGCACATGCGTTCGCAGAAGTGATAGGACGCACAAAGAGTCAGAACGATACCTTGACTATCATGAGGCCTTTGACGTCATGTTAGTAGCCGAATCTAACGATGAGCTTACTAACTACAAAGCTGCTATGTCAGATCTAGAATCTGATAAATGGCTTGAAGCCATGAACGCTGAGATGCAATCCATGCATGACAATTATGTCTGAGACTTGATTGAGCTACCCCAGTGCACGGGCAGTAGGGAGCAAGTGGATCTTTAAAAGAAAAACTGACATGCATGGAAATGTCCAAACCTATAAGGGACGACTTGTAGCGAAAGGTTTCACTCAAACCCAAGGGATTGACTACGATGAAACCTTCTCGCTCGTTGTCATGATCAAATCGATCAGGATCCTCCTTGCCATAGCCGCATACTATGACTATGAGATATGGCAAACGGACGTCAAAACCGCCTTCCTGAACGGACAACTCAAAGAGGATGTCTACATGGTTCAGCCTGATGGTTTTGTCGATCCAGAGAATCCAAACAAGGTTTGCAATGTAAGCAAGTCCATTTATGGACTTAAGCAAGCATCTTGAAGCTGGAATCTTCGTTTTGATCAGAAAGTCAAAGAATTTGGCTTCGATCAAAATAAAGATGAGCCTTGTGTTTATAGAAAAGAGAGTGGGAGCGGTATATCATTTCTCGTCCTGTACGTAGACGATATATTGATCATAGGAAATAACATGCCCATGCTTAACGAGGTTAAGAAATGGCTTTCATCTTGTTTCGCTATGAAAGATCTTGGAGAAGCCGCTTACATTTGGGAAATTAAAATTCACAGAGATCGATCTAAGTGGCTTTTAGGTCTCAGTCAACGCATATACGTTGATAAGATCATAGCACGGTTCAACATTAGCAACTCCAAGAAAGGAGCTGTTCCCATGACTAAGGGAATAATCTTGGACAAATCTCAAGCTTCTAAAACGGAGCAAGAGATAAGCCAAATGGTATCGATCCTATTTGCCTCTGCTATTGGATCTATCATGTATGCCATGCTGTGCACACGACCAGATGTCTCGTATGCACTGAGCGTGACTAGTCGATACCAACAGACGACAGGACTAGCTCACTGGATGGCTGTAAAGAACATACTGAAATACTTGAGAAACACCAGAGATATGTTTCTCGTATACGGGGGTGTTGATGAAGAGCTCACTGTAAGGTGTTACACTGATGCCAGTTTTCAGACTGACCGAGATGACTCTCGCTCACAGTCGGGATTCGTATTCACTTTTAACGGAGGGGCTGTTTCCTAGAGAAGCTCGAAATAGCCAGTAGTAGCTGATTTTACTACTGAATTAGAATACATAGCTGCCTCAGAAGCTGATAAGGAAGCTGTGTGGATAAAGAAATTTATATTCGATCTTGACGCCGTGCCAAGCATAAGGCAGCCGATCGAGATACTACGCGATAACACAGGTGCTATAGCTCAAGCCAAAGAGCAAGGGTCTCACAAGAAGGCCAAGCACATCCTGAGGAAATTCCACTACATCAGAGAAGTAGTCGATCGAAATGAAATTAAAATAAGTAAAGTATATACCGATCAAAACTTAGCTGACTCCTTCACTAAGCCAATGACTCAAGAGACTCATGTTCGCCACAGAGAAGCGATAGGGCTTAGGCTAACTAAAGACATGTTTTGATTTAGTATTTGGATATATGAACATTATTAGTTATCTATGTTATTCTTATTCCATCTGTTTTATGCAATAATGAATTACATAACTGTGTTCAATATTAATACGTTTAATCCTTGAACAACAAGTCGTTGTTGTAACATCCCACATTGGTGGGGAGGGGAACTAAGCATGCCTTTATAAGGGTGTGGATACCTCCCCCACCAAGACGCGTTTTAAATCCGTGAGGGGCGGATGCCTGAGGGCATGTCGGCTGCCAAAGCGGACAATATCTTGGTGCAACGGGTCTGGGCTGTTACAGATGGTATCAGAGCCAGTCGTCGGCCAGTGTGCCAGCGAGGACGCTGGTCCCCTAAGGGGGGAGGATTGTAACATCCCACATTGGTGGGGAGGGGAACTAAGCATGCCTTTATAAGGGTGTGGATACCTCCCCCACCAAGACGCGTTTTAAATCCGTGAGGGGCGGATGCCTGAGGGCATGCCGGCTGCCAAAGCGGACAATATCTTGGTGCGACGGGTCTGGGCTGTTACAGATGGGGTATCAGAGCCGGTCGTCGGCCAGTGTGCCAGCGAGGACGCTGGTCCCCTAAGGGGGGAGGATTGTAACATCCCACATTGGTGGGGAGGGGAACTAAGCATGTCTTTATAAGGGTGTGGATACCTCCCCCACCAAGACGCGTTTTAAAACCGTGAGGGGCGGATGCTTGAGGGCATGCCGGCTGCCAAAGCGGACAATATCTTGGTGCGACGGGTCTGGGCTGTTACAGTTGTTCTAAATGTCCATAGTCAATTAGTTTAGTGGGAGCTACTCTAAAGTAAGACTATTGTGACTGCTTGAACCTTAAAGCAGTTTAACGTTCAAACTCACGGACCTCATTACTGAATGACGTGGACGTAACTCGCATCATGCAACACAATCATGGAAGTTTTGCTTGATTGATTAATGCATATTCTAATGTATATCCTCAGACCTGAGACACATATTCAAACTCCCGTCTACTAAAGACCGTTCTTTGATTGTAGCCTAACGCTGTCGCGTAACTGCTAGCCATAACGGTTACTTTTGGGAATGGCTCTGAGGTTTACCGGGAGCTGTATGCCTCAATATGGGATTCTGTACTCTTGCTTCAGCCACAACTAGACATAAGGTGCCCTCGTTGATTCCAAGTGATAGGTGTGAGGCCTCACCCAAACTTACTATGTGTTTGTTGGATCACTTCGAATTGTATCGAGAATGATAATTGATGAATAAAATGAGAGACCATGTCTGATAATTCATCTGTGTCTTTTACAGAAAGGAACATATGACAGTGAATGCACAAGTCATCAATCTGCTTGCCTTACAATTAGATATACTTTGGCTGACGACTTAAAGTGTCAATATTGGTTGGTGTAACCATGCATAGCTAGAGTGCCTCTGAATGCGCTCGTTAAACTGTCGTGTTTAGTCCAAGTGGGAGACTGTTGGAAACAGGGTGTCCTGACCCGACGAATTAACGAACCCGACCGATATTGACCGTAAGAGTTACACCCGGGTCAGCGGACTATAAATCTAATTACCTGTTAATTAGTATTAAAACAAACTGTATGGTTAATTAAACAAATACTTGATTATTTATTTAATTATACGGCAAAACATTTGCGGTTAAAATACTGGTGATTTTATTAAACGGATAAATCCCTTGTTACCGGATTAACAAACTGATTTAAATGGTGATGTGAATAAAATCGCAGATGGGCCCAGTCCGTGAGTGGGCCCTAGTCTGCGAATTTTATAAACAAAATAGGAGGAAGTGGAAAAAGTGTAATACAATTCAGAAACCCTGATCTCCTCCCCCTATCTCTCTCTGCGTCGACTCCCAACCGACGCCAAACCCTAGCCGCCGGCTTCCCTTGTTCGACGCCACCATCACCTCCGCCGATCATCGTCGTGGTTCCGACGGATACTCGTTTAGCCAGTGCCATTGCACGACTCGAGAAAGAAGCTACTGCCGCCTGAGCCGAAGTCGCAGCCCAAGCCAAAGCTGAAGCCGCGACCCGAGCCGCAGCCGCGGCCCAAGCCGCCGCCGCTACCACCTCTGCCGCACCGCTGGTCGATCACCGACCAGTGGTCCTCTTGCCGCCGGCGCAACGCAGGCCACCGCGCCCCGTCCCCTCGTCATGGCCCGCGCCTCTTTATCCGTTGGCCACCGCCACCGTGTCACCCCCATTTACTGGTGACGAGATTGTTGTGGGGACCATCCCTGTTGCGATCCCGGTGGATCAGGTTTTATCACCACCACCCGTGGTAACCCTACCACCGACGCCACCATTTCTGCCGCCGCCACCGATGGCCGCCGCTATAGTTGATGACCTGAGTCGCCAGTTCGATTTGGACGTCTCAGTTCGTACTAGCGAGAGTCCATTGAATCCAGGTGTCTCAAGCGGTTGCTCGAATCCCGCCAAGGTATATCTAACTCGGTTAGTGAAAGTGCGTGAGCGTGTGGATCTTCTACTTAGTCGTATAGAAATCAATGTAAACGAGTAAACACAGAGAGTAAATACAACTAAGACTTGTATTAACCACAGAGACCACAGAGTACACTTAGAAAGTATATGACACGGAAGCTCTCTATATCTATACAAGATGAACATATTTATAGGCTGAAAACACGACTGGCCGAACCTCAGGTTCGGCCAAGCTTCGGCGGCTCCGAACCTGGAGTTCGGCCAAGGTTCGGCCAGACCTAAACTTGCACGTTCCGTCTTGTTCTTGATACTTCACATGACGATCAGGAACCATGTATCAACAAACTCCCCCTCGGCATGTGTAGTATCATCTTCTCTTAATAAAACTTGTATCTTGTATCTTAAATCAAACTCTTCCTCGATCTAAACGATGAGTTCAATCTTGAATACTTAATATTGCAACGTGAGTAGTCTCTTTATCAACAACCTTCAGAAGACTTGAAGTTGTGATGTTCTTTTTCCACTTAGAAACCTGCCAACATAAATAATCTTGGCGCAAAACGTCTCTTCGAGACTCCAAGATATCTTGATTTTGAAAATGAATTCATAATTCGTGTTGATCAATCGAAAACAAATCAGAAACAAAATCTTTTTGACTTTTAGAAACTTTATTTTAAAACACACCTAAAATCTTTTTGGTATTTTCTGATAAGAAAGTAAATGCCATACAGAATCAGACACTATTTTTTTTTCTTTTGTGAGAAAGATCACGACTTGGGATCATATTGGTCATAACATGCTGAACGACACTTCAATTTCGATTATTGTAGCACATAAGCCATGCCGATTGCAGATATACTTTGTCCAATGTCAAACTCTGGCACAATCATACTCATAACATCTGGATATGTTAAGGTATTTATTAAATTTGCATTGACCAGTGTACCCCACACTATCAGACATATTCAGATATGCTTTGCTTATCACATTTTGTGATTTCACTTGTGATATTAATCACATAATGATTGTAACCATGATATAGTCAACTGTGTTCCATGCAAAAAAAATAAGAACGTTAAATCGTCTACCTTAAGGTCGATCTTTCGATACGCAGATAAGGCCTCGGATTTAACAAAATAAGAAAATAAAACAAGTTGAAATTGTATAACTCAACAACAATCAGGTCGGTACTCCCGTACACGCAGAGAAAGTCCGATGAGTTATACGAAACACCAAAGAAAATAAAGCAGAACGTCAAACGAACAACGATCAGGTCGGTCTTTCGACACGCAGAGAAAGTCCGATCGTTTGACAAAATAAAGAAAATCAAACAAGTTTAAATCTTTGCAAAATGAACACATGTATACACAGTGACTTCTCATTTTATTTTTCACATATATTTTTCTTGATATATCATGAGATACGCATCAAGATGTTCTCCACTAGGTCAAGCATCAGATTTAGTGTATATCACATACGTATACTTTCTGATTTGCCGAGCCTACCTTACACATCGATCAAATGGTCTTATGGCTTTTTCACTTACTTTATCCATGAGTCAGACACTGTCAGCCAATGTACCATCATTTCCCAATCATGTCGGATACAATTTCTCATTTTTCAATGTTTTTGGCTTTTTGCATTTTTAATGTTTTTGTCTTTTTCAAATTACTCCCCCTAAAAATGACAACTCTATGTATAGATTTTCATTTTTTACGATTTGAAAAACAACACACTATGTTTGTATTTTTGCAAAAACAAACTCCCCCTCAGAATGAGACGGAGTGAAAAACCAAGAAAAATTGATCAACCAACACGAGTACTCGCAGTGTAAGTCTTTTGGAAAAAACACAATTGATTTTGAAAGTCAGATTAATTAGAACAGATATTTCATAATCAGCAATTATCCAATCACTGAAAGGTCTTCTTGAAACACCTGTTGACACCAAATAAATCATTAGTCGCTCTGGGATCGACCCGATGTAACATCGTCGGGTCGCCCGGTGTCTTCCACAAAGTCATTGTTGGCCTTGGAAACAACTTTTGGTTTCCAAATTTGTAAAATTTTCAATTTTTGATCAGAACCTGAATCAGACTCAACCGACGTACTTGGTTTAGACCAAGACGATTTACGATGTGATTTTATCTTGGGAGACCATGGTTCATCAAAAATTTGACCTTTGTTATCCACATATTTAGCAGTGTTGTGGATATATGCAGTCGTCGGACAATCAGCAGCAAGATGTCCAGGTTGACGACATACATAACAAAGTCGTTCTCGAAAATTGTTTGAAAATGATTTTGATTTTGAAAAACCAGATGAATGCTCAGAATCAAAATTGTCAAAGAAATCATCAGAAGAATCATACCTAGGAGATGGACTCCTTGAAGATGACGATCTTCCAGAATAGTAAGTGAATTCCTTCTGAGATGGTGATTTCTTTTCATTCTTTGCTTTAGGAGCCTTAGCAACTGTCACCGGTTTCTTTGTTTGAATCAGTTCTTCCTTCACAACAAACCCCACACCTTTGTGTTTGGAGCCTGAAACCTTTGAAATACTTGAGGAAGAACCCGAAGCTTCTCTCGCCTTAGCTTCACTAGTAAATTTGGCTTTAATATCCTTCAGCCTGTTCTCCTCAACCAAAACTTTTTCTTCTTCAGTTGCAGATGAAGAACTTGACACAACCTTATCAAAAACCTTCTCATTCTCCAACAAAACAGACTTTGACACAAATTTTGGAGCTTCACCCAAAGGCTTTTCCTTCTTTTTGGACTTGGATTTGTTCTTCTTAGGTGGAGTAGCAAATTTGGAATAATCATGCAATTCATCTTTTGGATCAATCTGAGCAGCAGTAACCTCAGTTAAATCCACTGGTTGAGGAACCAAGTGAACATCAGCCGTCTGAGAACTATCTGAACTCTGATCCTGCTTGTATAAGAAATTTAGCATTGTTGGTAATTGATTGCAATTCTTCACTTGCCGCTTCAACTCCAAAATCGCCAGTTTTAAATCATTGATCTTTTGTTGAGCTTCAAAAACTTCTTTCTGTGACTTGATGAACTTTGCATTGAGATCATCATATCCATAAGTTTGTAACTTTCGGATCTCACATTCAGCAAATAACTCTTCAAGAACACTTTCTCTCTTTTTCTTGTAAATCTCAACATCCTTTGTCAAAACTTCATTTTTCTCACGATAGAGAGTATTCTCATCTTGAAGCATAGAAATTTTGTTCTGAAGCTTTTCAACAGTAACAGCAGTTGTAGCAATAAGAGCTGTAGCTTCTTCATACTTTTTCTGTACTGGATAACTTTTCTCAAACAGATTCTCAAAATCTTGAGCTGCATCTAAAGCTTCAGCCTTTGCTTTCTCACATTCTTCAGCCAATATTGTTTTCTCTTTTAAAACATCTTCATGAACATGAACCAACTCATAATACTTCTTTTGAAAATCTTCCAATTCTTGCTTTAACACCACTATCTCTTCAGTCGAAATTTGACGACTTTGTTCAAAACTTGCAATCTCCTGAAGAAATTTCTTACATTTAAGACATTCAGTCGCTTCAACCTTTGAACTCTCAAGAATTTTAGGTAATTCTTCTTGAACCATGGAGACACTTGAATAAGAATCAGAATCAGTTAAGATGCTATCATCATCAATATGACGAACAGTCAAAGCAATTGCAGGTTTAGAATTATTCCTTTTAGCTTCAGTATCTGCATTCCATGCAAACTCATTTGACTGTGGAAAAGTATTGGTCCAATCATGAACAAGATTAGCAGATTTCATCTCAACCTTCTCAACTTTATTTGGTGAATGATAAACTAAATGTGCATGTTGACTCGTTTTCAATTTATGATCTGCAGAACTTGGACATTCTCGAGCAAAGTGACCATAATTTGCACACTTGTAACATTTTACCTTAGACTTATCCAAACCAATCTTACCCTCCTGATTCAATCTCTTCTTCCCAGTTCTGTTGAAAAATTTCTTCGTTCGTCGAACCAGCATTGCATACTGCCAATTTAGATCCATTTCCTCCAAATGATCATAATCAATCTGATCATAATCTTCATTTGCTAACTCAGCATTACTCACAGCACCCGTGATAACACCAAAATATGAAGATACCAATGCAGACATCAATGCATTATAATCATCAATAGTTTGAGCAGACAGTGCATTTTGAAATAAAGAACTCGGAACAGAAACAGTACAACCAGCAGAAGAAGTACCTGAAGATTCAGATTTACCTGCCAGAAAAGCTGTTGGGGGTGCAGAATTAAGAATATTCGATTTCCCAGCATTCATTGTAGAATCATTTTCACCATGATACACTGCAGGATCCTGAATTTGTGTAGGAAGAGACTTGTTCACCATCAATTACATATCCCTAGCCTGAAGTCTTTGAACTAAATCATTGAAAGACAATCCTTGAAAATCCTTGTCATGAGTAATCATCATAACATAATTCTCCCATTTTTCAGGTAGAGCTTCTAAAATCTTCTCTTTCATATCAGCTTCGTCTTTAGTAAGATTCACCAAGCGCATTTCACTCATCAGATGAGCAAATCTTGCAATCAGATTGGGAATCGTTTCATTCTGATAATGTTTGAAACTATCAAACTCTTTCTTCAAAACCTTTTGTCAACTTTTCTTGTACGGATCATTGCCTTCACATCTTTTCTCTAAAGCATCCCATAGACTTTTCGATGTGTAGTTACCAGCAAATTGATGAAGTAACTCTTTAGGCAATGCCATCGTTAAGGTACCATATGCCTTTTTCTCAGCTTGATAAGCTTTCTTTTGTTCAGAAGACATTTTTCTTTGAAGTATAGGTTCACCAGTTTCATCTTTAGGATAAATATATTGCTCAGTGAACGCTAACCACATATCAATATCATTTGTGTCAACATATGCTTCGAACCGTTTAACCCAACTATGATAATCTTCCAACTTTAGCAATTTGGGAACTTTCTGACTTGTTCCAATTTCATTATCATAGTTCATCATCGTTTGCATAGTTGCTTGAACCGAGTTTTGAATAGCCGCGAACGCTTGAAAATCGGACATTTTCGAAACACAGGTTACTGTTCACTCCGAACCTCGTCCGAACCTAATATACCCTCCGAACTTCCTCCGAATGTGGTCCGAACTCAGAAACACAGTCCGAACTCTCTCCGATCTCTCACCGAACCCCGTTAACTCCGAAACCCTCCGAACGAGCTCCGAACTTTCACCGAACTACAAAACAGACTCCGATCCTTCACCGAACACCTCCGAACGTACTCCGAACCTGGTGTTTGGAGCGGTTATGCCGAGCGTGCTCCGAACCTGGAGTGCGGAGCAGTTACACCGAACGAGGAGTTCGGCCGAACGCGAAATTTCGGAAAAAATTGGAAAAACTCACTGAAATCGACACCTCTCGAGCTGTAAACACTCAATCAACTGAAAATAAGCAACCACATACATATTTGACGTGAATCATGATGTTTTGAACGATAATTTTGAGAAATGAAGATGATAAATGAATTTTGAAACTCAAAAACGTGAATTTGAACTCGATAACTCGAAAAACACTAATCTCCGACTAGTAGAGTAAACCTATACCTCTGATACCGCTTGAGAGTGCGTGAGCGTGTGGATCTTCTACTTAGTCGTATAGAAATCAATGTAAACGAGTAAACACAGAGAGTAAATACAACTGAGACTTGTATTAACCACAGAGACCACAGAGTACACTTAGAAAGTATATGACACGGAAGCTCTCTATATCTATACAAGACGAACATATTTATAGGCTGAAAACACGACTGGCCGAACCTCAGGTTCGGCCAAGCTTCGCCGGCTCCGAACCTGGAGTTCGGCCAAGGTTCGGCCAGACCTAAACTTGCACGTTCCGTCTTGTTCTTGATACTTCACATGACGATCAGGAACCATGTATCAACTGTTAGATATTTATTTTATTTATTTTAAATTAATATTTTATCTGTGTTTGTCGTGTATGGTGATTGATCCTGTTACAGTTATATTCGCGTGTTTATTTAAATCGTTTTCGCTGCTAAATTAATCTTGCATTAATTAATATTAAATCGATTTTTAATCGGATAAAATTCAAATTCGGTAACCCGGATATCCACTGTAAATCCCAACATGGAGATGGATCGAACCCGGAGATTTCTCTGAGTGACTTGTTCTTGAACAAAATGAAAATCAAATTCAACGTGTTTGGTGCCAGCATGGAAAACCAGGTTGGCAGTTAGGTATGTAGCACCTAAGCTGTCACGCCATAGAGTGGGTGTGGAGTCAACGGAAACATGCAATTCACGTAAGAAAGACCGAAGCCACATGATCTCAGCCACGACATCTGCAAAAGCCTTATATTCAGCCTCGGTAGATGACCGAGATACAATTTTCTGTTTTCGAGTAGACCACGACACAAGAATAGACCCAAAGTATATTGCATATCCCCCCGTGGATCGACGGTTATTAGGGTTCCCGACCCAATCAGCATCAGAAAAGGTCGACACACTATTGTGAGTGAAGTCGGTATAGGCATAAACATGAAGGACCGAGGCTGACCTATGTTGAATCAAAAGGCCATGAGTTACTACGCCTTTCAAATATCGTAGGATCCGTTTTAAAGTCGACCAATGATTCTCTGTGGGCGAGTGCATGGACTGACACACTTTGTTGACGACATAGGTAATGTCAACGCAAGACAAAGTGATATACTGAAAAGCACCAACAGTTTAGCAAGACCTAACTGGATTTTCACATGGAGGACTGTGTGACATTCTGGCCCTTCGGGTGGGACCCGAGCCTTAGAAACCGATACAATTGATAAAACCGGCAAACCGGGAGACGCGTATATAGGCGTAGTATGTCAATTAAGATATTAGAAGAGTCTAGTAGCCTTAAAACACTTCACAAACATCACACACAAGTTGGAGTCTCGAAACATTGGTGATAAACAAAAACTACTATGTGTCGTGAAATACATGCAAACTGATACGTGAATTTAATTGCATGATCATAAATTGTTATGTGGCAAGTTGATACTTGATCTTATTGGATTCGATGTGATTAAAACAATGGTGAATAGAGGAAAAGCAAAATCATTAAAAACCGTGACCAAAACATCGAATAACGTGAAAAGTCAACAAAAGTCAAAGGGCTGCCAGACGGGAGGCTCTAGGCGTATTGCCTAGAGCAACAACTCCTGCAAGCGATACGCTTGCTACCTAGTTTTTAGCAAAAACTCTAATTTGCACTATTTAAGCACATTTAGCAACCACCACCTCATTTGTGCTCTCCTAATCGTCTCATCAACTGTATATACGACCTCAAACTTCTTCTACTAAAAATCCATCAAGTTTCTTGCTTTTCTTCAAGATTCAAGCCCTGATATCATCCTTGATCATCTTACATTCATTCGATATGTGTTTTGCTCGTTTTGAAGTTGTCAAGATCTGAGCTTTATGTTAGATCTAGGGCTAGTTTGTAATGATATGATGTATATCATGAGTAGATCTAGTGTTTGTGATTATAAAGTTTGCATCTTTGGATAAAAAATGTGACTTTTATGCAAGATATAATGATCCATACTAGATCTAGGGTTTTGCATGGTTATACATGGTTGCATGTGGATAAAGATCAAAGATTGATGCTAGATCTATGTTCTAAATGTTTAATTATCATAGATCTAGGGCTGTTATGCAATAAAATTGAAAGTGCGTGAGCGTACGGATCTTTTACTTAGTCGTGATGAAATCAATGTAAACGTGTAAAAGACAAAGAGTAAATACAAATGAGCTTTGTATTAACCACAGAGAACCACAGAGTACACTTAGAGAATATGACACCGAAGCCTCTTCTAATCTATACAAGATGAACTATTTATACATGCTGAAATACGACTGGCCGAACCTCAGGTTCGGCCACATGTTCGGCCATGTCCGAACTCCAGGTTCGGCCTGAGTTCGGACCTCAGCATCCTTGTGTGATTCGTCTTGTATTCGATACTTCACATGACGATCAGGACTATGTATCAACAAACTCCCCCTCGGCATGTGCAGTATCTTCTCCTCTAATCAAACTTGTATCTTGTAGCTTCAATCAAACTCTTCCTCGATCTTGACGATGAGTTCAATCTTGAATACTTGATATTGCATTATGTGTAAACTCTTTATCAACAAACTTCAGAATACTTGAAGTTGTGATATACTCTTCCCATTTAGAAACCTGCCAACATAAATAATCTTGGTGCAAAATGTCTCTTCGAGACTCCAAGATATATTGGTTTTGAAAATGATTTCGTATTTCGTGTTGATCAATCGAAAACAAATCAGAAATAAAATCTTTTTGGATTTTAGTAACTTTATATCAAAACACACCTAAAATCTTTTTGTTATTTTCTGATAAGAAAAGTAACGACATTACAGAATCAGACACTATTTTTGTCTTTTGTGAGAAAGATCACAACTTGGAATCATATTGGTCATAACATGCTGAACTACATTTTAATTTCAGTTATTGAAGCACATAAGCCATGCCGATTGGAGATATAATTTGTCCAACTTTAAACTCTGGCAAAATCATACTCAAAACATTTGGATATGTTAAGGTATTGATTAAGTTTGCATTGACCAGTGTACCCCACACTATCAGACATACTCAGATATGCTTTGCTTATCACATTTTGTGATTTCACTTGTGAATTTATTCACATAATGGTTGTAACCATGATATAGTCAACTGTGTTCCATGCAAAAAGAAATTAGAACGTTAAATCGTCTACCTTAAGGTCGATCTTTCGATACGCAGATAAGGCCTCGGATTTAACAAAATAAGAAAATAAAATAAGTTGAAATTGTATAACTCAACAACAATTAGGTCGGTACTCCCGTACACGCAGAGAAAGTCCGATGAGTTATACGAAACACCAAAGAAAATAAAGCAGAACGTCAAATGAACAACGATCAGGTCGGTCTTTCGACACGCAGAGAAAGTCCGATCGTTTGACAAAATAAAGAAAATCAAACAAGTTTAAATCTTTGCAAAATGAACACATGTATACACAGTGACTTCTCTTTTTATTTTTCACATATCTTTTTCTTGATATATCATGAGATACGTATCAAGATGTTGTCCACTAGGTCAAGCATCAGATTTGCTGAACCTACCTTACACATCGATCAAATGATCTTATGGCTTGTTCATCTACTTTATCCATGAGTCAGACAATGTCAGCCAATGTACCATCATTTCCCAAACATGTCGGATACAATTTCTCATTTTTCAATGTTTTTGGATTTTTGCATTTTTCATTGTTTTTGTCTTTTTCAAATTTCTTCATTTTTACGATTGAAAAACAACACACTATTTTTGGCTTTTTGCAAAAACAAACTCCCCCGCAGAATGAGACGGAGTAAAAGCAAGAAAAATTGATCAACCAACACGAATACTTGCAGTTTAGCTTTGTGAAAACAAAAGTGATTTGGAAAGTCAGTTTAATTAAAACAGATATTCCACAGTCAGCAATTTCCCAATCACCGAAAGGTCTTCCTGAAATACCTGCTGACACCAAATAAATCATTAGTCGCATTGGGATCGACCCGATTCAACAGCGTCGGGTCGCCCGGTGTCTTCCACAAAGTCCTTGTTGGCCTTGGAAACAACTTTTGGTTTCCAAATTTGTAAAAATTGTAATTTTTTGATCAGAATCTGAATCAGATTCAACTGACGTACTTGATTTAGACCAAGACGATTTACGAGTTGATTTAAGCTTTGGAGACCATGGTTTATCAAAAATTTGACCTTTGTTATCCACATATTTGGCAGTTTTGTGGATATATGCAGTCGTCGGACACTCAGCAGCGAGATGTCCCGGTTGACGACATACATAACAAAGTCTTTCTCTAAAATTGTTTGAAAAATGTTTTGATTTTTGAGAATCAGATGAATGTACAGAATGAAAATTATCAAAGAAACCATCAGAAGAATCATACCTAGGAGATGGACTCCTTGAAGACGATGACCTTCCAGAATAATAAGAAAATTCTTTTGGAGATAGTGATTTCTTTGCACTTTTGGCTTTAGCAGTCTTATCAACTTTCACTGGTTTCTGAGCAACATCTGGAACTTCCTTCATAACAAAACCCAAACCTTTGTGCTTGAAACCTGAAACCTTTGAAGAACTTGAAGAAGAACCTGAAGCACTTCTTGACTTAGCTTCACTAGTAAATTTGGCTTTGATATCCTTCAGCTTGTTCTTTTCAATTAAAACTTTGTCTTCGTCGGTTGTAGATGAAGAACTTGAAGCAACCTTATCAAAAACCTGTTCATTTTCTAACAAAACAGATTTTGAAACAAATTTTGGAGCTTCTCCCAAAGGCTTCTCCTTCTTTTTAGACTTGGATTTGTTCTTCTTGGATGGAGTGGCAAACTTGGAATAATCATGCAAGTCATCTTTTGGATCAATCTGAGCAGCAGTAACTTCAATTAAATCCACTGGTTGAGGTACCAAGTGAACATCATTCTGCTTAGAACCTTCTGAACTTTGATCCTGCTTGTATAAGAAGTTAAGCAACGTTGGTGACAAATTGCAGTTTTTCACTTGTCTTTTCAACTCCAAAATTTCCAATTTCAAATCATTAATCTTCTAGTTGACCATCAAACACCTCTTGTTGTGACTTGATGAATTTTGCATTGAGATCATCATATTCATAAGTCTGTAACTTTCTGATCTCACATTCAGCATATAATTCTTCAAGCACATTTTCTCTTTTTTGTTTGTAGATCTCAACATCTTTTGTTAATACTTCATTCTTATATCTATAAAGAACATTCTCATCTTGAAGCATAGAGATATTATTTTGAAGCTTCTCAACGGTAACAGCAGTTTTAGCAATAAGAGCCGTAGCTTCTTCATATTTTTGCTGAACCGGATAACTCTTCTCAAACAAATTCTCAAAATCTTGAGCGGCATCTAATGCTTCAGCTTTGGCTTTCTCACAATCTTCAGCCAATTGAGCTTTTTCCTTTAAAACATCTTCATGAATATGAACCAACTCATAATATTTCTTTTGAAAATCCTCCAATTCTTTCTTTAACACCACAATTTCTTCAGTTGAAATCTGACGACTTTGTTCAAAACTTGCAATCTCCTGGATCAATTTTTCACACTTTAAACATTTAAATTCTTCAACCTTTGAACTATCAGAAACTTTAGGTTGATCTTCGTGAACCAAAGATGCACTTGAATAAGAATCAGAATCAGTCAGAAGACTATCATCATCATCATGACGAACAGTTAAAGCAATTGAAATTGGAGTATGATTCTTCTTGGCTTCAGTATCTGCATTCCATGCAAATTCACTTGAATGTGGAAAAGTATTGGTCCAATCATGAACAAGAGTAGCAGATTTCTTCTCAACCTTCTCAGCTTCATTTGATGGATGAAAAACTAAATGTGCATGCTGACCAGTCTTCAATTTACTTTCTGTAGAACTTGGACATTCTCGAGCAAAGTGACCATAAACTGAACACTTATAACATTTTACCTTAGATTTCTCCAATCCAATCTTTCCTTCCTGATTAAGTCTCTTCTTACCAGTTCTATTAAAAAACTTCTTTGTTCGACAAACCAACATCGCATATTGCCAATTAAGATCCATTTCCTCCAAATGATCATAATCAATCTGATCATAATCTTCATTTGCTAACTCAGCATTACTCACAGAACCAGTGATAACACCAAAGTATGAAGAAACTAATGCAGACATCAACGCATTATAATCATCGACAGTTTGAACAGACAATGCATTTTGAATCGAAGAACTTGGAATTGACACATTACAACCAGCAGAAGAATAACTAGGAGTTTCAGATTTACCTGCCAGAAATGCTGTAGGGGGTGCAGAACTAAGAATATTAGACTTTCCAGCATTCAAAGTTGAATCATTGTTGCCATAATATACTGCAGGATTCTGAATTTGCTCAGGAAGTGACTTGTTCACTTTTAACTCCATATCCCTAGCTTGGATTCGTTGAATCAGATCATTAAACGATAACCTTGGATAATCCTTATCATTAGTAATCATCATCACATAATTTTCCCACTTCTCTGGTAGAGCTTCCATAATCTTTTCTTTCCTATCTGCTTCATCTTTTGTAAGATTCACCAATTTCATTTCACTCATTAAATGTGCAAATCTTGCAATCAGATTTGGAATTGATTCATTTTGATAATGCTTGAAGCTATCAAATTCTTTCTTCAACACTTTTTGTCGACTTTTCTTATACTGATCATTGCCTTCACATCTCTTTTCTAGAGCATCCCACAAGCTCTTTGCGGTATAGTTGCTTGAAAATTAATGTAGTAAATCAGTAGGCAAAGCCATTGTTAAAGTGCCATAAGCCTTTTTCTCAGCTTGATATGCTTTCTTTTGTTCACCAGAAAGCTTCCTTTGAAGAATTGGCTCCCCATCCTCACCCTTAGGATAGGTATATTGTTCAGAATACAATAACCACATATCGATATCATTTGCAGAAACAAATGCTTCAAATCGTGTCACCCAACTATGATAATCTTCCAATTTAAGTAATTTGGGAACTTTCTGACTTGTTCCAATTTCATTATCATAATTAATCATTGTTTGCATCGTTGCCTGAACTGAATTTTGAATAGCCGCGAACGCTTGAAAATCGGACATTTTCGAAAAACAGATTACTGTTCACGCCGAACCTTATCCGAACCTTATCCGAACCTCCTCCGAACGTTCACCGATCCTAGTCCGAACCTAGTCCGAAACACAAACTCGCCGAGCTCTCACCGAATCTGACCTTCGGAGTAACAAAGACCGAACGTTGTCCGAACGTTGACCGATCTGTCACCGAACTCTCACCGAAACAAAGAAAAACGCCGAACGCTCACCGAACTTCGTCCGAACCTTGAGTTCGGAGCGGTTAGGCCGAACAAGTCCGAACCTCAAACGAGACAGAATTCACTCGATGCCATTTTCTCGATTTTCAACGTTTTTGACTGGAATATTCGACAGAGATTCAAGCAGACTTGATAGAAACAACTCAGGAATGAATTTTGAATGAAAAACACACTCGAAACAATCAAACGAACTAAAAAATGATTGACATTTTTGCAAAAACGTGAATTTGAACTTAAAACTCTGAAAAACACTGATTTCCGACTAGTAGAGCAAACCTAATGCTCTGATACCACTTGAAAGTGCGTGAGCGTACGGATCTTTTACTTAGTCGTGATGAAATCAATGTAAACGTGTAAAAGACAAAGAGTAAATACAAATGAGCTTTGTATTAACCACAGAGAACCACAGAGTACACTTAGAGAATATGACACCGAAGCCTCTTCTAATCTATACAAGATGAACTATTTATACATGCTGAAATACGACTGGCCGAACCTCAGGTTCGGCCACATGTTCGGCCATGTCCGAACTCCAGGTTCGGCCTGAGTTCGGACCTCAGCATCCTTGTGTGATTCGTCTTGTATTCGATACTTCACATGACGATCAGGACTATGTATCAACAAAATTTACTAACTTTACGTGAGATCTATGATAAAAACTCAATTTCTGTAGTCATGCATGCTAGATCTTGAATAAAGGCAATTAATTTGTATTAGATCTACTATAAAGTTTCTTGATCTAGGTTAATGGATGCATGATAGTCTATAAAGTTGCCAACTTGATGTCGGATTGCATGAGGATTACTTTATAAAAATTATTTACGTGAAATTATCGTGTAAATGGCCTATTAGGTCAAGATGGCATTCATGCATGTGGTTAGACAGGGGCGGATCTA
Organism: Deinandra increscens subsp. villosa; assembly: GCA_039602395.1. NCBI lineage: Eukaryota > Viridiplantae > Streptophyta > Magnoliopsida > Asterales > Asteraceae > Deinandra > Deinandra increscens. Next base: position 88,301,082 of record JBCNJP010000027.1, on the reverse strand, counting down.
CTTGATGTCTAGCGGGGGTCGAGGCACCCGCTCGGATTCATGTGAGTAGTAGAAAATTTTTAGTTTTTTTTACTATGCCCCTTTACAAATGCTTGAGAGGCCCCTATGGAAAGGGAGATGAATAAATAGTGAAGGAAATGGAAGGTTTTAAATGATATTTTAAGCTTTGTAAAAATAAAGCTTTAATGGAGGTCTGAGAGTGATTTTTGATATAGAGAAGGCGAAATATTAGAAGGATAGAGAGAGAGTGTGTGTATGATAGTAAATTTGTGGGCCATTTCAAGTTCAATAAGTTTTAAATTACCCTTTGATTTTCAACAAACTTACAAAATAAACCTTTTAAATTTTATTTGAATCGTAAACAACATTAAGCTTTAGCTTAACGTCTACACTAATCAATTTAAGAAAGACGAGCATGACAAATGATTTATAATTGTATTTTATGTAATCTATTTAAGAAGATGAGTATCACATTAGATAAATGATTTTTATTTGTATTTTATGTTTTCTATACATTTTGAGTTTAATCAAAATATGCTATCAAATTTAAATTTATCTTAATATTAAGTAAATAAATATGAGCACATTTACAATATCGTTAAGTAAATAAGTGTGCGTTATTTTTCTCCAAGCCATTTTAACTTAATTTTTTAATCAATCATTTTTACCCGGTTTAATTCGAACCAAACTAATTTTGCCCCCGCTCATAAGAAAGTCTGGATCCGTCACTGTGGTTAGGAATTTATGACATGACTTGAAATATGTTAATTGATGATACATGTGACTTACATGAGATGATGTGGGTTTATCATGGAATTAGCCTACATGTGGTAAATATATATTTACCGAAAAATAAATATCTATGTAAATGCATGTGTATGAACATGGGATTACTTGATTAAGTGTTTGCATGTTATTAGTCAAATTAGTTATGAGTTATACAAGTGTACAAGTCCTAAGTCTCCTACCTCGATGGGAATGCCAAGACTTTGTACGATTGCCTCATCGATCGTACATCGTATACGCGGCATCATGTCATAAGTAATTGTGATGCGTTATGTTTATCATCGTGCAATATGTTATATGTGATTTACATGTAAGGTCAAATATAGAAAACCTAAATTCAATCACCAATGTGTATTCGAGTCTACTTGTTCGTTGTTCGCATGTTTTCTGGACGCTTGGTCAACTTAGTCAAAACTCACACGGTTGCGTGTCATAGGTGGTGTCTAGGAGGAATTCACCATCTCTATTCAGCCTTTACTATTTGGATACTTATTTCCACCCAAATGTGAGTTCTCGGCCCTATTTTTTATATATACTATTGTAACCCATAGAGGAAAACATGCCAATGGAGTCCTTCCATAATTCGTGTACCATTAGTATTAAGTTGATAACGGGAAAATGTGAAACAGATCTGTTGGGCTTGACAAACCGTGTCGTGGCTGGTCGCTCTAGTCATACCGCCTTCGGAGGTGGAGAAGGGGTATTATATTCTCCTAACTCGGGTCATGCTCGGTATAGCATGGTGGGAAGGCATAACTTAGCTGTCATGAATGGGGACACGAGGCCTATGGTGTTATAAATAACGTGGTCTAGCTAACCCAAGTATATAGAATGTTGATTATCTTTCTCAGGATGTGTGATTCCTGGGTAGGTTACGCCTCGCTGACGGTTACTGGTTAACTTACTGTTTTAAATAAATAATATTTATTTACTTGCTTAAACTCCGAGAATTCACCAACCGAGCGTTGACACTTTGCATGTTTCTTCTCAGGTCCTTAGGAGAAGCTAAGGAGCATGTTAGGTATCATTCATGGTGTCTATTTCATGGTTGTAATAACTTAAACACCTTTTGTCGCCTTGGGCGACCAGACATCTTAAAGTGTTTTTATTAGTTGCCGCTTCCGCTACTTTGAAAAAAAACTTAATAATGTTATGATGCTTCCGCTTAACTTTGAAAACTTTAAAACTCTGATAAACTATTTGATATGTCAGTATCCAAACATGGTTTTAAACGGTGAGTCGAGCATATAGAATGTTTGTTAGAGCATATTCTGGTCGTCGTGTGAAGTATCAAGTACTAGAAAAGAGCTACAAAAATGTTGATGTCTGAAGTGACCTGAACTGCCAGTTCGGGTGCACACGAACTGACCCGAAATGCCAGTTCGGGTGATAGCTGGTTCGAACATCCATGTGAAGCTGTAAATAGGATCATGTTGTATAGAATCAGTCCTCTTTATCCAATTATTCGTGTGAAATCTGTGTGCATTTCTCTCTGTGGTTCTAATACAAATCAGTTTGTATTTACATCTCGTGTCATTCATTTTATACTCGTTTTACATAGATTTAGATACGATCGAGTAGACGATCCACAGCTCACGCAATTATAAGTGGTATTAGAGCTTTCGGTTCAATCTACTGGTCATTAAATCTGTGTTTTCAAGTTTTTGGTTAAAAAAATGGGGTTTTTGTTGATACCTGAGAAGTGCGTCGTGTGAAGTATTCATTCAAGGTTCAAGACCCAAGTTCAAGGCAAGGTTCACTGCTTTCCGAACAAGGTCCGAACCTGGAGTTCGGACCTACCGAACCTGGAGTTCGGACAGGGTTCGGCCAACAGTTATAAATAGGTTGCTTGGTCATTGTTTTACGGATGGGTGTGTAGCTGAGCGAATCTTAAGTGTGTGTTTCTAAGGTGTAATCTATGTGTCTCTGTTCTTAGTGTTCTGAGTTGTAATTGTTCATTTGATCAATAAAACAACTCTTAATTACTCGTTTTGTATTCCGAATAGCTAGATTGAGTAGACGATCAAACGCTCACGACTTTTTAGTTTTAGAAAAGTTGGTGCGTTTTTGCTTTCGTTTGATCATCTTTAATGTGTTTTTCGTGAATATTCCAATCCTAAATCATTTATGTTCATCAAATCTGATCTACTGCTTGATATCTCGTTCAAAATCATTCAAAATCATTCAAAATCGTGAATTCTAGCTACGATCAAGTTGAGGAAGAGTTTGTTCGAAGGTTTATTTTATTGGACGAGCGTATTCTACACTTTAGGGGGAGCTTGATTGAAGATACAGATTTGAAGATGTTGAAGAGATACTGCACACGACGAGGGGGAGTTTGTTTATACCTGAGAAGTGCGTCGTGTGAAGTATTCATTCAAGGTTCAAGACCTAAGTTCAAGGCAAGGTTCACTGCCTGCCGAACCTGGTCCGAACCTGGAGTTTGGACCTACCGAACCTGGAGTTCGGCCATGGTTCGGCCAACAGTTATAAATAGGTTGCTTGGTCATTGTTTTACGGACGGGTGAGTAGGTGAGCGAATCTTAAGTGTGTGTTTCTAAGGTGTACTCTCTGTGTCTCTGCACTTAGTGTTCTGAGTTGTAATTGTTCATTTGATCAATAAAACAACTCTTAATTACTCGTTTTGTATTCCGAATAGCTAGATTGAGTAGACGATCAAATGCTCACAACTTTTCAAGTGGTATTAGAGCTTTCTGGTTCAATCTACTGATCTGTGGTTGCTATTTTTGGAGTTTTTGAAACAAAATGAGTAGTTTTTAGTGATTTTCGAGTGTTTTTACAAATTTTTGATCACTTCGGTCGAGTCGTTTGTGAAAATTGTGCTCCTAAATCATTTTTATCACTTTTTCTAATTCAATGCTGCAAAGCTCGTCAAAATCAGTCCAAATTCGAGCGTTTTGAGAAAAATATGTTGAGGTTCGGAGGATACTGGTGAGGTTCGGCCCAACTGCTCCGAAGTCCTAGTTCGGACGTGGTTCAGACAAGTTCGTTTCAAGTTCGGTCATCGTTCAGAGTTTGTTCTCTTTCGGTAATAGTTCGGTCAAAGTTCGGACCAGTTTGGGTTTCGAAAAGAGTTCGGGTGAGTTTGGAGTAGGTTCGGAAGGAGTTCGGCATTCGTTTGACACTGTTAAGGTTCGTTTGAAGTTCGGCATTGTTTGAAGTTTGGAGAGAGTTCGGAACAGGTTCGGACAAGGTATTTAGGTTCGGATAGGGTTCGGACGATCAGATTCAAACTTTTCAACAATGTCGGAATTTCAAGCTTTTGCTGCGATGCAGAGTGCAATGCAGACCATGATGAACTTTGATAACGAAATTGGAACAAGTCAGAAAGTTCCCAAAGTTGTTGAAATTGGAAGATTATTAGAATTGGAAGCAACTATTTTCGGCTTACATAAGTACGAATGATATCGATTTGTGGATTCCGATCAAGAAACTTTATCAACATCCGACTGATCAAGGAGATTTCAAGGAAGTTCATACCTTCGACATTGCTGAAAGGAAATCATATGAGCTTGAACAAAAAGATTTTGGTTATCTTACGATGACATTACCCACTGAGTTGTTACATCAATTTAGTATTTGCAAGAAATCTAAGCAATTGTGGGATACTTTATCGGCTAGATGTGAGGGTAATGATGATTACAAGAAGAGTCGGAAGAAAGTGTTGAATAAAGAATTTGATAACTTTCAACATTATGACAATGAGAACATTACTGCTCTTGTTTCAAGGTTTTCACATTTGATTAGTGAATTAAAGGTGGTTGGAATTGAGAAAACTGATGCTGATTTGAAGGAAAAGATTATGGAAGCTTTGCCTGAAAAGTGGGAGAACTATGTTTTGCTTCTCACTCGTGATAAAGAATACTCTACTTTGACATTTCACGAGGTTACTAGAAAACTTCATGCTCGGGAAATAGAAATGTTAAATTCAAAGAAATGAACTGCTACTTTACAAAATCCTGAGTTGTATCATGGTGAGAATACTGCTAGTATGAATGCTAAAGCAAAGCCAAATCCGAGTTCTGCACCGAGTGTTGCTTTTATGGATGGAGCTTCTGGAAATTTGATTCTTCAAAAGGTTGTACATTTATAATTCCTGATTCATCACGTCAAAGTGCATTTTCTGTGAATCGGTGGATGAATGTGCCAAATTGATTGCTGCTCTCATTTCTTCGTCTTTTGGAATGATTATAAATGATGTTGGGAAGGCACAATTGGTTAAAGAAGATTTGAATGAGCTTGATGATGATCAATTGAATGAGTTAGATATGGCATGGCAACTTGGTATGTTAACGCAAAGGTCACAACGATATTATAAGAAAACTGGAAAACAAGCTTTTAGTGGCAAATTGGGTTTTGATAAATCAGATATCAAGTGCTATAAGTGTTCGAAGCTTGGACATTTTGCTAGAGAATGTCAGCAAGCTCATGGAAGCAAACCCGGTTTTACTCAACCATCGTTCAGTAATTCAACCAAGACAACAGCTTTAACGATTCAAGATGATGGTGTTTATGATTGGGTTAGACATTTTGATTCATCTGTGTTGATTGTCACTCATGATCAACAAGAAGATTATCAGTCAGATACAAGTTCAGCCCCAGGTTCCTATGAATCTGCTGAAAACTTGGAAAGTTTGTTGAAAGAAAAGGCTTCCCTATTAAGTAAAATTCAAAAGCTTTATGAGAAATTCAAGTTGGTGAAAGAAGATTTGGAGGTGTCTAGGGAACATGAGAAAGAATTATTTTTGAAGAATGAATGTTTGATTACAGAGGTCGAATTGCTGAATGAAGCTTTAGAAGTAACAAAACAAGATAAACAGAATGTTGAAGCTGCAAATGTAAAGATTTGTGAAGAAAGGTATGAGTTGGTTCAAGAAGTTAAGAAGTGGAAGGATGAAGCAAATAATGCTGCTAATGATTTTCAGAATTTGTTTGTAAAGTCCAAAATTAAGCTTGATTTGCTTACAAAGGATGCTGAAGAATCTGCGGCTAAGATTGCAAGTTATCTGTCACACCCCAACCGACGGCGGAAAATGTCGGGGCGCAATGATTGTCCAGTTGCACATGACAACTAAAATAAGTTGTAATACTTAAACATGCCCTTTTTCATTAATCAACTAAGGATATTATACAATAAAGTTAAACATACAAAATACATATTAACTGATTTAAAGTCTTTAATCTAGGTCCGGCAATCCTAGCGTGATCATAACATAGCTCATGTATAGGGTCCTGCAACATGTATAAGATAAAGTGTCAACTACAAAAGTAGTTGGTGAGTAAACACATGTTAATAATATAAGTATACTTTCAATAACAGCGATATATGTCTAACCAGATATTTTCATATGTATAGTCAAACAAGTAGTGAGTTAAAGCCAATGAATGAGCGCATCAAACCCTAGACAAATAGGCTTCCAATCATAAGGCGCTACACGCGAAGCATGCCAAGTGGGCTGTCAAACCAATAGATCTATTATTGTTACCCCGGCTCGGTGTGTTAATGAGTACGCTTCGAGATAAAGATAGTAACAGTGCTAGATCAAACCAATCACAATAATCCACACATATTTAACATACATAGAACGTATCAAATCATCATATAATCGCATTTGTGGTTTAGAGAAACAGTTTGAATATAGAGATACATGTTACACCCCAAAAATGTTAAAGATATGGAGCTATGATTTCTCACAAGTCGGATTATCATTCGAATGAATCACTATTAGTAATGATAATACGAATTGAATATTGAGTCATATTCCATTTTAAAAGAAAGGGGAATTTAGTGAATACTCACCTGATAAGTAGATCGGAAATGAGAGATAGAACCAATCGCGAGAGATAAAATCTGAAGATTATCCTAATGAAACGAATATGATAAATGAATATAGGGAATGATAATGATTATAGTTCTAAGGGCACGAGGAACTTAAGGAGTGTTAGGTCAAAAGACCATTTTACCCTTTATTGGTAAATTAGGGTTTTGGTAATTTATTTAATAATTAATTCATTTATCAGTTTTGAACTCATATACACTTATTATATATATATAAATATGTTCTAAGATCAAAAATCAAGTTTCAATACTTTCCGTTTGTTTAATATTTAATAATCATATTCAAAACCCTAATTTTGAAATAATTATCAAATAAATAGTAAAATCTTTTATAAAATTAAATAAAATTAGGGATTTTACTTAAAATATTATTTCATAATATATTGTAAAAGATTAGCCCAAAAATTAACTTGTTTGTTGGGTTTTTGCAAAACAGTGTCATAAAAACCCTAATTTTGACGTATTTATTAAATAAATACCAAAACATTTTATTAAATTGTAAAAACTTAGGGTATTATTCATTATGATATATTATAATATTCCTCAAAATAGTAAACCTTAATTCAATACCTTTTTCTCAATTTGGGCAGAACAACGACGTGAAAACCCTAATTTTGACCGGTTTTTAGATAAAATGCCAAAAATTTCCAAAACTTGAAATTAACTTAGGGCTTTCTTAAAACATATTATTTTACGATTTCCTACAAAAATTCAGACCCTAATTCCCACCCGATTACCCAATTTTAGCAAAACAAGCTCAAGAACCCTAGTTTTTATGCATTTTTAGAAAACATTCATAGAAATCGAATTTGCAAAAACCGAGATAGGTTATTTTAGATCATACCAAAAGAAGCTTGAGTGCAGAAATTCAGATCCAAAGCCTTCACCGTTTGAGAGAATTGAGCAGATGAACTTTCAGACCAAGAAGAGGGGGTTTAAGTGAGATTTTCGTGAATTCGTGCACTTCTAGGCTTCAATCGATCCTCTATTTATACATGAATTGGTCGAAATGATGTCTAGACACGTTAGTTAGTGATTCATATTTGAATTCGACACGTTAGGGAGGGCAATCGTGGAGCACAAGCATGAAATACGTGGCTGGGAATGAGGCTGATGTAGTTTCTGAACTCAGGTATAGAATATAAAAACGGAAACCATCATTAAAACCAAATGTGGCGCTGGCCTAATGGTAAGAGCGCTGAAGTTATAACCAGGAGGTCCTTGGTTCGAAACTTGCGGCCAGCATTATTTTTTTCCTTCCTCCCTTTTTTTGTTTCTTTGTTTCTTTATTTATTTAATATATTTTTTCTTTAATCGTTCGCTACCCGGTTCAACTCGTTAACCTCTAAAATTTTACGAGTAATTCATAATAACCTTATAAAACATGATGGAACATAATAATATGATTTTTGAATTTTACGTGACTCCCGGTTAATACCGGTTTTGCATGAAAATCGTAATTTTGTTTATTTGCGTTTTAATTAATAAAATTACTTTATAATTTATCAAATGAATTTTTAATGTTATGAAATGATTGTATGATATTTCAAAGTGTATACTTTTATATAAGAACCTCGAGATATCCGGTAAACGATAAATCGAATACCGAAATCGCGTAAAAACTGAAAATCGTTTAACTTAAAACTTTGTAAATGTATTATTTTGCTTTAAAAAATGATTATGGAATATTCCGAACATAATTTAAATGTTTAAATTATATGAATTCTTCTAGTAATTGTTAAATCAGAACTCCGATTTGTGTTACAAGTTTAAATTCGGGTCGGGTTTTGTAAATGGATCGGACTCGGGTGTTACAGTCTCCCATACTTCAGGATATTTCGTCCCGAAATTAGAAGAGAAATTCGTGATAAGTGGAAGGAATATATCAATGGTGATAGGGAATTTAATACAAAAAACAACCAATGGTCAGTTCTAAGTTCGATTACTAATTCATTTTTAAAGCACCTTCGACGCTTATATATAGGGTGTACCGCAGCTAACCCACCACATCGGTAATACTTTAAAAATGCGTTAGTAACCTACGGAGAACCACCATTTTCCATATAATAACGAATAACTTTAAGATCGTAATGATATGATAATGATTGAATACATCAGATATGATGGATTGTAAGATGATTAGATCTTAAAGCTAAGATTGTGATTATACGAGTAACTGAACAAACAGATCATGGATTTGATTTATAACCGTCTCCCCTACTTCAGGGAAAAGACCGGTGGAATATGAGGAGAGTGGTGGGGGTAACATGATTTACCTTGAAATTGTTGAAACTGATATTTTGACATTAAGTCAAGAATATCATTCCACACAATAAAATGGGATCACAGATTTCTTAACACGAGAACGCGTCGGGTATTGGGGAGCTAGATGGGTAGCGAGCCACATCCAAATCACCCACGAGATGTGAGGTCTAGTTAATAGTCTGGATTAGGAATTGGCTAAAACCCAAAATTAACGTCTATGACCCAAAATCAAATGTATGCTAAGCTAGCATCACACACAAGTGTTCAGGTGTAGTACGTATAAGTCTTGGACTGGCCAGAGAAATCAGTGATATTTTATGATCTTGAGCAAATTCAATCATTGCCATTTAAGGCGGTGATAATGTGAGAGAAGCATTTTTAACAGAGATACTTGATTAATCCGTTTGAGGAAAAGATAGTGATACAACACGAAATTAACATTTAAATGAATCACCATTCAAATGATAATACGAATTGACCACTTGATATCAAATTGCAAATCATTATTTGAGTTAATCACCATTCGAATGATAATACAAATTGGATATCATAATTTCTCCTGTATTAAGATTAATAAGGAAATCAAGACCAGATTAAATCATGGTTTTGAGAATGTTCAGGAATCACTAACGGATAATTATTCTGTGTAGGGATAACGCCAAATAACGAGAATTGATCTTGAGGAGATAGGCGATTCTGTGAATTCTTTTGAAGATGTTGCTAATATAAGAGTTTCAATATTTGGTGATGAGTCCATCAGACTGGTGATGTACATTCAAGATTTATCATCTTTTAAATGAATGGGTGTTCTTCAAAGTGGGGGAACTAGATCGAATGAATTTTGGTAAAGTGACATTTTAACAAGGATGCCACGTATTCGTTACGGGTTTGATGAAGGACACGTGTTTCTAATTTACTGGATAACGGATAGTCAAGTCTGGATTATTTGAACGAGAAACAAATTCCACGTGATGTTTGAGACACTCAATTTAATGATGACGTTTGATCTTCCCAAGAGTATGTTTGTCAGGGATTGAGTTGCAATTAAGGATGACGGAAATTGAGGGTAATAGGTTTCTTGTCTGCTGATTACTCATAATGAGGGGTTTAAGGGTAATATGAATATAAGAAATGATTGAGTAAGTAGGAGGATAACAAACAAAGAGTTATAAAACTCATTTTCTGATATATATAGGATGAACATCGATTGGAAAGATTACAAACTTTAATTACAGGTTAATCGATTTATTCAAATATTAACAGAGTCCAAACGATCTTCAAGCATCATCATTACTTCCTTCAGATATCATTCACGTTGAAAGTTCCAGCAGCTGCTTGGAGGTTGACAATTGTTGTGGAGAGGAGTTCTGATAGTGGCTGGATGAGGACACATGTTTCGAAAGTAATTAGGGATTCCATAATGACAACAACAACACATCGGGATAGCAGAAGGGATATGAGTAGGAGCAGGTGCCATAGTTTGAACTATTGGAGGTTGGGTTCTATGCTCTGCATTGTTGGCTAGAGGGTTGGGAATAACAACAGCAGTAAGCTGAGGGCAAATGTTTCTAAAGTGTCCGGGTTGACCACAGTTATAACAAGTACAATAAGGTGAAATAGAAGTTTTAGCAGGTATCACAGGCTGGACCATCTGGGGCTGAGCGGATATAGGTTGAGCTCGATTAGGTTTCCGACATACTTTCATGAGATGACCAAATTTACCGCAATTGAGATAACGCCAACAAGGAGTTTGAGTTGAGTGATGCTAACTACAAGTGTTGCATTGTGGATGGGCTCCGGTATAAGGTTTCTTGGCTGACCGAGTATCGGAAGCCTTCTGAGTAGCAGGTATAGCAGCTTTTGCAGGTGCAGTCATTTCATCAAGATGTTTAGCCTTCCTCTTTCTTTTCTTGGTCTTAGCAACGGGACGATTGATGACTTCTAATCCTTGAGGTAATTTAGCAGGATTTTCAGAACCAATGCACTTCAGAGAGTTACACGCCCTACAATGTTTGGAAGGGCAAACAGGATTCACAGCAACATCATTGTTGCCAAATTTATCGTTGAGGGCTTGTCGGAAAATGTTGGAGATGAAAGCTGCCACTTGTTGAGAAATTTGTTGGGCCATTTGTTGATCATCAGGATTCATGCTGATGGAAAATGTTTAGGAGATAAGGGATAGGATAATCAATTCGGGATCATGAAGAGAAATATTTTATAAAACATTTGAATTTAGAAATCACGAGATTTCAAATACGGAATGGAGAAGAAATCATGTTGTTTTAGTAAAACATAATGGAATGGCCTTTGTTTCTCGAGTGAGAAACTACAACCCGTGACTAATCAGAGTTAGTTGCGATCCGTAGCAGTAATTGACATGCTTTGGCCTAATAGGTTCAAACACTCTCATCAAAGACTTCTAGGTAGGCATCCCGGTCCACACGGTTGATCAGGTTATATACGCAATGCCTGCCTAGATAGATCTCCAGCTACTGGTGCCTTCCCCCTTCCAGTTACTACATGTCTACTGCTATGAACCTAACTCCGACGGAATTTTCAAAATCCTAAAATGGCACGTAAGGCACCATTACTAAGGATAGAGGCTAGGAATCCAGAAAGGATTTGTGTACATGTGTGTGTCAAGTGTTAACGCAAAGGTGAGATCTAAGAGAGGCAATTTAAGCAGCATCTATAAACATAATAAAATAATAGGCATGCAGACATGAGTTAATCATGTAGGAAACCTAAGGCATATAGTCTAGGTCATCCGGTTCTAATAACCTAAATCCCTATAGCCAAGGCTCTGATACCAATCTGTCACACCCCAACCGACGATGGAAAATGTCGAGGCACAATGATTGTCCAGATGCACATGACAACTAAAATAAGTTGTAATACTTAAACATGCCCTTTTCCATTAATTAACTAAGGATATTGTACAATAAAGTTAAACATACAAAATACATATTAACTGATTTAAAGTCTTTAATCTAGGTCCGGCAATCCTAGCGTGATCATAACATAGCTCATGTATAGGGTCCTGCAACATGTATAAGATAAAGTGTCAACTACAAAAGTAGTTGGTGAGTAAACACATGTTTAAATAATATAAGTATACTTTCAATAACAGCGATATATGTCTAACCAGATATTTTCATATGTATAGTCAAACAAGTAGTGAGTTAAAGCCAATGAATGAGCACATCAAACCCTAGACAACTAGGCCTCCAATCATAAGGCGCTACACACGAAGCATGCGAAGTGGGCTGTCAAACCATTAGATCTATTATTGTTACCCCGGCCCGGTGTGTTAATGAGTACGCTTCGAGATAAAGATAGTAACAGTGCTAGATCAAACCAATCACAATAATCCACACATATTTAACATACATAGAACGTATCAAATCATCATATAATCGGATTTGTGGTTTAGAGAAACAATTTGAATATAGAGATACATGTTACACCCCAAAAATGTTAAAGATATGGAGCTATGATTTCTCACAAGTCGGATTATCATTCGAATGAATCACCATTAGTAATGATAATACGAATTGAATATTGAGTCATATTCCATTTTAAAAGAAAGGGGAATTTAGTGAATACTCACCTGATAAGTAGATCGGAAATGAGAGATAGAACCAATCGCGAGAGATAAAATCTGAAGATTATCCTAATGAAACGAATATGATAAATGAATATAGGGAATGATAATGATTATAGTTCTAAGGGCACGAGGAACTTAAGGAGTGTTAGGTCAAAAGACCATTTTACCCTTTATTGGTAAATTAGGGTTTTGGTAATTTATTTAATAATTAATTCATTTATCAGTTTTGAACTCATATACACTTATTATATATATAAATATGTTCTAAGATCAAAAATCAAGTTTCAATACTTTCCGGTTTGTTTAATATTTAATAATCATATTCAAAATCCTAATTTTGAAATAATTATCAAATAAATAGTAAAATCTTTTATAAAATTAAATAAAATTAGGGCTTTTACTTAAAATATTATTTCATAATATATTGTAAAAGATTAGCCCATAATTAACTTGTTTGTTGGGTTTTTGCAAAACAACGTCATAAAAACCCTAATTTTGATGTATTTATTAAATAAATACCAAAACATTTTATTAAATTGTAAAAACTTAGGGTATTATTCATTATGATATATTATAATATTCCTCAAAATAGTAAACCTTAATTCAATACCTTTTTCTCAATTTGGGCAGAACAACGACGTGAAAACCCTAATTTTGACCGGTTTTTAGATAAAATGCCAAAAATTTCCAAAACTTGAAATTAACTTAGGGCTTTCTTAAAACACATTATTTTAGGATTCCTACAAAAATTCAGACCCTAATCCCCACCCGATTACCCAATTTTAGCAAAACAAGCTCAAGAACCCTAGTTTTTATGCATTTTTAGAAAACATACATAGAGATCGAATTTGCAAAAACTGAGATAGGTTATTTTAGATCATACCAAAAGAAGCTTGACTGCAGAAATTCAGATCTAAAGCCTTCACCGTTTGAGAGAATTGAGCAGATGAACTTTCAGACCAAGAAGAGAGTTTTTAAGTGAGATTTTCGTGAATTGGTGCACTTCTAGGCTGCAATCGATCCTCTATTTATACATGAATTGGTTGAAATGATATCTAGACACGTTAGTCAGTGAGTCATCTTCTAATTCGACACGTTAGGGAGGGAAATCGTGGAGCACAAGCATGAAATACGTGGCTTGGAATGAGGCTGATGTAGTTTCTGAACTCAGGTATAGAATATAAAAACGAAAACCATCATTAAAACCAAATGTGGCGCTGGCCTAATGGTAAGAGCGCTGAAGTTATAACCAGGAGGTCCCTGGTTCGAAACTTGCGGCCAACATTATTTTTTTTTCCTTCCTCCTTTTCTTTGTTTCTTTATTTCTTTATTTATTTAATATATTTTTTTCTTTAATCGTTCGCTACCCGGTTCAACTCGTTAACCTCTAATATTTTACGAGCAATTCATAATAACCTTATAAAACATGATGGAACATAAAAATATGATTTTTGAATTTTACATGACTCCCGGTTAATACCGGTTTTGCATGAAAATCGTAATTTTGTTTATTTGCATTTTAATTAATAAAATTGCTTTATAATTTATCAAATGAGTTTTTAATGTTATAAAATGATTGTATGATATTTCAAAAGTGTATATTTTTATATAAAAACCTCGAGATATCCGGTAAACGATAAATCGAATACCGAAATCGCGTAAAAACTGAAAATCGTTTAACTTAAAACTTTGTAAATGTATTATTTTGCTTTAAAAAATGATTATGGAATATCCCGAACATAATTTAAATGTTTAAATTATATGAATTCTTCTGGTAATTTTTAAATCAAAACTCCGATTTGTGTTACAAGTTTAATTTCGGGTCGGGTTTTGTGAATGGGTCGGACACGGGTGTTACATTATCAAGCTATGATGGAAAAATATTTGGATGAGAACCGTGAACTGGTAAGTGTGAACAAAGTTCAAATTGCAAATTTGGAGATTCAAAAGAGGAATGAAGATAAATTGAAGAAATAATTGTTTGAGGTAATGGAAAATCTACGCATGCAAAAATTTGAGACGCACAAAGTTGCAAAGCGTTTGATTGCTACTGAGAAGGAGTTGGCTTAGCTCAACAACAAATTTCCGATTTAAAGATTCAAGTAACGTCTCTAATTCTCAAGTGTTCACAATCTTTCTGGCTAAAGATGAGAATTTTGAAAAGATGTTTGATAAAACAGCTTCACCCACTGCTCACTCAAAGAAGCTTTCAAAGAAGTGAAGGAAAAGGTTGAAGATGTTGATTACTCAAAGTTTACATCATCTAATTCTGAGGAAGAGAAGATTGTGAAAAAGAAGAAAAATAAGAAGACTAAGAAGAAGAAGGGTAAGAAATCTGAGATTCCTCCAGCTCCAAAGTTTATTTCTGGTTCATATGCTGCTGATAATGAGAAATAAGCTACTTCAAGTGACAAGATTCGTTCTCAACCTTAAGTTAATGAGACGATTTTCTTTGCACAGAAAAATATGAATGATGTCAAAACTGAATTTACAAGATTGGCGAAGAGTGGTCACCAGAATTCAAATTCTGAGGAAAAGCTTTCTGGAAAACACGTTGGTTTGGGTTTTAAAGCACAAAATGTGAAAGCTGAGGAGGTTTCATCATCATCATCTCAGGATTTGAAGAAACTTACGATGAAACAAGTGAAGAAGGAAATTTTTAAAGCTGAGAAGGTTCAACCTGAGCGTTTTTACAAACTCAAGGGTTCATAACCTATATTCTCCGACAAAGAGTTTCCTCTTCATTGTATTGATGCTCGGAAGATTTCCAAAGTTTTTGAGAAGAAGGCTGATTCAAGACCTTTAAAGAATCAAAATGCCAAACGTTCTTATGATGGTTCTTATTCTCGAAGCCCAACATCTAAATGGGTTCATGATCATCGGCATCAGGTTTATAATACTTCCTTTGATCATATTCGAGATATTCATGTGTGTGATTCTGTGCAGACACCTAAAAGGTGGGACAAATCTGAACGTATTTGTTATGTTTTCCGTAAAAAAGGGCATATGGCAAAAGATTGTTCACTTCCCGCTGAATCAAATCAAAGATTTCAAAAGAAATCAGTTTTTGATAAACCTGCCAAATCAAAGTTCTTCGATGAACAAGGTAGTGTTTTTGATGAATGTGAACCTACATTCTTTCTAAAACAAAAATGTTTTGTTCATATGTTTCAAAAGGGTCAAAATGTAGGTTCTTCATCATAGTCACCTGTGATTGATTCATCAAAAACTGAATTACCAAAACAATCACAATTTCGGAAACCCAAGGTGGTTTTAAAGCAAAACCAGGACACTGGTCGACCAGAAGCGATCCGCTTCGGGTCATTTATGAACTAATTAGTTTGACCAGTGTGCAGGTACTTTTAGAAGACCTATTGACAATTGCAAAGTTGTTGATAGAGGAGTATTCTGCTTAACTTAAATTTCATGATATATCTTTCTAACCTGCAAATTTTCTGAATTCTAAAAATTGCAACATATCCGTGTTGATTGCTCAAATTTTACTTTCTTTATGCATTTTCCTTTGATAAAAACCAAAAATACAGTCATGTATTTTGTAAAACAAAAATCCAAAAATAGAGTTTTCATTTTAAGGGGGAGAAATGCATGTAAGGGGGAGAAATTGTGAAAATGCATGTTATGGGAAGAAGGTGAATATATGTCAAATATATAAGGAAGGTGAATACATGCACAATATATAAAAATTTTGAGAAATTGATCATTGGGAAATGATGGTACATTGGCTTACGTATCTGACTCATGGATAGAGTAGATGAAAGGGCCATAAGATCATTGTTTGATATGTTTGGTAGGCTCGGCGAATCAGAAAGTATTCAGATGTGATATTTACTAAATACTAATGCTTGACCATGTGGATAACATCTTGATGCATATATCATGACAAAAAGAAAAATAAGTGTGAAAAATAAAATGAGAAGTCACTGTGTATACATGTGTTCATTTTGCAAAGATTTAAACTTGTTTGATTTTCTTTATTTTTGTCAAACGATCGGACTTTCTCTGCGTGTCCACAAGACCGACCTGATTGTTGTTCGTTTGACGTTCTGCTTTATTTTCTTTGGTATTTCGTGTAACTCATCGGACTTTCTCTGCGTGTATGGGAGTACCGACCTGATTGTTGTTGGGTTATACAATTTCAACTTGTTTTATTTTCTTTATTTTGTTAAATCCGAGGCCTTATCTGCGTATCGAAAGATCGACCTTAAGGTAGACGATTTAACGTTCTTATTTCTTTTTGCATGGAACACAATTGACAATATCATGAAAATACTATACTTTGTGAAAAATCACAAGTGTAATCACACAAAAAGAAAAGGAAAAAGAAAAAGAAAAAGAAAAAGAAAATGTCTGAATATGTCTGATAGTGTGAGTACACTGGTCAAAGCAAATCTAATCAATATCTTAACATATCGAGATGTTATGAGTATGATTCTGCCTGAGTTTAAGATGGACAAACTATACCGGAAATCAACATGACTTATGTGCTTTAATTAGTTGAAATTGAAGCGTAGTTCAGTGCGTTATGTTCAATATGATCCCATATAGTGATCTTACTCATACCAAAAATAGAGTTTGATTTCTGTATTGCATTTCATTTCATTTCGGAAAATGTACAAAAATATTTTTGGTGTGGTGTGTTTTAGCATAAGTTTGAAAAAATCAAAAAGATTTTAGGTTTGTTTTGATATGAACTTTCTAAAAATCAAAAAGATTTTGTTTATGCTTTCTTTTCGATCTGATCAACACGTGATACAAAAATAAAATTTTTCAAAATCATATCTTGGAGTCTCGAAGAGAAGTTTTGCACCAAGATTATTTAAATTTTGAGCAGGTAGCTAAAGTGAAGGAAATCACAACTTCAAGTCTTCTGAAGCTGTTGATAAAGACAAGAGAATCACCAGATATCATCAAGAATTCAAGATCAAGCTATGATCAAGTTGAGGAAGAGTTTGTTCGAAGGTTTATTTTATTGGACGAGGGGATTCTACACTTTAGGGGGAGCTTGATTGAAGATACAGATTTGAAGATGTTGAAGAGATGCTGCACACGACGAGGGGGAGTTTGTTGATACCTGAGAAGTGCGTCGTGTGAAGTATTCATTCAAGGTTCAAGACCCAAGTTCAAGGCAAGGTTCACTGCCTGCCGAACCTGGTCCGAACATGGATTTCGGACCTGCCGAACCTGGAGTTCGGACAGGGTTCGGCCAACAGTTATAAATAGGTTGCTTGGTCATTGTTTTACGGACGGGTGAGTAGCTGAGCGAATCTTAAGTGTGTGTTTCTAAGGTGTAATCTCTGTGTCTCTATTCTTAGTTTTCTGAGTTGTAATTGTTTATTTGATCAATAAAACAACTCTTAATTACTCGTTTTGTATTCCGAATAGCTAGACTGAGTAGACGATCAAACGCTCACGACTTTTTAGTTTTTGAAAAATTGGTGCGTTTTTGCTTTCGTTTGATCATCTTTAATGTGTTTTTCGTGAAAATTCCAATCCTAAATCATTTATGTTCATCAAATCTGATCTAATGCTTGTTATCTCGCTTCAAAATCATTCAAAATCGTGAATTTTAGCTCAAAAGCATTCTGGTTCGTATCAATACGTACCTGTGAAAAATAACCATCAATCAAAGTCCCGGTACGGGTGACTTCGCTCCTGTTCGGTCAACCGAAGTTTCAATTCGGATAGGCTCATTCCAGTTCGGTTTCAGTTTGGATAGGTTCGCAAGACTCCAGTTCGGTTGTTAGAGCATATTCCTATGCTACATTGTGTCTCGTGTATTGTATATAGTCTAGAGCGTCTGTGTGAGTCAAAGTAGTCAACATCTATTAGAGGCCATACCATATGGTCCACCGTATTAGTTGGTACGGGCGTACCAACTGGTATGTAATGTGGTACACTGCTTTTAATGACTACTATAAAGAGTTCGTGTTAGAGAGAGTTAAGTAGTTTTGCAGAGTTCTATCATTCTTAACTGTGTGTTTCAAGGTGTTTATCTCTATAGCATTGTAACCCCTTTGTGAATCAATAAAGCCAAGCTTTATTTACATTCGTGTTCATGGATTAACCGAATCATGCAGTAGTAAGATACGTTTCGTGTAGTTACAAGTGGTATCAGAGCATTTGGTTGCTCTACTGTTGCGATTTAGTCAATTTTCGAATTCTAGAGTGAGAAACTTTGGGTTTTTCTTTGTTTTTCATCATTTCTATCCAATTCCGAGTGATTTTGAGCTTAAAACTGATTTCTAAACATTCCTAGAGTGTTTTTGGAGTCTACTACTGCGAATTACAGTTGAAATCGTCCATTTTCTCAAAATTCAGTCGAATATAGTGTGGTACGCCATTGGTACGCTCGAAGAACAGCTGGTACGCCTTTGGTACGCTCTGTGGTACGCAAGGCAATCTTCAAAGATTCTGGTACGCTGGTTTTTGGTACGCAAGGCAATCTTCATCCGTGGTATGTCGACGACTACTCCGTACCAGTTTGGTTCGTGGTTGTTATTTGGTACGCTGAGATTATCTGGTCCGCTTCTGGTACGTTAGTCAGTCTGGTACGTTGGTAAGTCTGGTCCGAGATTTGGTCCACTCGTTGCTTTGGTCTGGAGTTGGTACGCTGAAATAGTTTGGTACGCTGAGACTAGGTTTGGTACGCTGGCAGAAAAGTGGTCTTCACAAAAACTGACGTAACTGGAGAATCGTTAAGAGTTACGAGAGCTAATACTAGCCAAAACGTTCGTCTCGACGAGATCCATACTTTTACAGCCTAATGGCTAGTACCCTCTGAGTTGATCCCCAAAATCCACTTGGAAGACCTTTGTTTTTGAGTTCGAAGTTTTGACATTTGATTTTTAACTTCAAGATGAGTGATTTCAAGCGTTTTCAGCTATTCAAACCTCGATGCAAGCCATGATGAACTATGATAACGAAATCAGAACAACTCAGAAAGTTCCTAAGTTACTTCGGTTGGAAGATTATCATCACTGGAAGAAACGATTTGAATCTTACATATACTCACAAGATGTTGATTGTTGGATTCCGATTGAAAAACAATATGAGTATCTGTTGATCGCTAATACTTTGCCAAAATCGATAAGTGATTTTGAGCCTGAAGAAAAGAAGGTATTTGCAAGAGAAAAGAAAACTTATAGTTTTCTCATGATGGCATTACCCAAAGATTTGATGCATCAGTTTAAGAATTTTCCAACTTCGAAACAGTTATGGGATGCTATTAAGGAAAGATGTGAGGGTAATGAAAAACAATATGAGTATCCGTTGATCGCTAATACTTTGCCAAAATCGATAAGTGATTTTGTGCCTGAAGAAAAGAAGGTATTTGCAAGAGAAAATAAAACTTATAGTTTTCTCCCGATGGCATTACCCAAAGATTTGATGCATCTGTTTAAGAGTTTTCCAACTTCGAAACAATTATGGGATGCTATTAAGGAAAGATGTCAGGGTAATGATCAGTACAAAAACACTCGAAAGAAAGTTTTGAAGAAAGAGTTTGACAATTTCGTGCTTTGTGAGAATGAGAAGATCACAGATTTGATTGCAAGGTTTTCACATTTTATTAATGAACTTAACAATGTAGGTGTTAAGAAAGAAAATGATGAATTAAAGGAGAAATTTCTAGAAGCTCTACCCGAAAAGTGGGAGAATTTTGTGATGATGTTGTCTAATGATCCAAACTACTCAAGTTGGACATTCAATCAGTTGATAAGTAAATTACAAGCTCGGGAAATGGAATTACTTGTGAAAAAGTCAGCAATTCCATCTGTTCAGAATCCTGAAGTATATTTTAGAGAGAATTCTGCTACTGTGCATGCTAAAGCAAAATCACATTCTATTTCAAGCAGTAATCCACTAACAACAACTTTTCTTGCTGGTAAGTCTGAAAATCCTGGTTATTCTTCGGGTTGCAGTTTTACTATTCCTGATAGATTCTCAAACAAGTCTATTCCTGCTCGAGCAATCGAAAATCTAGCTGCTTTGTTATCTGCTTTCATATCATCTTCATCTGGACCCATATTTAGTCAAATTGGTAATTCTGGTTTGGTTTTGGAGGATCTAAAACTGATGGATGATGATCAGCTGCATAAATTAGATTTGGACTGGCAGTTTGCTATGCTTGTTGAAAGAGGAAGACGGTTTATGGACAAACATGGCATGAATTCTATTATTCAAGGAGGCAACCTGGGTTTAAATAAGTCTAAACTAAAATGTTACAAATGTTCCAAATTAGGACATTTTGCTCGAGAATGCAAGCAATCTTCTTCTAAACCAAGTACTTTCAGATAATCATGATCATAATAAAGATGCAAAAGCAATGGTGGCTGATGAAGGATATGATTGGTCAAAAGATTTTTCCAGAGGAATCTGCATTTTTAATTCTATCTCCAGAAAATTATGCATTGGTGACCAATCATTATGATGAAATCATGGTTTCAAATAATGATTATCAAGTCATCCAGTCGAATTTACAAGATAAAGTCACCAATTTGACAATAGAAAATATATTGTTGACACGAAATGTAGAGATTTATCAAGGAAAGGTGGAAAAGGTTACACAAGAAATGTTCGATGCCAATGATAAAGTGAGAAGGGAAAAGTCTTTGTCTAACATAGTTTCAGAATAGCTGATAGAATCAGAAAGGCTTTGGGTGAAGCGCAGAAAAAGATATCGGATTTAAATGTTCAAGTTCTGGATTTGAATCGTCAACTAAATAACTTGAATAATTCACACTCTTTCACCAGTTATTTATGCAACGATGAGAATTTCAAAAGAGTGTTTGGTGGAGAAGAATTCAATCAGTTACCACCCCCATTGGTTCAAACTGATCCTCTGGCTGATGTCAAATCTTCTGAAACAATTGGTGACTATTCTGAATTTTTTCCTAAGCAATCTGAGAAGAAGACTTCAATGGTTTCAAACAAGAAAGTAAAAAAGGAGGAAAGTGTGATTGACAAATCTACTTCTAAATTTGTGTCTGGTGGGTTTATATCTGATGAGGGAATCATTTCTGCTCACAAGGTGATTGAGAAAAATGAGGGTTTGTTGAGTGAAGCACAAGCTGCTGCTAACTTGGTAGAAGCTAACAAGTTGAAGGATATTAAAGCTGCATTCAATCAAGCTGCTAAAGCTGGTCCTTCTGGTTCTCAAATTGATTTATTAAAGCTACCAGGTTATAAATGTTCAGGTTTAGGAAGTGAGGGTAAGAAGTTTGAAAAGAATGTCAAGAAGAATATGCCCAAGAAAGCTCCAAAAGAAAAGAAAGACACAAGCTTGGAACAAATCTATCATTTGGCTCAGGTGTTTATGTCTACAATGGAAAAAGGGTTCGGAGGTAACATTCAGAAGTAGGCTTCGTCTAAAAGTTCTTCTCGGGATGCTCAAAACATTAAGGAGTTTTCATCCTCTGGATCAAATTCAACACCTCGAAGTCCAACATCGAAATGGGTACATTCTAACCGATTCCAAATTTTTGATGATATTTCTGATGGTTCTGAGTTTATTGATAGACGTCCTTCAGTTCAACACAAATCACAATCTCAACGATCCTATCGTTTGTGCTATCAATGTCGCCGAAAGAGACACATGGCACGAGATTGTCCTGAAGCTGTACAAAGTTTATTTTCAAACAAATCTGCCACATTTATTGATGAATCAAGCAGAATTTTTACTGAGTCCACACCTTCCAAATCAAAATCTAAAACGAAACAATTTTTCAAATTTAATTCAAGTGTTGGTGGTTCATCACATGATGATGATTCTGTTAAGAATGAAAAAGCAAAAATGCAGTGACGACCTAAAGTGGTTAGCATGACTGCAACTGATTTTGTGGAAGACACTGGTCGTCCAGAAGCTGTGTGCTTCGGGTCCTTTGAAGTCTAATCTTTAAATCCATTGTGCAGGTTTCTTCAAGAAGACCTATTGATGATTGTGAAGTTCAAAGCTTCAAGCAGTTACTGATAGTGGAGTCTCTTGCTTAACTTAAATTGAATGTTCATCTTACAAAAATTAAATGTTTTTCTGAAAGTTAAACTGAAAAAGTATCGATTGGTCAGTTTTTTTTTCTTTTACATTCTGTATGTAGCTTAGAAAGAGAAAATTGAAAAACAAAAAAATATTGTGTTTGTGTTTTTGGTAAAATGAAAATTCAAAAATAGAGTTTTCATTTTAAGGGGGGAGAAGATGGAAAAATACAAAAACATTGAAAAACAGAAAATACAAAAACATTGAAAAATGAGAAATTCTATCCGACATAATTGGGAAATGATGGTACATTGGCTTACGTGTCTGGCTCATGGATAAAATAGATGAAAAAGCCATAAGATCATTGCTCGATGTGCTTGGTAGGCTCGGCATTAGATCAGAAAGTATGCAGATGTGACAAACACATTTTATACTAATGCTTGACCAAGTGGACAACATCTTGATGCATATCTCATGATATATCAAGAAAAGATATGTGAAAAAGAAAATGAGAAGTCACTGTGTATACATGTGTTCATTTTGCAAAGACTTAAACTTGTTTGATTTTTTTTTGTCAAACGATCGTACTTTCTCTGCATGTCCATAAGACGGACCTGATTGTTGTTCGTTTGACGTTCTGCTTTATTTTCTTTGGTGTTTCGTATAACTCATCGGACTTTCTCTGCGTGTACGGGAGTACCGACCTGGTTGTTGTTGGGATATATAATTTCAGCTTGTTTTATTTTCTTATTTTGTTAAATCTGAGGCCTTATCTGCGTATCGAAAGATCGACCTTATGGTAGACGATTTAACGTTCTTATTTCTTTTTGCATGGAACACAGTTGACTAAATCGTGAATACAATCATTATGTGTTAAATCACAAATGAAATCACAAAATGTGATAAGCAAATACATGTCTGATAGTTTGGGGTACACTGGTCAAAGCAAATCTAACCAATACAATAACATATCCAGATGTTATGAGTATGATTGTGCCTGAGTTTAATATCGACAAATTATACCAGCAATCGACATGACTTGTGTGCTGAAATAATTGAAATTGAAGTGTAGTTCAGCATGTCATGACCAATATGATCCCAAGCTGTGATCTTTCTCGCAAAAGATAAAAATAGTGTCTGATTCAGTATTGCATTTATATTTCATATCTTAGAAAAATCAAAAAGATTTTTAGTGTGTTTTGATTTAAAGTTTCAAAAACCAAAAAGATTTTGTTTCTTATTTGTTTTCGACCGATCGAACACGATACAAAATCAAATTTTCAAAACTATATCTTGGATTCTCGAAGAGAAGTTTTGCACCAAAATTAAATTAAATTTCAAAATAAAAAGAAAGCCGCGTTTCTGTCTTCTGAAATTGCAGGTTTCTGTGTGACAAGACTCGAGCATGGTGAAAGGGGGAGTTGTTGGTCCAGAAACAACAATCGTTCACGATATCTAACTAATCTAAACATGCGGAATCCGATTAGATTAGTGATTCAAGAAAGAGAAGAGAAGAAATCGAAGAATACGATGATTAAAACGTTAAAAAACCTGATCTTGCACACAAGATGAACTTGTCGGGTACAAATCGTAATTGTAAACTAATTTCTCTTGGGTTTGCGATCGTAACCTTGTGGCTGCTCTCAAAATCGTAATCAGCATGGTCTACAATGGTAAACACATGGGGTCTATATAGGATCCCTAATGGACCTTAAACCCTAATGGTAAACCCAATGGTAAACCCCAAGCCCAATAGTAAACCCAAGCAAACTAGTCTACTAATCTAATTAAACCCTCTAAGCCCATCCCAACTAATTTAATATTACAAGCCTCATAATCTAGCCTCTATAATCTTCCCCTAGGCTTGTGATATTAAATGTCTTCAATCTTTGAAATTCTTCTTTTTGACTGGCTGGCATAGATGTTGATGAAGATTCTTTTCACAGAAATCTTCAATGGGTTTCATGACGAGCACTTGGGACTTCCTCTTGATCAGCATCAGCTCGAACTTCTTGAAATGAACAAGTTAATGAGATGGAGGATTCTCATTCACTTGCTTCTTTTGAAAGAACGGGTTCTTGCTGAATCTTCGGCAACTGTCTTGAATCTCCAAAAATTAGAGGGTAAAATTTTGAAAAACCTCTAACTGTGAAGAACTTGTTGTTGATCTTCAAACTTCATGATCTCTGACTGCTCTCTATATCATTTTCTTTATCAAAGATTGACTTGAAATCTTCTGCTTCCCCTAAACTTGTGAGCATTTTCTTTGAAAGACTTTTGAAGCTTTTGGAAACTTGTAAAGACACCAACAACTTCCCGTGAACAGTTGCTTCTCAGATGGAAGTCTTGTCCGGGTGGTTCTTTAACTTGAGCAGTAGCAACATCTTTCTATCATCAACCTGGTTGACACACATTTGAAAAAAAATATACTCCACCAGACATTTGATGACTGGTCTTTGGGTTAGAAGGTAATTAATATTATTTTAACCAAAAATAATATTATCATCTGTTCAGTTGATGATAATATGTATTTTTAACCAAAAACCATTTTAACCAAAAAACCTAATATAGATTACGGGTTTTCTATGAAGCTTCCCCTGAACCCAAGACCTCTAAAGACTTCCCCTTAGCTGATTACTTCCCCTTAGCTAAGGACTTACCCTAAGATAATACATATTATCTTCGAGTTCCCTTCAGATACTATGTATTATGGAAGTCTTTTCATTAGATAATAAGTATCATCCTCGAGTTCCCTTCGGATAATACTTATTATCCTCTCTCCTTCCCCTAAAAATTTGGCAAGATCTGGAGGGGGGCATACTGTCATGCATCAAAACCCATGAAAACACATTTTGACTTCTCAAATTAACCTGGCCAAGACGTAAACACAACCAAAAAGAACTTAAAGACTCACACACGAAAGATAAAAATAAACAAATACTTACCAATATCAAACATGAGAAAGTTTACAAGGGAACAACCCGTATGAATCTGACTGAGGAACCCTTTTCAGCTTTAGTTACTTGACTAGTCCAGGTGATTTCCAGTATGTTTGTCCGCTTTAAACTCAGACCCGTTTAATCCCAACCAAATGCACCATGCTTAATAATGTACAAGATTACCGTCATGTTTAATTGTCCCCACACCCAAGCGTACATAGCAAAACCTACCCAATCTCATAGTTTATTGAGGATTCACTAACCCCCAACTTGAGGAACCATGCAACACGGTTATGACTACCACTTATTTTATTAATCATCAGTTGGTGATCAGGTCGGTCGCACAAGCACGCAAAGAAGACCAAACTGAATGATTAGTTTATTTTATTTTCTTTTTCATTTGTTTTTCTTTTATTTTCTTTTGCACTGTGATGTTGTCATAACAGCAGAAACATGGCGAGTGAGAGAGTGAATATTGGGTATAATTACCACTCTCAACCCGTTTTTGCTATGACTCAGTTTTTTAAACCATGCAAACTGAGATGGGAAACTAAACATATATATATTTAAAGTTCACTGCACTTACATTGGTGATCATAAGATTAAGTCGAGCCTACCGAGCATATCACCGTGGAGCTTGCTTTTCACTTCCGCTTTACACGTGTCAGTCATCTCCAATCCAGACATATTTTACTTCCCTTAGCTTTCTTAGAAACAGACACAAACAAACTATTAAAAATTGAAAAGCACACTATTTTTGAGGGGTCAATTTTTTCTTCATCTTTACATTTCTTCCCCATTGCTTTTTGATTTTTAATGTCACAACTTTTGTGAACATCATTTTTTTTAAAAACACGAACACATAAGCAGAGCAAATAACTTCACACACATCTGGCCAAACTAACCTTCAAAGTATGGATTTGAATTTTTTTTAGAAAAATAGGTTTTATAGCATGCATACCTCATTGCTTTTAAAAAAAATTGAACAACCAAGCACCAACTGAAAATTTTAAGGAATTTGGTTTTGACACAAACACCCTTTATCGCTTCATCAAACAAACAACCAAGTTAAGAATAGTACCTTTCATGCTGAATTTGACCTTTTATCTCTCAAGGAAACATATCCTCCATTAAAAATTGCTTGTCATGACATGAAGATACGTCTCCTAAATTGTGCTTGGAACAATCACTTATCAACAAACAAATTAATAAAAAAATGTTAGTGATATCCTCCTTGACTGTTCCTGCACATAGTGTGAGATTAGTTAGCCAATGGTACCCAGGCCATTGTTTTTCTTGGTACACCTGAGTAATCAATAAAAGATACTTCTTGTAAGAACATCCCCTTTGAGAAATCAGGAAGTTGGGATGGAGCTGCCTTGATTTTTGGTTTCCAAGTTCCAGGTGATTTAACATTTGTTTTAGTCACTTTTGGAGTTGTGACTTTAGATATTTCAACCTTCTTCGTTTTAGATTCATTTTTTAAAACAGTTTTTGTTTTAGTCACCTTTGGAGTTGTGACTTTAGGTATTTCAACCTTCTTCAATTTAGAATCATTTTTCAAAATAGTTTTAGTTACCTTGGGAGGGGTAACTTTGGGTTTTTCAGACTTTGGTTGTTTTGAAAACGGTTTCTTCACCTGTTTTTGGAAATTTTTGTAACTTGGAAAGCTGTAGTTTTGATTTATAGATTTTCTTTCAGCTTTGGCAGCGCCCCAATGTTGATCAGAGGGTGTAACCTTAGGAGTAACAGTCTTCCTTGCCTTAGGTGTTTGCACCATCATCGGCTTAGACTTTACAGACTCCTGAGATGAAACCCTTTGACTTTTTGGATAATAGGGTTCATACGGGCGATAAACACAGTTTCTAGCAATATGACCAGCATTGCCACAATTAAAGCAAGTCTGCTTCTTTAGAAAGAAGTCAGACGTTTACCTATTTGTCTTTGGTGGCTGATATGGAGCAGGTTTGCCTTGTGTCTGCTTCTTTGCTTTGTCTGCAGCTTCAGATTTGACTTTCCGCTGGTTCCTCGAAGCCTGTGTTGAACCTGTCTTTACTCTCTTTGTGCTTCCTTGATTCTTTGACGTTGAAGCACCATTTTTGCAATTACAACGGCAACTGCATGGTCCAACTGAAGAAATAGGAGACACAGCTACTCCCTTGAGTTTTTCATTCTTCACTCCAGCTGTTGGTTTCATACTCGGATGCTTGATGGTGATATTTGGCCTCTCAACTTCAGCTTCACTTATTACTCCATCAATTATTCCCTTGAACTTGGAGGAGAAGGATGGTAAGTCATATCTAACATCTGGTTCTTGGTCAAACATTGATCCAGATGTCATAAAGATCTTCCCCTTAGGTCGTGTCATCAAGATCACCTTTTCGCTTTTGACTTTGTCAATTACTTTGAAGTATGGGGTTTCTATTTTAGGGTATGGTTTCAACTCTATCCTAGCATCATCAGACTTAGAGTTATGACACCTGTTGTATTTCTGGCACGCAGCATCATTGTCTGATATATCCTCTACTCTCCCTTCACCATAAGTCATGTTTGCCTCATTATCAATTTCTTCTTGAGTCAATGGTGTAGTTCCAACCAAGACACTATCAATAGGAGGAGCAGCTTCTTTATAATCAGACTTGGTTCGTTCAACTTGATCCTCACTAAGAAGTGTTCATATAATGTCTCTGGGAACTGGTGGAGGAATAATGCTGTTTGTAGCCAAGGACCTATCAGTTTGTCTGACCCAAATCCAGATGTGTCTTTCCCAACTTGACCGGTCACAACAGCATGTAACAAAGCCTTTCCTGCATCGAGCATTCGCTGATTTCTTTCCTGATTGCAATCATACTTGACCTACAGCTCATCACACTTTTGCTGCAGTTCAGTTAATTTCTGTGTCAGCTCAGATATCTCAATCCTAGCCCGATCATATAAAATAGTCTTCTCCGTTGCTAGCTTTTGATATTTCTCAATGTCTAGTTTTTGGGCTTTTACCTTCTCTTCACTCTTTTCCCACCTACCTTTAAATGAACTTCTAGAACATTGCATATCAAAAAGTTCGATTTCAGCATTTTTCCAGAGTTGTCTTAAGCCAGGAATTAATCGAGCACAAGTAGGATTGGGGTATATGTTAGTTTTGTCAACTTCAGCTGCGAAAACATCCTTGTTCTCAACCATATTCTTTTCTTCAACCACTGAACTCATTTTCTTTCTTTAGATATGCAGCTTCTGAAAATCTGGTGAAATCGGCAAAATCGGCAAAATCGACAAAAGTACTATTCAAGGAATAGTGTCAAAAACTTAAAACGTGAAAACGGAGGCTTTCGGAGTGGAATTTGGGGGTCCAAACGAGCTCCCCTGGACATTAGTCCAGGGTAATTCTGGGGCTCGTTCTCGCGGACGTCGTGTTAAAATTTGAGCTTCTAACTCCAAACGAGTCAAAAGTTATGTCCATTTCCGTAAAATTGTGAAATAGAGTCTTTTTGCCGCAAACCAGTTTCCGATCGTAAACCCTGTTTCCGATCGTAAGCACCACTTCTGGTCGTAAACTAGATTCCGATCGTAAACAGTGATCGTAAACTCCTCCGAGTCGTAAACCCAATCGTAAACACAGTGGGAATCGCAAACACGCTCCGGGTCGTAGACTCCAATAGTAAACTCCAATAGTAAACTCAGTTTATGATTGTAAACTCCTCCTTGTAGTAAACTCAGTTTATGATTGTAAACACCTTGGATCTTAAACCTTCAAATCTTGATCATAAACCTTCAAATCTTCAAACCTTGATCATAAACCTTCAAATCTTCAAGCCTTGATCATAAACCTTCAAATCTTCAAGGCTTGATCATAAACCTTCAAATCTTCAAGCCTTGATCATAAACCTTCAAATCTTCAATCCTTGATCATAAACCTTCAAATCTTCAAGCCTTGATCATAAACCTTCAAATCTTCAAGCCTTGATCATAAACCTTCAAATCTTCAAGCCTTGATCATAAACCTTCAAATCTTCAAGCCTTGATCATAAACCTTCAAATCTTTAAGCCTTGAACATAAACCTTCAAATCTTCAAGCCTTGATCATAAACCTTCGAATTTTCAAGCCTTGATCATAAACCTTCAAATCTTCAAGCCTTGATCATAAACCTTCAAATCTTCAAGCCTTGATCATAAACCTTCAAATCTTCAAGCCTTGATCATAAACCTTCAAATCTTCAGCCTTGATCATAAACCTTCAAATCTTCAAGCCTTGATCATAAACCTTCAAATCTTCAAGCCTTGATCATAAACCTTCAAATCTTCAAGCCTTGATCATAAACCTTCAAATCTTCAAGCCTTGATCATAAACCTTCAAATCTTCAAGCCTTGATCATAAACCTTCAAATCTTCAAGCCTTGATCATAAACCTTCAAATCTTTAAGCCCTGATCATAAACCTTCAAATCTTCAAGAAAACTCAAGAAAACCGTCAGAAACTCTTGAATCTATATCGTGAGAACCATAAAACTCTCGTTTCTTGGCTCTGATACCAATTATTGGTCCAGAAACAATAATCGTTCATGATATCTAACTAATCTAAACCTGCGGAATCCGGTTAGATTAGTGATTCAAGAAAGAGAAGAGAAGAAATCGAAGGATACAATGATTAAAACGTTAAAAACCTGATCTTGCACATAAGATGAACTTGTCGGGTACAAATCGTAATCGTAAACTAACTTCTCTTGGGTTTGCGATCGTAAACACCTTGTGGTTGCTCCCAAAATCGTAACCAGCATGGTCTACAATGGTAAAACATGGGGTTTATATATGATCCCTAATGGACCTTAAACCCTAATGGTAAACCCAATGGTAAACCCCAAGCCCAATAGTAAACCCAAGCAAACTAGTCTACTAATCTAATTAAACCCTCTAAGCCCATCCCAACTAATTTAATATTACAAGCCTCATAATCTAGCCTCTACAGGAGTTTGTGTAATATCTTTCACAAGTGGATCTTGAAGTTCAAAGATTGTTCAAGTTAGATCCAGACATGAAAGCTTTTTTCTGACAAGATTTCAAGTTGAAGATCAGATGTAGCAATGCTGAAGATTGAAGACTGAAGTTTAGTTAGATAGATAGATACATAGATACATAGATACACTACACGTTAAGGGGGAGTTTGTTAGAGCATATTCCTATGCTACGTTATGTCTCGTGTATTGTATCTAGTCTAGAGCATATGTGTGAGTCAAAGTAGTCAACATCTATTAGAGGTCGTACCATATGGTCCACCGTACCAGTTGGTACGGGCGTACCAACTGGTGTGTAATGTGGTACGCTGCTTTTAATGACAACTATAAATAGTTCGTGTTAGAGAGAGTTAACTGGTTTTGCAGAGTTCTATCATTCTTAACTGTGTGTTTTCAATGTGTTTCTCTCTCTAGCATTGTAACCTCTTTGTGAATCAATAAAGCCAAGCTTTATTTACATCCGTGTTCATGGATTAACCGAATCATGTAGAGTAAGATCCGTACCGTGGTTTTACATCGGTTCACTAAACGAAGTGTCAGTTCGGATCTATTAGCGAAGTTTCAGTTCGAATAACTTACCGAAGTCACAGTTCGGACAAGTTCGGACCAGTTCGTGTATCATTTTGAAAATCAATTTCTAAGTTCGGGATTTTTGGAAGGTTTCACTAAAAAACTAACGTAACTTGAGTTCCGTTAAGAGTTACGGGAGCTAATACCAGCAAAAAAGACCGTGTCAGAGAATTCTACACTTTTACTGGCCTAACGATCAGCACCCTCCGTTTCGATACCCAAAATCCACTTCTAAGATCTTCTTTTTTGCATTTGAAGTTATTGAAGTGCAATATTTTGGAAAAAAGATAAGTGGATTTCAAGCATTTGCGGCAATGCAAACGTCGATGCAACCTACGATGCAAAGTATGATGAACTATGATAATGAAATAGGAACAAGTCAGAAAGTTCCCAAATTACTTAAATTGGAAGATTATCATAGTTGGGTGAACGTTTTGAAGCATATGTTGATACAAATGATGTTGATATGTGGTTGGCATTTACTGAACAATATGTATATCCTAAGGATGCATCTGGAGAGCCGATTCTTCAAAGAAAATATATTTCGGTACAAACGAAAGCATATTAAGCTAAGAAAAAGGCGTATGGTACTTTGACCATGGCATTACCTAAGGAGTTGTTACATCAATTTTCTGCTAACTATGCATCAAAAAGCTTATGGGATGCTTTGCAAAAGAGATGTGAGGGTAATGACCAATACAAGAAAAATCGAAAAAAGGTTTTGAAAAAGGAATTTGATAGTTTCAAACATTATCAGAATGAATCAAATTCAAATCTGATTGCAAGATTTGCACATTTGAATGAGTGAAATGAGTTTGGTGAGTCTTATAAAGGAAGATGCTGATTTGAAAGAAAAGATTTTGGAGGCATTACCCGAGAAGTGGGAAAACTATGTCATGATGATTACCCATGATAAAGATCATCCGGGTTTGTCATTCAATGATTTGATTCAAAGAATACAAGCAAGGGATATGGAGTTGGCTGTGAATAAGTCACTGCCTGTACAAATCCAGAATCATGCTGTGTATCATGGAGAAAACGATTCTACTATTCAGGTTGTGAAGTCAAATGTTATAAATTCCGTACCTCCTACATCATTTGTTATCGGTAAATCTGATAGTACTGGTTATTCTTCTGGTTGCACTGTTTTAATTCCAAGTTCATCAACACACAATGCCTTATATGTTAAGACAACTGAAGATTATATGGCATTGATGTCTGCATTGGTATCTTCTTATTTTAGTGTTATTACTGGATCAGTTAATAATGTTGAATTAATCGAAGAAGATTATGATCAAATCGATTATGATCATCTTGAAGAGATGGATATGAATTGACAGTATGCTATGTTGGTTCGAAGAACGAATAAATTTTTTAACAGAACCGGAAAGAAGAGATTGAATCAAGATGGTAAAATTGGTTTAGATAAATCAAAAGTGAAATGTTTCAAATGTTCACTCTATGGACACTTTGCTCGTGAATGTACAACATCTAAATCTACAGATACTAAACTTAAATCGGGCCAACATGCTCATTTGGTGATCAATTCTACAAATCAAGATCAAAAAGCATTTGTTTCCGTGGATGAAAGAATGGCAGAAATTTTTTGGCATCAAAATGAATTTGCTTGGAATGCAGATCATGAATTTCGCAAGAATGCAAATTGTAATTTCAACTTCAGTGAAGCCAATACAGATAATGAAGTTGTTGCTTTAACAACTCGTCATTTAAGTGATACAGTTCTGACTGATTCTGAAAAAAGTTCCAAAGCAACAACATTTGAAGAAAGTTAAATAACTGTGGTTGAGAAATCAAAAGAAGAAGAAAGTCTTAAATGTCATAAGTGTGCTGGTTTAAACAACAAAAATGCTAGTTTGGAAAGATACATGAAGTTGTTGTTGGAAACAGGGTACCCTGACCCGACGAATTAACGAACCCGACCGATATTGACCCGTAAGAGTTACACCCGGGTCAACAGACTATTAAATCTAATTAATTGTTAATTAGTATTAAACGAACTAAATGGTTAATTAAATAAATATTAATTATTTATTTAAAACGACAAAACTATTTCAGCTAAAATTGCTCGTGAAATAAATAGACGGACTGATAAGTTGTTACCGGATTAACAGACTGATCAGTTTGGTGGATTAAAGGAAATCGCGACCGGGCCCAGTCCATCAGAGCTCCGGTCCGCGATTTTTAATTAAATATGGGAGAGGGAGGTAGATTGAAAAACAAGTCAAATAAAAAAAACCCTAATCTCCAATCTCTCTCTCTCTCTGCGCCGTAACCCTAGCCGGCTCCCCAGCCGCAGTCCGCCTCTGATCG
The DNA here is from genome assembly GCA_039602395.1 of Deinandra increscens subsp. villosa. Taxonomy (NCBI): domain Eukaryota; kingdom Viridiplantae; phylum Streptophyta; class Magnoliopsida; order Asterales; family Asteraceae; genus Deinandra; species Deinandra increscens. The sequence goes on along the minus strand of JBCNJP010000027.1, from coordinate 88,267,728 downwards.
ACGCCACCACCCCCACCGCAATCCCTTGCGATTTCCGATGGATCTCCGTCTTGCCAGCATCTACGCCCGACCCGAAAACGAAGCAGTCGTAGCCCGAGCCGAAGCCGCATCCCGAGCCGAAGCCGAAGCCGAATCCGCAGCCCGAGCCGCCGCCGCTGCCTCCACCGCGCCGCCGCGCGACCGCCGGCCGGTGGTCCTCACGCTGCCGGCGCAGCCGAGGCCACCGCGTCCGGTCCCCTCCTCGTGGCCCGCGCCCTTGTACCCGTCGGCTACCGCCACCGTGTCACTGCCAGTCACCAGTGACGAGACCTTCGTGGGGACTGTTCCGGTTGCTATCCCGGTGGAAGAAGTTTTGTCACCACCACCCGTGGTAACCCTACCACCGCCACCGCCACTACCGCTGCCGCCGCTACCGCCGTCGATGACCTCTCTCGCAGGTTCGAGTCAGAAGTCTCAGTTCGTCCTAGCGCGAGCCCGTTGAATCCGGGTGTCTCGAGCGGTTGCTCGGATCCTGCCAAGGTATATCTAAATCGTTTAGATATTTAATTTATTTATTTATAATTTTTTTCTGTGTTTGTCGTGTACGGTGATTGATCCTGTTACAGTTGCGTCCGCGTGTTTTGGCCCATTTATGTTTTGGCCCATTTATGTTTTTCGAATTTTGGTTTATTGGACCCGGTTTTATGGTTTCAAAGTTGTACAAATTTTAGAGCTAGGTTACAATTGTTGTAATTTTAAATTTTGTAAAAACCAAGACTCGAAGACTGGACACACGCCAGAGGGATGTCGAAGCCACTGGGAGCTGAATCAGATCCAAGAACGCATAGGTTTGCCTCCTTGGTTGTTCACCGTTTTTTGTAATAAATTTTAAATTAAATATGTCCCTCATGATCTCGCTTGTATGGCTCGAGCGAGATCAAGACCTTATGCCGTTTAACACACAATATTCCATTCGCGACAACTTAGTAATTTTAATTAGGTTTAATTAATTTACTAGTACCGAGTGGTGATAGGGTTTTATCATTCGTGTCTGACGGTAATTAAATATTAAAAGTAATTAATATCCCTATTTGGTAATTCTTAAAACTGATAGTTCGTGCCATCATATCTCAAGTCGAACTTGGAACGTATTTACCGGAGTATCATTGTTGGAGTAATTTTAACACCGCACTTGGTGCCGAGGGCACCTTCTAAGGTGAGGACATTGGAGTATTTCAACACCGTGTCATCACTTCGACCATTTAGGATTACTATCGCTTTAGACGTATATGTTCGTAGTGTTGGAGTATTTCAACACCGCGCCACATATGTATATTGCTAAAGTGGGCACGGATGAGGCTAACGTATCGCAAAATACAATTGTATGTATATAGCGGCCTTATACCGAGAGTTGTTACTTGAGTCTCACAATTGACAACCGTTGTCAATTTGTTTACACGGCTTTGCTCCTGAGGCTCATTTGGCGGTCTCAAGTAATATCGTCTAAACGAATTCTCGATTTCTTAAAATAAACTTTACCAACTTATTTTAAAGAAATATAAAACATCGAAAATACTGATTAAATCTACTTTGCTTATTTCAGAAGGCTAAAGAAAACTCACCTCCATTAAGTTCAATGGTACAACTCGACCCCTTCACTGAGACTGGCTTTCTCGCATGGCAGACTACCCTGAGGATCCTTTTAAGGCTCTTTGGGAAACTCTATGTCATTGACCGACCGATCGCGAGTATTCCATCTTACTTGTTAAATGAGAACTCGCGGTCTGAGCTCCAAATGCATACTGACGATGATAAGGACGTCACTGACCTGATGTTATCTAGCATGACTCAGGATTATCGGTACAATTTCATGGGGATGTCTGCTTATGACATCATTCGTAAACTCAAGGATTTATTTGAGTTAGGTCAGAGGACTGAGCGAGCCGATGCACTTTCACAATTCGTGAACTGCTCTATGGCTAATGACTCCTCTCCATACGATCATGTCATGCTGATGAAAGCGTATCGCGACAGGCTGATCAACCTTGGCTACTCCATCTCTGACGGGATGGCTCTTGATGTAGTACTCAGATCTTTGCCTGAATATTATCGTATTCTTGCGATTAATTATTCGACTCAGTCAATCGAGGAGGTCATTCTGTTGATACCCAATGTGAAGATCAGGACCACGCCGGACGTGCTTAGAGTTGCTAATACAAAGATCTCCAAAGCCAAGAAGGTTAAAGAAGGCAAAGGCAAGAAACCACAGGTGCAGCCTTCCGAGGAGCGCCTGTGCTATAAGTGTAACAAAATGGGACACTGGCGTCGCAACTGTCCCGTTTACCTTGCAAAGCTGAAGATGACCAAGAACCCTAATAAGGGTTGCTCATCAGGTATGTCAATAAATGTTATTGAACTTTTCACTATTTCCTCCAATTCATGGGTATTTGATACTGGATGTGGTTATCAAATCGTTAATGTTTTGCAGGAACCTGAGAAGTGGAAGAAGACAGAACAAGGCTGCATGGACCTCCTCGTTGGTGACGGGAAAAAGGTCCCAGTACTTGCTACCGGAACATATTCTTTTTCATGCTCTTCTTGCTTTGTAGTTACTCTAGCTGACTATTTGTATGCACCTGGTTTATCCAGAAACATTATTTTTGCCTCCTCATTGTTTGAACAAGGTTTTCGGTATAAATTTAATGAAAATTTGATTTCTGCTTACCTTAATGATATCTTTTATTTCGAGGCTAAACGTCGACATGGTATATATGAGATAGATGTTCAAACAAACGATAAGCTCTATCATGTTTCTAAAAGAAGCAAAGCTGATACCAACGAGTCATCGTTATGGCACCATAGGATTGGTCATATAAGCAAGGCTCGCATTAAGAAGTTGCAAACTGCCGGGATTCTCAAGTCCCAAGATGCAGATTCCTTCGATGAATGCGAATCGTGCTTATCTAGTAAACTAACCAAGTCACCCTTCACCCATACAGGTGAACGGGCCCAAGGATTGTTAGGCATTATTCACACTGACGTGTGTGGACCCTTTTGAACCGAAACGAGAAATCGTGAACGGTACTTTGTGACTTTCATCGAAGACTACAGCAGATATGCATATGTCTATCTGATGAAACACAAGTATGAAACTTTTGAAAAGTTCAAAGAGTTTCAAAACGAAGTACAAAATCAGCTGACTTGAACTATTAAAATACTTTAATCTGATAAGGTGGTGAATACCTAAGCGCTAAATTCCTGAATTATCTGAAGGAATGTCGAATCGTTTCACAACCTACTCCAACTGGAACACCCCAGTTAAATGGCGTTAGTGAAAGGAGGAATCGAACTCTACTTAACATGGTTCGATCGATGATGTGCAGGACAACCTTGACACATTCCTTTTGGGGATATGCCATCTTGACCGCTGCTCGCCTAATAAATTTGGCACCGACCAAGAAAGTAGGGAAGACCCCATATGAGATATGGCAGGGTTCTCTTCCTAAATTATCATACCTCAGGGTATGGGGATGTGATTCTTATGTCACCAGCGAATCTGACAACAAGCTCGATCCCCGAGGCGAAAGAGTAACTTCCGTTGGATACTATTGTAATACCGGTTATTACTTTTACCATCCAGATGCAAACACTGTTTCCATCAAAAGGAAAGGTAAATTCCTTGAGTAAGAATTCCTTGCTCGAGGAACAAATAGTGATCCAGTGGATCTTGAAGAAATTCGAGATACACCTAACCCTGAGACGGTCGCTGTGTCTGACCGACAAATTGTTGTCGCACAATCAGACCCAAGCACAAGCACAAGCGTTCGTAGGAGCAAAAGAATACGATGTGAGCCTGATAGATACCTTGGATATCATGAGGCTTTTGACGTTCTATTAATAGCCGATTCTAATGATGAGCCTATTAACTACAAAGCTGCTATGTCAGATCCGGAATCTGATAAATGGATTGAAGCCATGAACGCTGAGATGCAATCCATGCGTGACAATCACGTCTGGGACTTGATTGAGCTACCCCCCGGCACACGGGCAGTAGGGAGCTAGTGGATCTTTAAAAGAAAAACTGACATGCATGGAAATGTGCAAACCTACAAGGCACGGCTTGTAGCGAAAGGTTTCACTCAAACCCAACGGATTGACTATGATGAGACTTTTTTGCCCGTTTTCATGATCAAATCGATCAGGATTCTCCTTGTCATAGCCGCATACCATGATTATGAGATATGGCAAATGGACGTTAAAACCGCTTTCCTGAACGGACAACTCAAAGAGGATGTCTACATGGTTCAGCCTGATGGTTTTGTCGATCCAGAGAATCCAAACAAGGTTTGTAAAACTACTGTTCGATCTTACTACTGCATGATTCAGTAATCGGATAAGCAACAAGAAGTAAATAAAGCTTCGCTTTACTGATTCACAAAGAGATTACACAATGTCTAGAGAGAAAGAGTTACACACTCAGTTACACACACTTAGTAGATGTAGAATGACAGAACACCTATCTAGCTCTCTCTCTAACGAACTATTTATAGTAGTCACATACTAACTGGCAGACCACCAGCGTACCATTTGGTACGCCCGTACCAAATAAGTTGCGGACCATTTGGTACGCCGACATTAGTATGTTACCACTAAGACTCACAAAGATGTTCTAGATAAGATACAATACAGGAGACACACGTTAGCATAGGGATATGCTCTAACAAACTCCCCCTTAACGTGTAGTGTATCTAGCTATCTATCTATCTAACAAATTTTCAGTCTTCAATCTTCAGCATCACTACGTCCGATCTTCAACTTAAAATCTTGTCAGAATAAGAGCTTTCATGGCTGGATCAATCTAGAACATTCTTTGAACTTCAGGATCCATTTGTGAAAGATATAACATACTCCCCCTTTCACCATGCTTGAGTCTTGTCACACAGATAACCTGCAATTTCAGAAGACAGAAACACGGCTTTCTTTTTCTTTTGAAAATTAATTTAATCTTGGCGCAAAACTTCTCTTCAAGAATCCAAGATATAGATTTGAAATTTTGATTTCATATCATGTATCGATCGATCGAAAACAAATAAGAAACAAGATCTTTTTGGCTTTTTGAAATTTTATATCAAACACACAAAAAATCTTTTTGGATTTTTCATTTATGAACCATAAATGCAATACAAAAATGAAATACTGAATCACACACTATTTTTTTCTTTTGTGAGAAAGATCACAACTTGGGATCATATTGGTCATGACATGCTGAACTACACTTCAATTTCAATTATTTCAGCACACAAGTCATGTCGATTACTGGTATAATTTGTCCTTCATAAACTCAGGCACAATCATACTCATACCATCTGGATATGTTATGGTATTGATTAAGTTTGCTTTGACCAGTGTACCCCACACTATCATACATACTCAGATATGTTTTTGCTTTTATATCACACTTTGTGATTTCATTTGTGTTTTAATCACATAATGATTGTATTCATGAATCAGTCAACTGTGTTCCATGTAAAAAGAAATAAGAACCACTCTTTCATATACTAGGGGATTTCACTTGGAAAAGAAAATGTTCCATACTAATGGATACGTTAAGGTCGATCTTTCGATACGCAGATAAGGCCTCGGATTTAACAAAATAAGAAAATAAAACAAGTTGAAATTGTATAACTCAACAACAATCAGGTCGGTACTCCCGTACACGCAGAGAAAGTCCGATGAGTTATATGAAACACCAAAGAAAATAAAGCAGAACGTCAAACGAACAACGATCAGGTCCGTCTTGTGGACACGCAGAGAAAGTCCGATCGTTTGACAAAATAAAGAAAATCAAACAAGTTTAAATCTTTGCAAAATGAACACATGTATACACAGTGACTTCTCATTTTCTTTTTCACATATCTTTTCTTGATATATCATGAGATATACATCAAGATGTTGTCCACTTGGTCAAGCAATAGTATTTTAATGTTTATCACATCTGAATACGTTCTAATTTAATGTCGAGCCTACCAAGCAAATCGAACAATGATCTTATGGATTTTTCATCTAATTTATCCATGAGCCAGACACGTAAGCCAATGTACCATCATTTCCCAAATATGTCGGATCAATTTCTCAATCTTTAATGGTTTTCTGTTTTCTGTTTTTCTCCCCCTTAAAATGAAATCTCTATTTTTGGATTTTCATTTTAACAAAAAACACAAAGACACTGTTTTTGGTTTTTCAATTTTCTCCCCCTAAACTACATATGAAATGTAAAAGAAAAAAAATTGACCAATCGATACTCATACCGTTCAGTTTAAGCTTTCAGAAAAAACTTTTAGGTTTGAAAGATGAAGCATTCAATTTAAGTTTAAACATGTCACACCCCCAATTTCCACTAACGGAGTATAACCGTGTGGGGTGTGATCCAGACCAGGATCCAAGTCTTTAGTTACAACCAAGCCATAGTTAAAGGGGTAAACCAGTCATGTATTTCATTTAATAATTCAGAGTTTACATTTCATAAAGTCAGCGGAAACATTAAAAGTTTACAAGGTTGTTGTTTTGTAAAAGTGATTACTAAAGTATCTGAAATACAATCTCCAAAAGGGTTTTACAAAAGGTAAGTATTGCCAACGCCCGTGCCATCCATGATCCTCCAAGCAACCTGAAAAGCATTCAACAATCAAGTGTCAGCCAAGGCTGGTGAGTTCACTAAAGTGGTCTACACGTCACATGTAGACCCAATGTATGAATAAAGAAAGGTAAACCACAATCATTAATCATAGGACCAGTAAAATTCCATATCGTAGGTAGCTAGCCTATAGTTATGTCCACCTGAATTGTTCGTAACCGAAGCTGACAACGTTTTGATAGGGGGTACCTATGAATCTTGCCTTCCCGTGTCTATCCGGATCACGGTGGTTAGGCTAACATTGATCTCAGTCCGACCGCCAGTCGGGAGGGTGCATCCCGTGCACCGCTGAGCGGGGGTGTCAATCCTAGTAGTACTACTCAACATTACCTCGCTACCGTATATTAACGGCTCGAATGTAAGGACATTTTAATAAAAGCAATTCAGTGCAACATATGATATTTTGTCGGAAAGTTACTCAAGTAAAGAAATACCTTTACCGTTGGGTTGCCATCCTTTACCGGATGCAACTATCTGTGCGTTATCATCCTAAAACCGGATATAACAATAATAGTAAGTGAACTAACCTTAGGGTGCACTAGTACTCAGCACTTGGTTCAACAGGTTGGTCAAAGTCAACCTATTCGGATAAATATGGTCTAATCAAATTAGAAGGTGTCGCTAGGACGAAATTAGCACATAAGCACCTAAACATGTTTCGTGCAACCATACAAGTCGCTTAATGCACATACAAGTCCCAAATTGGGAGAAAATCAAGAAATTGCAATTTAAGTCGAAATTGCAATTTAAGTCAAAGTTGACCCAGAAAGTCAAACCTCAAGCACTTAACTAGTGGCATAGCTAAAATCCACAATACTTGGAATTAGATCCTTAAATTTTACAGGAATATACTACATATCATTTTAGGACTTTTTGCAAAAAGAATCAACCCAAAAGGTTAAGAATTGGGGAAGTTATGCGCGTACGAAGTTGGCTAAAAATCACCTTTGTCAAACATTAACACACCATTTGGTGACATAGCTAAATTGCTCATTTATTGGAGTTAACTCCTAAACTTTAGCTGGAACTAACTACTCAACATTTAGGGAATTTTGCAAAAAGAATCAACTCAATCGGATAAGTATTAAGAAAGTTATGCGCGTCGGAAGTTGGAAATTTTAGCTTTTTGCAAAATAGTCACAGTAGGTTTAAAATTTGCATAACTCATTCAAAACTTAGAGTTTGAACATGAAACCTTCCAGATCTTACTTTTAATATATAAGACTCATTTTCATTCAACAAACCCCTCATTAAAACGAGGTTATCATGCCCGACCAAAATGTTAAGTCTACTTTTCACTGAAAAACACAGCCCTGCACACCTAACTTGCAGTAGTATTTTGGATGACCAAACGGAGGTTTTAGAACACGTGCGAGTAGCCCAATCGAAGCTAAGACATAATACTTTACTAGGGAAAAAGAATCAACTGATTTCGATAAAAATTGAGCAAGTTATGACCTCTGCAAAATGGCCTAAAAATCTGGCCGAATCTGTCCAATTTTTATAGTTTGCAAAAATTTCGGTTTTTAAACTTTGAGCAACAATTTGGTCATCCAACACCTACTAACACAATTATAACCATTTCAACATGTAATTTCTGTAGTGAACAAGGTCATACCAATAACATAGCAAAATTTGAACATAAGGCTAGCATTATAAGCACATATTCTTCCATTTCAAGTACCTATATACCCAAATTCTTCAAGAACACATCTAATCATCTAATCACATGAAAATCACAGCCATGATAGCATCTCAAATCTGTCCAAACTCATAAACTTATTTGCCTTAACATAAAACATGATCCAAGAGTGATTTCACACACCAAATAACACATAAACACAAGATTACTACATGCTTTCAACCAATTTCAAGGAAAGTGATTTCTAGGGCTTACAACTAGAAAGAGATGGCAGCTTTTTGGAGAAGGAAGTGAAACCAAGGCTTTCCCCTAACTTCTTGATGCTTGAGGAAGCTTAAAAACCCTTGAATCTTGCTTGAACTTGAAGAAATTGAAGAAATTTGAAGGTATGTGTGTGGGAGTGTTTGAACTGTGAGTTGAGATAGAGATAGGGAGAATGATCGTGAAAGGGGGGAGGGGAGGGAGTTTAGGGCTGCATTTTTAAGTTTGAAGAATTACAAAATAACCCCCTCAAGTCCCAAACTAGTGTAAATGCTCCAAAACAAGTAATAAGTGAGGTTTAAACCCAAAACTTAGAAATTAAAATACTAGAAATATTTCCAAGTGTTTAAAAACTTATTTAACATGAAATATTAGTCGGGAAAAGTCTCGTTACCGTGTACGCACATAAAACTTAAATCGCGTACGTAACTCGTTTTCTTACAAAGTGCAATTTTTCAAGAAACACAAAAAGTCATGAATTAAATTACTAATTTAATTAGTAATATATTTTTATATAAACGTTTAAGTAACGGGTTACGGGTTTGCTAACGGAGCTAACGGAATAGTTAACAGTGTTTGCTAACGGAGCTAACGGAATAGTTAACGGTGTTAGCTAACGGAACTAACGGAATTTGGCAGTTGTCACATCATCCCCAAGTTGAAAGAATTTTCGTCCCGAAAATTGCCTAGTGCTCGAGGTGTTCAGGCCAATTCGATGGTATGAAGGGGAATGAAAATACGAAAATTTCCGGTTATCACATCAGATACCAATCTGTCACACCCCCAATTTCCACTAACGGAGTATAACCGTGTGGGGTGTGATCCAGACCAGGATCCAAGTCTTTAGTTACAACCAAGCCATAGTTAAAGGGGTAAACCAGTCATGTATTTCATTTAATAATTCAGAGTTTACATTTCACAAAGTCAGCGGAAACATTAAAAGTTTACAAGGTTGTTGTTTAGTAAAAGTGATTACTAAAGTACTGAAATACAATCTCCAAAAGGGTTTTACAAAAGGTAAGTATTGCCAACGCCCGTGCCATCCATGATCCTCCAAGCAACCTGAAAAGCATTCAACAATCAAGTGTCAGCCAAGGCTGGGGAGTTCACTAAAGCGGTCTACACGTCACATGTAGACCCAATGTATGAATAAAGAAAGGTAAACCACAATCATTAATCATAGGATCAGTAAAATTCCATATCGTAGGTAGCTAGCCTATAGTTATGTCCACCTGAATTGTTCGTAACCGAAGCTGATAACGTTTTGATAGGGGGTACCTATGAATCTTGCCTTCCCGTGTCTATCCGGATCACGGTGGTTAGGCTAACATTGATCTCAGTCCGACCGCCAGTCGGGAGGGTGCATCCCGTGCACCGCTGAGCGGGGGTGTCAATCCCCAGTAGTACTACTCAACATTACCTCGCTACTGTATATTAACGGCTCTAATGTAAGGACTTTTTAATAAAAGCAATTCAGTGCAACATATGATATTTTGTCGGAAAGTTACTCAAGTAAAGAAATACCTTTACCGTTGGGTTGCCATCCTTTACCGGATGCAACTATCTGTGCGTTATCGTCCTAAAACCGGATATAAAAATAATAGTAAATGAACTCACCTTAGGGTGCACTAGTACTCAGCACTTGGTTCAACAGGTTGGTCAAAGTCAACCTATTCGGATAAATATGGTCTAATCAAATTAGAAGGTGTTGCTAGGACGAAATTAGCACATAAGCACCTAAACATGTTTCGTGCAACCATACAAGTCGCTTAATGCACATACAAGTCCCAAATTGGAGAGAAAATCAAGAAATTGCAATTTAAGTCAAAGTTGACCCAGAAAGTCAAACCTCAAGCACTTAACTAGTGGCATAGCTAAAATCCACAATACTTGGAATTAGATCCTTAAATTTTACAGGCATATACTACATATCATTTAGGACTTGTTGCAAAATGAATCAACCCAAAAGGTTAAGAATTAGGGAAGTTATGCGCGTACGAAGTTGGCTAAAAATCACCTTTGTCAAACATTAACACACCATTTGGTGACATAGCTAAATTGCTCATTTATTGGAGTTAACTCCTAAACTTTAGCTGGCACTAACTACTCAACATTTAGGGAATGTTGCAAAAATAATCAACTCAATCGGATAAGTATTAAGAAAGTTATGCGCGTCGGAAGTTGGAAATTTTAGCTTTTTGCAAAATAGTCACAGTAGGTTTAAAATTTGCATAACTCATTCAAAACTTAGAGTTTGAACATGAAACCTTCCAGATCTTACTTTTAATATATAAGCCTAATTTTCATTTAAAAAACCCCTCATTAAAACGAGGTTATCATGCCTGACCAAAATGTAAAAGTCTACTTTTCACAGAAAAACACAGCCCTGCACACCTAACTTTGCAGCAGTGTTTTGGATGACCAAACGGAGGTTTTAGAATGCGTGCGAGTAGCCCAATCGAAGCTAAGACATAATACTTTACTAGGGAAAAAGAATCAACTGATTTCGATAAAAATTTGAGCAAGTTATGACCTCTGCAAAATGGCCTAAAAATCTGGCCGAATCTGTCCAATTTTTATAGTTTGCAAAAATTTCGGTTTTCAAACTTTGAGCAACAATTTGGTCATCCAACACCTACTAACACAATTATAACCATTTCAACATGTAATTTCTGTAGTGAACAAGGTCATACCAATAACATAGCAAAATTTGAACATAAGGCTAGCATTATAAGCACATATTCTTCCATTTCAAGTACCTATATACCCAAATTCTTCAAGAACACATCTAATCATCTAACCACATGAAAATCACAGCCATGATAGCATCTCAAACCTGTTCAAACTCATAAACTTACTTGCCTTAACATAAAACATGATTCAAGAGTGATTTCACACACCAAATAACACATAAACACAAGATTACTACATGCTTTCAACCAATTTCAAGGAAAGTGATTTCTAGGGCTTACAACTAGAAAGAGATGGCAGATTTTTGGAGAAGGAAGTGAAACCAAGGCTTTCCCCTAACTTCTTGATGCTTGAGGAAGCTTAAAAAGCCTTGAATCTTGCTTGAACTTGAAGAAATTGAAGAAATTTGAAGGTATGTGTGTCGGAGTGTTTGAACTGTGAGTTAAGAGAGAGATGGGGAGAATGATCGTGAAAGGGGGGAGGGGAGGGAGTTTAGGGCTGCATTTTTTAGTTTGAAGAATTACAAAATAACCCCCTCAAGTCCCAAACTAGTGTAAATGCTCCAAAACAAGTAATAAGTGAGGTTTAAACCCAAAACTTAGAAATTAAAATACTAGAAATATTTCCAAGTGTTTAAAAACTTATTTAACATGAAATATTAGTCGGGAAAAGTCTCATTACCGTGTACGCACATAAAACTTAAATCGCGTACGTAACCCATTTTCTTACAAAGTGTAATTTTTCAAGAAACACAAAAAGTCATGAATTAAATTACTAATTTAATTAGTAATATATTTTTATATAAAAATTTAAGTAACGGGTTACGGGTTTGCTAACGGAGCTAACGGAATAGTTAACAGTGTTTGCTAACGGAGCTAACGGAATAGTTAACGGTGTTAGCTAACGGAACTAACGGAATTTGGCAGTTGTCACAAAACAGGAGACTCCACTATCAGTAACTGCTTGAAGCTTGAACTTCACAATCACCAATAAGTCTTCTAGAAGAAACCTGCACACTGGTTTAAAAATTAGTATTCAAATGACCCGAAGCATACAGCTTCTGGTCGACCAGTGTCTTCCACAAAATCAGTTGCAGCATTGGTAACCAACTTAGGTCGCCACTGCATTTTTGCTTTTTCATTGTTAACTGAGTCATCATCACGTGATGAACCACCAACACTTGAATCAAATTTATAAATTGTTTCATTTTAGATCTTGATTTGAATGGTGTTGACTCAGTAAAAATTCTGCCTGAAATATCGATAAGTGTGGCAGATTTGTTTGAAAATAAACGTTTTGCAATTTCAGGACAATCTTGTGCCATGTGTCCCTTTGGGCGACATTGATAGCACAAACGATATGATAGTTTAGATTGTGGTTTGCCCTGAAATTGATGACACCTTTCATCAGATTCAAAACTATCAGAAATATCATCGAAAACTTGAAATTGGTTAACATGTACCCATTTGGAAGTAGGACTTCGAGGAGTGGAATTTGATCCAAATGAAGAACATTCTTTCGGAGAACTTGTAGAGGAATCTTTCTTCTTTTGTGTTCCTTCGAATCCTTTCTCGATAGTAGAAATGAATACATGTGCCAAATAAGAGATTTGTTCAAGACTTGTATCTTTCTTCGCCTTTGGAGTCTTCTTTGGCATGTTCTTCTTTGCTTTCTGCTCAACTCTCTGATTGTTATTATCCAAACCGGATCGTTTATAACCGGGTAACTTTGATAAATCCACTTGAGACTTAGAAGAACCAGCTTGAGCAACTTTGGTAAATTTAGCTTTAATACCCTTCAAATTGTTAGCTTGAACAAGCTCAGCAGCCAACTTTTCTTCAGACCCTATCATCTCATCTGTCTCCACTTGCTTGGTTGAAAACTTTGGTTCCTTCTTCTCAGATTTCTCAGATACAAATTCAGTGTAATCTCCAGTTATGTCAGAAGAATGAATATCAGCCAGAGCATCAAATAAGATAACTGGATGTGGAATTTGATTATACTTTTCGCTTCCAAAAACTTTCTTGAAATTTTCATCTTTGCACAAGTAGCTTGTGAAAGAATGAGAATTCTTCAAATTGTTCAATTGTCGCTTCAGATCCAAAACTTCAACATTTAAATCAGAAATTTTCTTTTGAGCTTCACCCAATGCTTTTTCTGATTCAATCAATTGCTCCGAAGCTCTATTGGACAAAAATTTCTCTTGTCTCATCTGATCATGTGCATCATAGATTTCTTGAGTAATTTTCTTCACCCTTTCCTCATTAATCTCAATATTTCTTTTCAACAACTTGTTGTCATGTGTCAAAGTTGTGACTTTATCAAGTAATATTGAATGTTCCATTTGACGATCATGTTCCGTAGCAGTAACGTCATCAAACTCTTTCTTGAGAGCATCATAAGATTGCTTCAGCGATTCTACTCTTGATGTTATGTTTTTATTTTAACGCGAACGTCTCACGCGTATTTATTATTTGATCAAGTTTAAACATGTCCAACTATCACTAATGAACCATTTAACATCAAATACTATTTTATTAAGGTAGATTTAATGAAAGTATAAATATTTTTTATTTAATACCCGTGATACCCAAAAAATATCCGCTTTCACCGAAATAATCGGATAAACACCCTATTTACTAAAACTCTTGCACGACATCCACCTATTTCCCCTATAAATGACGTTTTCCCTTCTATAGTTCAAACTACAAATCATTTTAAATAAGTTATCTTAGACAAAAGGAGGAGATAGTACAAATTCTTTCTACACTCATTTTTTTTCTTCCACACCTAAAGTGTTTAACCCCATTGGACACATCACCTCATTCTGGTTTCTCTGCATACTCCCATCCATTTTCCAAAGTCAAACCAAATTATCCTTATACCAAGATGACAATAAAACAAAGTAGAGAAGGGATGGTGAAAAGATGCTTTCCATTCCTACCATCCCACACACTATCTCATACGTATGCATAAGGAGGGTGGAAGAGATTTTTTTATCACATCCAAGCCTTATTTCACTCCCATTCTCAGCCCTCTTTCTATCCCTTTCAACCGCAAAAACTAACCTAATCCACCTCTAGTTCATAGGTTCTAACCCAATCTCAAAACCCTTCACAAATCATCATCAAAACCCACATCTTCACTCTTTGTTTCCCAGCTTCGAACCCAGTAATCAGATAGTCCCTACACTTCTTATTTCCAAACATTAGGGTCACAATAAGACCCCCATCCTTGCCCCTTGGGTTCGGTTTCTCCACAGCATGTACACCCTCAAAATCGAACATCGAAAACTGACTTTGTCACCATATTTAAAGCTCACTGTTACGGTTTATGAATAACAGCAAACACAACATTCTCTGAACATTTTTCACCACAAAACACGTCCATTTTCCTGCCCCTCAACTACCGTTTTACAACAGCAACTAAGGAGCCGCAAATTCAACCAAAAATCATATAAAAAACCCATGCTTTCATCATCTTCGTGCACCGTTCGTAAGCCGCTAAAAACAGCCCCTCATACCATTGTTCTAACCATAAAATCCTCAAGAAAACTCACCAAAGACCCCCCAACTCGTGCAAACTCAGCAGCCCCAAACCCCTCTCATTTTACGCATAATAAAAACACCATTTTCGACCCAGTTTTTTACTCAGATCGCAACAGCAACTCAACAGCCTCTTTGGTCTATATATCAGTCCCAGAACTTTTGTGATAAAGGTATATGACTCACCCCTTGACCCCTCTTCATTTCGGTTACAAAACAGCCCCGAAAAACCCCCCGTTCGGACCCGTTTCAACACCGAAAGCTCACGTTTGCATGTTGTTTTCTCACTGTTTTGGACCAGCTGCCAACCTGCACGTTTTCAAGAACTAACAAGCTATATTCAAGCCTATTTTTCAAGTGTTTCAAGTGGTGGTTATATCCCGTTGGTTCCTCCTGCCTTCCCATCGCTCGTTTACGTGAGAAAACCCTCCTTTTCTTCATGTTTTTCATGCTCATTTAAATCAAATATTTACGTTTTATATAAAGTATCTTGATGAACCATACACACTACACACCCTTGTGGTTGCTAAAAAAACATAAGGTTTTATTTCATGAAGAATCGATTTCAAGAAAGTTGGTGAAAAACGTAAAAAATGGTTTAACTAATCAAAAGTTGATGATATGTTGTTGTATATGTTTAGATGGTTAATATGAGTGCCAAATGTCTTTATGAAACATATAAAACTAAAAAGTTGGTAAAAACTAGTCAAGATAGTCGGTTTGACTTTTGTTGACTTTGACGGGTTATATGAGGTTCTTGACACATTATGTTGTTCATATGATAGTTCGAGGTGGCTAGAAATGATTATTTATGATAAGTGGTTAAACTTATATAAATAGTTTGGTTATAAAAGTCGTGTTACAAAATAAGTAGTTTGGTTGATATTATTGGACTTGAAAATGTTTAAAAATGTTAGGAATCTTGAGATGGTTATTTTGGTGTCAAAATGGTTAGCTTTGACAAATACGATTTTATAAAAGTTACTTAGGTCGTTTAATGAAAAATAGCATTTTTTGGTATATATATGTATATATAAGGATTTTGGATACATAAATGTTAAATGTTGCTTAAAAACTAACAAAGTTAACATTTTGGTTCTTTAAATATATTATTTGAACTTAAATATTATTGTTGAGCTAAATAATAGTTATTCGCGCTTAAACTGGCTCAAATAAATAGTTTTGGGCTAAAATAAATAAATTGGGTTTTTTTATATATTGGGGCATTAGATACATTGTTGGGCTTAAAATACACTCAATGGGCTTCGTAATGGTTTTTGGGCCCAACGGACCCAAGTTGGCCCGTAACGAACCCAAATGGTGTTAAACGACGTCTTTACAACTTGTGGGGTTAAATAATGTCAACCGATTCAAAAACGATATTCGGTTTCTAAAACCGACACCAAACGAGAAAATTATATTTTTAGAGTTATAACATTTAAATGGATAGTTTTTTGTAAGTTGGCTTACTCTTGGAAAATTATAACTACAAATATATTAGATATGTCATTTCATTACATGACATTAAACAAGTCAAGCCGAGTCGGGTCAACATGTGTTTGACCCAAAACCCGTAAGTCAAAACTTGGATTACAAATGTTACAAGGTTATTCGTTTGAAACATAGTTTATATTTTTGAAGCGTCTTAAATGTATTTATATTTCGGTTTACATATACAAATCACCAACGTGTCATCACAAAACGTTTTACAAATCACATGCAACCCGAGTAGTGTTGGGTGAAAGGTTACCTCACTCACTTGCTCATATTCACATACTGAGACCGTAGGTGTCTAAAAACTGTTTTAGGGCACACTAGGTCGGCTGTCTATTTCATTACTACATACAAATTCATTACTCACAGTTTCAGGTGAGTTTCACTGTCCTTTTTTATTGTTTACATTGGGGGAGAATTACATGCATTTTAATTACATTTTCATCTGGACGCAATTTACTTTAATGATACACGCCGATTACTTGAGACATTTTACATATCATATTTAGCCCGTTCATAACTGGACCGTTAATTATGTTACCAAGCGAGGTAATGATGGATAGTACTATCGGACCGGACAAACCCTACCCGCGTTAGTCGCGCTAACTTTGGTTCTAGGCCAAAATGGGTACATCATTGGCCTAATTTACTTGCTCATGTCGGTGATAACATGTTGCAAGGGGGCATACATTCAGTCGAGCGTCGGTTCCAGTTACTCAAAGTGATCGTTAGTTGTGCATGTACAGCACATGTCATGAAAAATAGTTATTGTGGTCCATTTCAAATTATTAACACAAACATATACGTTACAAACCTATGAACTCCCAACATTATTGTTGACCGTTTTAAGCATGTATATCTCAGGTAATTGATCATTTGGATTAGGGCATTTTGGACATGCATTCAAGTGTCATCATGCTAGGAGTTCATCTTTTGGGACATTCATTGTTATGTTCATGTCATATTTCGAGACGTTTTCATTCCACTTAGCTTCCGCAATTTTACCCAATTTATATCTAACCTTTATGGTTGTAGCATTTCATTACAAAAATGTCCTTTTAAATTCATATAGTGTTGTTCAATGTAACTTGTGTTGATGATCCATGAAGTCACGATCCCACGGGAAGAAGCCGTGGTTGGGGTGTGACACATTGGTATCAGAGCCACAATTATAGCGAACTAGGTTGCATTAGTGGGCCTAGACTATAGCTGTAGTTTATAGCCACTTCATTGCATCTCATTACATACATTTACATACTTATTTAATTGGATATACAATATGCCTTGTCACAAATACGTCACCTACATCTGACGGTTAAGGAGGGTCGTTATCGGAACGGGTTGGAGCTCCATTCAATGCATCACCAAATCGGCAAGGCCATGGGAATTCAATGCTAAGGAAGGAATATTGTTCTCGTAACAAACTATAGAAGCTTGGGCATGATTTCTGAATTTTTTGATAAGGGACACTGACATGGTCTATTACACCAACTGATTCCACGAACTCTGCAAGGTGTGTTCAACTATTGTGGCACCAGATGAATGGTACATATTGGGAATTGGCACCCAAATTCAAGGTATAGTTACATCAGCATAACCCAGTACAATTCAGAGTTTCATTAGTCCTTCACATCACCTTACCGATCAGAGGGTGCCTCATGGCATAATGGACATGAAAAGTACATTTGTGAAGTATGAAAACAAGGTGAGACTTGATATCAAGTCAGGGGTCAATCATCTCGGACCCAGAAGGCACCTGAAACGGTGAAGGCATGTTACAGAATAATCTGAACAACAAGAGAACCCAAAGGAGTGTATACACCGGTTCCCTGTCAAAATGCAAGAAATGCAGTCTCCATCACAACGAGGCATGTGAAGTATCAGGTGCCAGAAGTGTCAGAAGATCGGTCAAAGTGCTCACGTCTCTCATTCAACAATGGTTACAACACCAATAACCACCGCTACCAACACCGGAACTACCCACACATGCTATGAATGTAGGGGGGCGAGGCATTTCTGCAGGGATTTCCCATAATCAGAATGCAAACGAGGATAATGCTGGCTGGAGAGAATATGTAGTCTGGAATGTAGAGACACACCAGGGATCGAACATCATGATGGGGTTAGCCGACGGTAAGCTGATTGAGACCGATAAGATATTCCAAGGATGCATTCTAAACCTAGCAGACTATTCATACAACATTGACTTACTACCGGTAACACATGGGAGCTTTGATGTAGTTGATTGGGATGGATTGGTTATCAAATGTTCAAGCGAAGATTGTTTACCAGAAGAACATTGTTCACATACCACTTGCAAACAATGAAACACTCTTGATACAAGGAGAGAGGAGCAATTCAATGCTAAAATCATTTCATGTTTGAAGGCCCGAAGGTACTTACGAAAAGGGTATCATGCGATCTTGGCCCATGTAGCAGAAAGGAAGGTTGAGTAAAAGAAGTTAAAGGAAATACCGATCGTCCGAAACTATCCAGAAGTCTTACCTAAAGACTTTGCGGACTCCCGCCATTAAGACAAGTCGAGTTTCGAACTAACTTGGTTCTAGGAGGTACACCGGTTGCGCGGTCACCATAAAGACTCGCAAAATGCAGGAGTTGTCTAACCAGTTGCTAGAACTATTAGACAAGGGGTTTCATTCGACTAAGTTCCTCACCGTGGGGTGTCGTGGTCATAGTTTTTTTCAAAAAAAAGGTGAGATCTTTTTAGATGTGCATCGATTACCAAGAGTTGAACGAACACACTGTCAAGAACCGGTACCCCCACCTAGGAATCAATGACATGTTCGACAAGGTATAAGGATCCAGTTATTATCTGAAGACTGAATTACGTTCATAATAATATCAGCTATGAATTTCAGAGGACTACATTTCCAAGACCGTTTCTAGACCCGTTATGGTCATTACGAATTCATGGTCATACCATTTGGGCTAACCAATGCACCAACTGTGTTCATGGACCTCATGAACAAGGTGTGCAAGCCCTATCTCGATAAATTCATAACTGTCTTCATTGATTATATTTTGATCTACTCACCCAATCAGGAGGAGCTACTCATCATCTTAAGTTGATATTGGAGTAGTTGAAGAATGAGAAGTTGTCCGCTAAGTTTTCCAAGCGCGAGTTCTAGATTAGCGAAGTATAATTTTTTGGTTACGTGGCCAATGAACAAGGTATTCACGTAAACACATCCAAAATAGAAGCAATCAAAAATTGAGAGGCACCCAACATTTCTACTAAGGTTTGACAGTTTCTGGGTTGGCTAGTTACTATAAACTTTTTATCGAGAACTTTTCAAATATAGCCTAACCGTTAATGGCCTTGACCCAGAAGGATAAGAATATTGATTGGGGAGACATGCAGGAAACTGCATTCCAATTGCTGAAGGAAAAGTTTTGCAGTACACCCATTGTATCTCTACTAGAAAGGACATATGGATTCGTGGTACTATGACATGTCACATCAAGGACTTGGTTGTGTATTGATGCAGCAGACCATGGTCATCGCTTACGCATCATGACAGTTAAGTGTGCAGGAGAAGAACTACAGCACCCATGGTTTGGAACTAGGAGTCGTAGTTTTTGCACTCAAGATTTTGAGGTAATATCTATATGGTACCAAGTGCACTATTCTCACTGACCACAAAAGTCTCCAACACATATTCGATCAAAGGATATTAACATGAGACAACATACATGGGTCGAGTTACTAAACGACTACGACTGTGAAATCCGATACCATCCTGGCAAGGCAAACTTAGTGGCAAATGCCTTGAGCAAGAAGGAGAGAACCAAGGCTCTACAAGTAAGATTTACAGGAATGACAATTCAGACGAAGTTATTAATGCTCATCTCCTAGGCTCAGACAAGATGTACCAAGATCTCAAGGAATAATATTAGTGGCCCAAATGAAGACCGACATTGCCACCTATGTTAGCAAACTTCTAACATGTTCAAAAGTTAAGACAGAATACCAGAAGCCGTTAGAATTGTTGCATCAGCCCGAGATCCCACAATAGAAGTGGGAACAGATCTCTATGGACTTCATAACAAAATTGACCAAGAGTCTGTGGATGTGAAACCATTTGGGTAATTGCATATCGATTGACAAAGTCTACACATTTCTTATCGATTAAGAAACTGATAAGGTCAAAAATTTAACTAGAATCTATTTCAAGGAGGTTGTCTCAAGGCATGGAGTATCACTCCCATCTTTTTTTATCGTGATATCCAATTCACTTTTTGATTTTTGACAATCATTGCAAAAGGCGTTGAGTACACACCTGGATATGAATGCAGCCTAACATCCATAGAAGAACTGCCAGAGCGGAAGAACCATTTAGACACTAGTGGATATGCTCCGAGCTTGTGCGATTAATTTCGGTAACATTTGGATGTTCGCCTACCGTTGACTAAAATTTCCTACAATAATAATTATCACACGAGTATAGAGGTTGCACCATTTGAGGCACTTTATAGGAGGATGTGCCAATTACCGAATTGTTTGACAGTGGTTAGGGAATAACCAACCCACTAGTCTAGGAATCATTCATGAGACTACAGAAAAGATTGTTCAAATTCAAAGCATACGCAAACGTTAGATTCTCCGGTGGGAGAAAAGTTTCAGGTCTCCCTCTGGAAAGGAGTTATCCGTTCAGAAAAGCAGGGTAAGTTAAGCCGAGCTATATTGGACCTTTTGAAATTATGGCTAGGATTGGTCCTGTAGCCTATCGACTCTACTTACCGCAGGAACCCAGTGGTATCCATGACATTTCTCCTCTAGTCAAATCTAAAGGAGTGTTTATCGGATGAGACACTCGCCACACACCTCAACGAGAACCGTGAACTCAAAATAGGAAAACACTAGGGTGACCATGTAAGGCAAATCACTATTATGGGTGCACACATTTTCGTATTTTGCAGTACATTGGAATCCTGGTAAACCCTATTGTGTGAGTAATCATACATGGTCGAACTCCAAACTTTAAATTCGTTTTACAATACCACATGCTGCTATTAATAGCATGCCTATTTCATTTTATGGTGGAACCCATAGGACTCATGGGTTGCGAATTCAGAAGGAAGATACAGAATCGCATTTCCATAGCAAAGGTACGATGGAACTCGAGACGAGTACTAGAGTTTACTTGGGAATGTGAGGATCAGATGAAGCGCGGGTATCCATGGTTATTCAAGACTGCACCTACCATAGTTGACGAAGAATGAATTTCGGGACGAAATTCTTTTAAAGACCGCACCTACCATATGTGACAACCGTCGGAATTCCAGGTCATTCCCGCTCCAAATATATCCAATGTACATGCATTACACATCCAGTAGACTTTAATTCGCATAATTAACGCCTTACATGTCATAGCATATCCAATTCATTCATTTCATACATTAGTAGTTTAGTAAATTACCAGGGTCACGCACCTGGCCTAACCAGCACGCACGAACGTTGGTGACCGTTTTCCATAATAGGTTAAATAAATATTTCAGTAAATATTTCAATGCCTATTAATGTATTTTAATGATTAAAATATACCGATGTTATGTTTTTATTTTAACGCGAACGTCTCACGCGTAATTATTATTTGATGAAGTTTAAACATATCCAACTATCACTAGTGAACCATTTAACATCAAATACTATTTTATTAAAGTAGTTTTAATGAAAGTATATATATATATTTTTATTTTATACCTGTTATACCCGATAAATATCCGCTTTCACTGAAAAAATCAGATAAACACCCTATTTACTAAAACACTTACACGGCATCCACCAATTTCCCCTATAAATCACGTTTTCCCTTTTATAGTTCAAACTTTAAATTATTTTAATTAAGTTATCTTAGGCAAAAGGAGGAGATAATACAAATTCTTTCTACACTCATTTGTTTTCTTCCACACCTAAAGTGTTTAACCCCATTGGACACATCACCTCATTCTGGTTTCTCTGCATACTCCCATCGATTTTCCAAAGTCAAACCAAATTATCCTTATACCAAGATGACAATAAGACAAAGTAGAGAAGGGATGGTGAAAAGATGCTTTCCATTCCTACCATCCCACACACTATCTCATACGTATGCATAAGGAGGGTGGAAGAGATTTTTTATCACATCCAAGCCTTATTTCACTCCCATTCTCAGCCCTCTCGCTATCCCTTTCAACCATAAAAACTAACCTAACCCACCACTAGTTCACGGGTTCTAACCTAATCTCTAAACCCTTCACAAATCATCATCAAAACCCACATCTTCACTCTTTGGTTCCCAGCTTCGAACCCAGTAATAAGATAGTCCCTACACTCCTTATTTCCAAACATTAGGGTCAAAATAAGACCCCCATCCTTGCCCCTTGGGTTTGGTTTCTCCACAACACGTACACCCTCAAAATCGAACATCGAAAACTGACTTTTATCACCATATTTGAAGCTCACTGTTACAGTTTATGAATAACAGCAAACACAACATTCTTTGAACATTTTTCACCACAAAACACGTCCATTTTCGTGCCCCTCAACTGTGATTTTACAGCAGTAATTAAGGAGCCGCAAATTCAACCAAAAATCAAGTCAAAAACCCATGTTTTCATCATCTTCGTGCACCGTTCGTAAGCAGCTAAAAACAGCCCCTCATACCATTGTTCTAACCATAAAATCCTCATGAAAACACCCCCAAAGACCGCCCCCCCTAAATCGTGCAAACTCAGCAGCCCCAAACCCCTCTCATTTTATGCATAAAATCATAAGAAAAACACCATTTTCAACCCATATCGCAGCAGCAACTCAACAGCTTATTTGGTTTATATATCAGTCCCAGAACACTTGTGATAACGGTATATAACTCACCCCTTGACCCCTCTTCATTTCGGTTACAAAACAGCCCCGAACCCCCCCCCCCCCCCCGTTTGGACCCGTTTCAACACCGAAAGCTCACGTTTGCATGTTGTTTTCTCACTGTTTTTGACCAGCTTCCAACCTGCACGTATTCAAGCACTAAACAGCTATTTTCAAGCCTATTTTCAAGTGTTTCAAGTGGTGGTTATATCCCGTTGGTTTCTCCTGCCTTCCCATCGCTCGTTTACGTGAGAAAACCCTTTTTTTCTTCATGTTTTTCATGCTCGTTTAACTCGAATATTTACGTTTTATATAAAGTATCTTGATGAACCATACACACTACACACCCTCGTGGTTGCTAAAAAAAACATAAGGTTTTATTTCATGAAGAATCGATTTCAAGAAAGTTGGTGAAAAACGTCAAAAATGGTTCAACTAATCAAAAGTTGGTGATATGTTGTTGTATATGTTTAGATGGTTAATATGAGTGCTAAATGTCTTTATGAAACATATAAGCTGAGGAAATGTCTTCTGATGATGAACACAAGTTTCATGAAGCCAATTCAGAACCAATTGATAATCCTGTCCCACAAGCTGAAATAATTACAAGTGATACTGGTGTTGGTAAGGTTGATAATGTTCAACCTGTTTTACAACCTGAAACCAGTACAACTAACACTATGGTGGAGGAAGATCATGTTTCAAATTTGGATGAATATATCGTTGTTCCACTTCATCTGACACGCCAGATAAACACCTATCACCCACAAGACAACATTATTGGTGATTTAGATGATGGAGTGCGTATGCGAAGACAAATCGACATTAGTGCATTACTTACAATACGGGAATCTGGTATTCAAGATGAGGTGTTCCACTCATGTTTCTTATCCCAGATCAAGCCAACCGACATAAATTAAGCATTGAAAGATGGCTCGTGGGTTTAAACAATGCAGGAAGAGCTGTTACAATTTCAAAAACTCGGAGTGTGGCACCTGGTGGATTTATCGGAGAATAGTAAAGAACCATGCGGAACGCGATGGGTTTTTAAATGTAAGAGGGACGACCGAGGAGTTAACATTCGTAACAAGGCTCGTTTGGTTGTTCAAGGTTTTTCTCAGGAAGAAGGCATAGATTTTAACGAAGTGTATGCACCGGTTGTCCGAATTGAAGCTATCCGTATCTTTCTAGCATATGCTGCACATTGTGGGTTTAAAGTCTATCAAATGGATGTTAAAAGTGCATTTTTGTATGATAAGGTCAAAGAAGAAGTCTATGTGAAACAACCTCTGGGATTTTACGATCCTGATTATCAGGAGAAGGTCTATAAGCTGGATAAAGCACTGTATGGTCTATATCAAGCTCCTCGAGCTTGGTACGAGACTTTGTCCTCTTATTTACTGGAGAACGGGTTCAAGCGTGGGTTGGTGGACTGTACCTTATTTTGCAAAAATATGGGAGGAGAATTGCTTTTGGTGCATATATATGTTGACGATATTATCTTTGGCAGTCCAAAGAACAATTCTTAAAGGATTTTGAGAAGTTAATGCAAACAAAGTTTGAGATGAGTTCCATGGGCGAGATGTCGTTCTTTTTGGGATTGCAAGTAAATTAGTCTGAGAAGGGTATTTTCATACACCAGACGAAATACGTGCATGATGTACTTAATCGGTTCAAGATAGACGACATTTGTGTTCTGGGTACTCCAATTTAAGTGTCTCATGGTCTGTGTCCAGCTGAAGATAGTGACTCTTTATCGTTCTATGATAGGATCTTTAATTTACTTAACAGCTAGCATACATAATATATGTTTGCAGTTTTTTTGTGTGCCAGGTATCAAGTATCTCTAAGAATTTCACACTTGAACGCGGTGCAAAGAATTCGCGCTTATCTGAAGGGTAACACAGATCTCGGGATCTGGTATCCTCATGATGATAAGTTTGACTTATCTGCCTACTCGGATTCTGATTACGGCGGCTTCAAGATTAATTTCAAGTCCACAATGGATGGTTGTCAGTTTCTAGGCGATAGGCTTGTGTCATGGCAATGTAAGAAGCAAACGTCGGTAGCTACATCCACGGCTGAAGCTGAGTATGTTGCGGCTGCAAGTTGCTGCTCTCAGGTATTGTGGATATGTTGCGGCTGCAAGTTGCTGCTCCCAGGTGTTGTGGGTACAACAACAATTGAGAGACTACGGTTTGCGATTTCTTACTACTCCTATACACATAGATAATTATGCTGCCATTTGCATAACTAAGAATCCCGTGCACCATTCTAAGACGAAGCACATTGAGATTAGATATCATTTTATCCGTGATTGCTATGAGAAAAATCTGATTGATTTGCAAATGATACACACTGATTTCCAACGAGCGGATCTTTTTACTAAGGCTTTTGATAAAACCCGCTTTAAATTCTTTTTGCAAATTAATGGCATACAACAATTACCCGCTTAGTAATTGTTGGTTGATCAATTTTGTTTTTGGTTACATTTTTTGTGTTAATTTTCTTTTTCTTCATTTGAAAAATCCAAAAATAGAGTTTTTGTATTTGGGGGAGAAAAAAATCAGAAAAACATAAAAAATGAAAAATGCCAAAATTAAAAAAATGGAAAAATCAAAATTGAGATATTGATCTGACCTAGCGAGAAATGATATTACATCAGCATATACGTTATTAACCATGGATAAAGTAGGAATAAAGGCTGTAGGTACTTGTTAGGTTTGTTGAATGCGTTAAGACAAATATGATATACACTAGTATGATATAAACCTAAATACTTGCTTGATAATCGTGATGTTACATCATGACGGATGCTGTTTGATCTTGGCAATAAAAAAATGAAAACAACTAAAACAGAATAAGAGATGTTCTGGTGTACACTTTTTTTCATTTTGCAAAGATTTAAAGTTGTTTGATTCTCTTTATTTTGTCAAACGATCAGACTTTCTTTACGTATTGAAAGATCGACCTGATTGTTGTTCGTTTGACATTCTGCTTTATTTTCTTGGTGTTTCGTATAATCCATCGGACTTTCTCTGTGTGTACATGAGTATCGACCTGATTGTTGTTGGGTTATACAACTTCTGCTTTATTTTCTATTTCTTATTTTCCTAAACAATCGGACTTTCTCTACGCGTTCGGAAGAACCGACCTGATTGTTGTTTGTTTAGGGTTCTGCTTTATTTTTGCATGAAACACTACGAATGATAAATCTCTGTTGAATATCAAATTCTGTATAAAAATACAAAAATAGAATAAGTCAGATTGCTAGTATTTTTTGATTGTGTGGGCTTTCACATTATCTGTGCTCGATTAATCATACTTAAATCATATCAGAAAGCTATAGAAATTGATTTGCTTAAACTGAAATAAACTGCAAAGTTGTATTCTCTGCCTGCTTGGTTTGCATGCTGATTAAAACTAAAATTGAAATGTATCTGATGCGTTATGACTGATATGATCTTGTGTCTGGATCTTTCTCGCAAAAAATTTTAGTTATTTGCATTTCAAGATTCTATTTCGCTTATTAATTGGAAAAATCCAAAAATATTTTAGGTGTGTTTTAGTATAATCTTGTAAAAATTCAAAAAGATTTTTGGTGTGTTTGAAAATGTTATAAAAATCACAAAGATTTTGTTTCTATCTTATTTTCGATCAACCGATGATGAAAAGTATCAAATTTATGCCGGAAACAACCAAATAGTCTTGAAATCATAAGACTCATCATGAATTGATCAAAGGTTTGTATCAAATTGATAAAATTTGAAATCTTTTTATTCAATCTGAAAAATTCTTCAAAAATCAGGGTTAAATTTGAAATATTGGAAACTTGTCAAACTTCAAGTTCGGACAGCCGAACTTCCTGTTCGGATGATCTGAAGGTTAAGTTCGGACATACTTCGGCAAGGTTCAGGTGAGCCGAACTTCATGTTTGAATGAGTCGAACTGGGCGCTTATAAATGGGCGAATCTCAGGTTCGGAGACTCATTCACTGTTCTTAAAATTTCCGAACCCTAGCCGAACCTCTGCCCAAATTTTCAATTTCGATTAACTGCTTTGTGGTGTATTTTGTGACCAGATTAAGGTAGGTTCAGCGATTCCGAGTACAAGGGTGTGTCTGGTTGTGGGTTTTCATCATTAAAAGTGGTCGAAATCTGCAAAAAGAGTGTCGTGTCTGATATTAGTTTCTAGATCTAAAAATAGACCATCTTAGAGTCAGTTTTAGGTGCTAAACTTGTTCCTATAGTTCGCCTTGAAAAACCGAGTCTAAGGGTGCAATGTTTATGATTATTATGGTCTAAATCAAAAGTTAAGGAGATTAAACTTCTCGGTTGAATGAACAGCCGAACAAGATGTTCATCAGCCGAACTGGGAGTTCGAACTCAGTTCGGATTGAGTTCGGACGTTGACCAAGCCCAGTTCGGACGTTGACCAAAGACAATATTGAATGTTTGACTCAATCAAGTTCGGATCAAGTTCGGACACTAGTTTCAGTTCGGATGATTATCCGGTTCGGATCCAGTTCAGGTAAACTTGATTTTTGAACAAAAAGTCGATCGTTTACGCAAATGATAAATAATTGACGAACTTGCTAAACATTTTTTATAATCATTCACATTGAATTGAATGAACTTTTCATGTTATGTGTTTTCAGAAATGGCCGTTGATTTAAAGGTTGGCGACAAACACAATGTATGTGCACATCTGGGCGTTGCAAGAAAAAAGTTATCGCAGTTCGATGGTTCCGGAATATTCGATTTCCTAAGACGATCAAGGATTCACTACGCGATTACACACAAGTGTGATGCGTATCGTGACATATTAACCGAGTTTTCGACCACATCTAGATGTCTAACCGATGGAACGATCAGATTATCTGCTACTGTTCAAAATCAAACTGTTGAATTTACCGAAGCAGTTATTAGAATAGTTTTAAAGTTTACTGATGATACAACAATCGTTCTGTTAGAATTTGATCAAGCTGATAATGTTGCTTTATTGAATAAGATATGGTATGCTGATGATCCAAGTTGAGATTGGATTTACAAGTCAGAATTCTCTATTCCTTACAAATTCCCGGTTCATGTATTGCTGCAAAGTTTGGGAAACAGAATTATGGGCATGATGAGAGCGGACCGCATATGTTGTCTTTGATGAATGCCTTAATTCTGAATCGTTTATACAACTGTGCCGGGTTGATTTTTTACTATATGAGAGACAACTTGACCCAGAGGCACAAGAAAGCATTGCTGTATCCAAGATTCACACAGATTATCTTAAATGATCTGTATCCAACACTGGTAAAGAATGAGGATCAGAAGATGGATTTGAAACACATAACCGAGGCAAGTATTGATGCTTTGACGACTTATCAGAAAAAGAAACCAGTTGATCATCCAAAGTTGAAGAGATTGATTGGTCATCTGGACAATGTTAATTATGTGGCACCATTTCAGGGTGCTCATCGTCATGAGCAAGGGAGTTCGTCTGATGAACTCAATTACAGTTGGGTACAAGAAAGAAATCAGCAACTAGATCAACAAAAAGTTAAAAGACCAAGAAGACAGTCACAAACACCACCCGTTGTACAGGAGCCGGTAGTATCAGAACCGGTTGCTACTGAATCTGCAGCACCTTCTATAACACAACCTGCTGTCACTGAACCATTTGTTTCAGCACCGAAAGTCCATGCGAATGTCAGTGTGACTGAGACACCAGCAATTAAGACTCTGATAGATGAAGAAGAATCCGATGATGATGAGCTTACTGATTTGGATGCTAACTCTAAAGATGTTTCTGACACAAATAACCCGTTTGTGTACATCAAAGTCAATTCGAAGCATGTTAAAGTGAAAAAAGGTAGCGAATAACATTTTGCATAATGTACAAGTCTGAAGAAAAGTAATGGTCGGGATATGGGAAGAGTTTATGAAGATAAAGCCTCATCTGAATCAGATGAAGACTACAACCCGGATGTCGATGTTGGTCATGGCAAGGGTAAAAAGCTGATAACCTCCTCGTCTTCATTGACACCATCAAAACGGAGGAAGTCGATTGCTGCCGGTGGACGAGGCAAGAAGAATAAAAGTTCACAGTTTCTGTTGGAACTTAAAATCTATGTGACTGATGCCATCAAATATGTTTACCGAAGCATTCGACTGAAGAATCCATGTGAATTGATTCAGAGACGCGGGTTGTGATGCTCGAGGCTTGCAGATTGGACCGAAGACCGTTTTCTGGAAAAGTCAACCGTTCGGGTCAACGGTCAACGTAAAAGTCAACGTAAGATCGGTTCGAGCGAGTCAAGCTTCGGATTAATTAAATCAACTTTGATTTAATTGATATTTATGTTATTTACCTTTCTTGTAATTTCAGTTTTTATGTTTTTCTGTTGTTAGTCACCCTCACTATATATAGTGAGGGTGCCCATTACAAGAAAGAGTCAATGAGTGTGGAGATGATGATTTTCTTGTAGAGTGTGAGATTTCCATTCTAGAGAGAGAGAGTGAGTCATGGATTTCCATGAGAGAGTGTTTGTCATGATTTCTTGATTGTAATCATTCGATTAATGAAATCATTCGACTTGATTATCATCTTTCTCATGTGTATGATTATCCTTTGATTCTTCTCATCATCATCTTCATCTAATTATTTTGGTGTTTTCGAATCTGATCCTAATTCTTGCTCAAGATCAGGATTCTTGATGTGAGAATCGGTCCTGACAATTATCAGAACTTGGAGCCTTTTCAGTGATTGATTGATTTATCTGATTCGGTTTGTTGTGATTTTAACTCCGATATTCAGCATTCTTAGTATTGTACCCGACCGTGTGAACCGAGTGAGCTGCAGCACTTGGATCTCAACTAGAGAAACAAGAACAGAATAAGCTTATTCAAAGGTGGAATCCTTACAACAGAAAGATTCTGGTTTATCAGTTATTCTTTGAAGATGTACGACAGAGTGGTTCTTCACCAGTATGACGGATTTGACAGCGTCACTCAAGGAGGAGTTGTTGGAACTAATAATAAGTGTGACTGACGCCATCAAATCTATTCTCGAATAATTCGGTTGAAGAATCCATTGTGAAATGATTTTGAGACGTGGGTTGTGATGATCGAGGCTTGCAAGTTTGGACCGAAGACGTTTTCTTAAAAAGTCAACTGTTCGAGTCAACGGTCAACGTAAAAGTGAACGAAAGATTGGTTCGAGCGAGTCAAGCTTCATGTTAATTAAATCAACTTTGATTTAATTAATAATTTACTTTAGTTTTTTATTTGTAATTTGCTCATTTTATTTGTGTCTTGCTAGTTAGTGGACTATTGAGCACATGGGCTCTCTATAAATAGGAAGTGATAGCTTCATTTAGAATAAGAAAGAATAAGGATGATCTTGAATGATGTGAGCTATCATTCATAGAGAGAGAGTCTCACAATGGGTTTGAGCTCAACCCAATATGACCATGGATTTCCTATGACTAATTTGTAATCATTCGGTTTGTTGTAATTATTCAGTAATAATCAATGAATCGTTTGATTTATCATTTATTGTTATAGATGTTCTTAGAATCTCATCATCCCGTCTTCACGTCTCATTTTTGTTCTTGCTCAATGTCGAGATTCTTGTAGTGAAATCAGTCCTGATAAATGGTATCAGAGCGGGTACCGATCAGATCACGTCTCACGACGAATCTGATCACTCGAATCTTGATTTTGAGCTTGAATGAAGTGCAGATTGGAAAACCCACTTAGGAGATTTTTTCTGCATTTTTGGAGTTGTTTAATGGATTCTGGATGAATCTGATGATGTATTATTCTTGTTGTTTGGTTCATTTAGAAGTGATTTCATGCTCCATTTGTTTAAATCTGTGAAGAAATACGAGATCCGAAGCTTAAAAACGAAGTTGTTAGAGTTTTCCCGTTTTTGGGGTTTTTGAAAAATTTTAAGCTTTGATTATGAGTTTTTGGTGTTATATTCAGTGTTTTTGGTTGAAATAAAGTATGAATCTTGATAGAAAACGCATTCTGGATCCATTGTAAGCATCAGTTTCGCCTGATTCGCATCAGATTTGACAGATCTGGAAAAACACACACTAGTGTGTGTTTCACGATGTTCTTCGTGTTCTTGAAGATTTTCAGAATTTAGGACAGATCCAATCAATTTTTGCTGCTATTTGAGGATGTGTGAGTGGCCATAACATGTTTTAAAACAGATTTGTGTCATGAATGACTCGTTTTTGTTCATTTTCGGGTCAGATTTAAGGATCAAAGTGTTGTGCTCATCAAGTGTGTTCTTCATTTTTCTGGGTTTGTTGAAGATGTTCTTAGCCACTTCATTGTGCTTGAAGATGTACTTGGTGACTTCGAGCTTGTTCTTGGCGATTTCGTCATGTCTTGGCGACTTCGTAACTATTCTTTGCGATCTCGTTGTTGGCTTGGCGATTTTAGCCTAACCATGACGATCTCGGGTATCCTTTAACTTTGTCTTGTCGATCTGGATCTCATGCTTGGCAATTTCATGCTTGGCAATCTCAATATGACTAGGCGATATCGCCAATAGTATTGGCGACCTCGAATAATTTTGGCAATCTCGACATCTAGGTTTTTGTTTGAATAATTTTCAGACGTTTTTGATCATTAAAATGAATAGAAGATCGAAAGGCGAGTTCAACGGGCCAAAATTCATCAAATTTCGTTAAGTATTGACGGAGTTATGGCCATAATACGCTTTTCCGGCCAAATGTGTTTTTCCGATGGCTTTTTCCGGTACATTTAGGGTTTCGCAGGTTTGGTGGAGAAGATAGGTGACGTGGCAATGCTCAATTGGCCGAAAGGGAATGTAGAGACTGCACTCTCTCTCTCTCCTCTTTGTCGGCACCATGGTCAAACCCTAATTGGCTGTCGAAATTCTATTGGAGAAAGGAAGCGCAGATGGGTCCCGCCTCCACATAAAGAGCCGTTTAAACTTTAAATGCTCTTGCATGTTGTCAACATGGGTCCCACCTGTAAGAAGATAGCACGTGGAATTGGCCAAAAGAACCGTTAGAGTGGGGATGTTTGTCAGCTTGTGATTGGTTAATTTCCCTTTCACACGGATCCAGTCCCACAGCCCTTGGATCCGTTATATTTTCAGCCGTAGATCACAATTTCTTCCTCAAATCTGAATGGTCAGATTTTGTGCACAAGGATTGTGCTTTCCGTGGGGATTTTTACCAATAATTACTATTTTCAACATTATTTCATTAAATGCGGGCTTTTTCTATTAGTTTTTTTGGAGACTAACGAGATGACGCCCCTAACGGAATTGTGGAAATTTTTTTTATTGGTCATGGATTTATTCCGCTATATTTCGACCGGGTTTCTAGTTTTTATTGACGTCAAGACCACGTTAGCTAACGACCACTAACGGACTGGTTTCGCTTTTCGGTTAAGTTTGTGACTGTTTCGTTATGTCTCACTCCAAGTTGTTTAGCTGATGCAGTGCCAATGTCATCTATTCGAATTAACTGGAATCTCAGTTAAATATTAGAATATTCTGTTAAATTTCTAATGGAAGGCCCATTACTTGAATAAAATTGATGGTTTTCTCAGATTTATTCCAATTGCACCGTTTGACTCTGAATTCTTCACGGAATATTTTTCCGAGCTCGTTTTTCAAGACCCAATATTATGAAGACTCCGGTTATGAATAATTTTCGCGTTTACGCTCAGGATATCAGTTTTTCTCAGATTTGACACTTTATGTTTGCTACCAACCCAGTCACGCGGAAAAAGTGCAGTATTTATGGATCATTCACAACTGTCAGCATCCGGCTTCCGTTTTACGCAAGATTGTCCGATTTCAGGATTTTTGTACCGTTTCTCTATGGAACTGAGTGGAACGGTTCCACTCTCTGCATCTGATTTTCCGCTTCCGCATCGGATGTTTTTAGAGGGATCTAGAGAAAAGGGGAAAAAATAATAGAACTGGATTATCCGGTCGATTATCAAAAAGTTGGAGCATTTTCAGTGATTGATTGGTTTATTTGATTCGGTTTGTTGCGATTTTAACTCCGATATTCAGCATTCTTAGTATTGTACCCGACCGTGTGAACCGAGTGAGCTGCAACACTTGGATCTCAACTAGAGAAACAAGAACAGAATAAGCTTATTCAAAGGTGGAATCTTTACAACAGAAAGATTCCCGTTTATCAGTTATTCTTTGAAGATGTACGACAGAGTGGTTCTTTACCAGTATGACGGATTTGACAACGTCAGTCAAGGGGGAATTGTTGGAACTAATAATAAGTGTGACTGACGCCATCAAATCTATTCTCAAATAATTCGGTTGAAGAATCCATTGTGAAATTATTTTGAGACGTGGGTTGTGATGATCAAGGCTTGCAAGTTTGGACCGAAGATGTTTTCTTAAAAAGTCAACTGTTCGAGTCAACGGTCAACGTAAAAGTCAATGAAAGATTGGTTCGAGCGAGTCAAGCTTCATGTTAATTAAATCAACTTTGATTTAATTAATAATTTACTTTAGTTGTTTATTTGTAATTTGCTCATTTTATTTGTGTCTTGCTAGTTAGTGGACTATTGAGCACATGGGCTCTCTATAAATAGGAAGGGATAGCTTCATTTAGAATAAGAAAGAATAAGGATGATCTTGAGTGATGTGAGCTATCATTTCTAGAGAGAGAGTCTCACATTGGGTTTGAGCTCAACCCAATGTGACCATGGATTTCCTATGACTAGTTTGTAATCATTCGGTTCGTTGTAATCATTAAGTAATAATCAATGAATCGTTTGATTTATCATTTATTGTCATAGATGTCCTTAGATTTTCATCATCCCGTCTCCTAATCTAATCTTTGTTCTTGCTCAACATAGAGATTCTCATAGTGAAATCGGTCTTGACAAAAGAAAATAGATCAACCGACAGGGATACCTGTCAGTTTTAGCTTTCATAAAAATTTCAGACTAGTAAGATAAAGCATGAAATTTATCTTAAAATAAGGAGAATACTCCTCCATCAGCAACTTTTCAATCACCGATAGGTCTTCTAGAAGTACTTGCACACTAGTCAAACACATCAGTTTTTTTATAACCCGAAGCGAATCGCTTCTGGTCGACCAGTGTCCTCGTTTTGCTCTGATACCAAATTTCCCCTTGGATGTTACTGTCAAATACAGAATTTGATCTTCTAGAAATCTTCAGTCAGCTTGCTGCAGACGCCTCTATCTTTAGCAAACTCCCTTGACTGAAACTTCAGGTATGCAGGAAATAGTTCACCACCCTATGCAATCGCCACACCCAATAAAGTTTCCCCTCGCTTCAAACACTTCCACATCAGGCATATGATAGCGGTTCACTTCATTAGTCATTCCCGACAACTGTTAAAACCTCTTGTGTTAGAGCATATTCCTATTCTACCGGGTGTCTCGTGTATTGTATCTAGATCAGAGCTAGTTGAGTGAGTCTTAAGGTGTCCGTACCAGCTGGTACGGAGCCAACGTACCAATGGTACGTTGGTTGGTACGCCGGACTTAATGGTTACTATAAATAGTTTGTGTTAGAGAGATTTAGGGAGTTCTGTAAGTTCTGCCATTTGCTATCTTCTTAACTGTGTGTTTCTCTCTCTAAGAACTCTCTGTTATCATCTCTTTGTGAAATCAATAAAGCAAAGCTTTATTTACTCTTGTTTCTAATGATTGACTGAATCATGCAGTAGTAAGACCCTTTCCAGGTACTTACAAGTGGTATCAGAGCAATCCAGGTTGCTCTACTGTTGTGATTTGGTCCAATTTGAGATTTCTAGTAAGAGAAAGTTTGGTTTTGGTTAATTTTCTCAAAAATTTTCAAATTCTGAGTGTTTCTGAGGTTGAAAATGATTTCTAAAGCTTCCTAGGGTGTTTTCGCAACTTACTGTTGCAATTTCCAGCTCAAAAAGTCGAAAATCGAAAAATCAGTCGAATTCAGCTTGGTACGTCGATGGTACGCCCGATGAATATGATGGTACGGTAAATGTTCCATTGGTACACTGCTTGGTACGCTAGGCAATCTTCATAGATTTCTGGCATGCTGCTCATTGGTACGAATGGCAATCTTCATCGTTGGTACGCGACGGTTATTCTTTGGTACATAGGCAGTTACGCCGTACCAAGGTGGTACGCTGAGTTCACTGGTACGCTGAGTGTTTGGTACGTTGAGGTTGGTGGTGAACTGAGTCTTTCTTCCGGTCAAAGTTGTTGGTACGGTGGTCCAAGGTTTGGTCTGTTGAGATTGTTTTTGGTACGCTGGCAGAATAGTTGTGTTCACTAAAACTTACGTAACTTGAGAACCGTTAATAGTTACGGGAGATAATACCAGCCAAAACGACCGTCTCGACGAGATCTACACTTTTACTCGCCTAATAGCCAGTACCTTACATTTTGGTACCCAAATTCCGCTTTTAAGACGCCCGTTTTTGAGTTTGAAGTTTTTGCGATCGGTATCGTAACTTCAAAATGAGCGATTATCAAGCATTTACAGCTGCTCAAACTTCAAAGCAGCTCATGATGAGCTATGATAAAGAAATAAAAACTACTCAGAACGTTCTCAAGTTGCTAAGATTGGAAGATTATCATAATTGGACGAAACAATTCAAATCTTCTATTAGTGCTATTGATATGAAACTATGGATATCAATTGAAAAGGAGTATGTGTATCCAATGCTAAGTGCTACATATCCAAAAATGTTTAGTGATTTGTCTTTTGAGGAAAGAGAAGCTTATGCAAGAGAGCAGAAAGCTTATAGTTATATTACAAGGCATTACCTGAGGACTTGCTGCATCAATTTAAGAAGTTTCCAACTGATAAAGAATTATGGGATGGTCTTAGAGAAAAATGTGACGAGATTGAACAACATTAGCATACTCCAGAGAAAATTTTGAAGAACGAATTTGCTAACATCAGGCATTGTGACAATGAAAAGATGCTAGATTTGAGTTCTAGGTTTTCTTGTCTGATTGATAAGTTTCAAGAGATTTCACGTAAATATAAGAAGATTCGGGAATTGCTTACTGATCATGATTTCTTTAGTGATGAAAGTCACAAGAAAGAAGAATGTTGTCAGAATAAAGCTATTGAGAACGAATTGAAGTTTTAAAATGAAATTGAAGATTTAAAGAAAACAATTGCTAAGTTGCTTGCTAAGAATGAAAAGTTATCAAAAGTAGTTGTTGATAAATAACAGATTTTGAAACTTCAAATTGGAAATGAAGAGTTGATTCAACCAGATTCGACATTGCTCACTAATAAAGACGAGTTAGTCAAGAATGCTGAGAAATGGGAAAAAGAAGCAAAGAAGAAACAGAAGATTTTGATGCATTGTTTAAGAAATCAAAAGCAAGATTGGAATTACTTCAGATATCGAATGCTAAACTTCAGAAAGCTTAAAATGAAGTTAATGGATTAAATAATGACTATCTAGTAGCCCAGTCCAAACTACAAGATAAAGTCACCAGTTTGACATAAGAAAACAAATTGTTGACAAGAAATATAGAAATTTATCAAGGAAAGGTGGACAAAGTTACACAGTAAGTGTATAATGCACATGATAAGATGAGAAGAGAAAAGTTTTTGTCTATCAAAGCTTCAGAACAGTTAATCGATTCAGAAAAGGCATTGGGTGAAGCTCAGAAGAAGATCACAGATTGAAGGTTGAAGTTTTGGCTTTTAACAGGCAGTTAAATAATTTGAAGACATTCACACTCTTTTACAAGTTATTTGTGCGACGATGCAAATTTTTCAAAAGATTGTCTGGAGGAGACGAATATAATCAATTACACCCCCAGTGATTCACACTGATCCTCTGGCTGATGTCAAACCTTCTGATGCAACTGGAGACTATTATGAATTTGCTACTAAGAAATCTGAAAAGAAGATATATACATCTTCTACCAAGAAAGAGAAGAATAAGCCAAAAGGTGATCCTACGCCTGTCAAATTTGTGTCACTACGTCAAAAAGTGGCTTTTGCCACGGTTTTGTTTTGAACGCATAGCCACTATTTTGAAAAAAAAAACGTGACCAAAGGTAAGAAACACTAGTTTTAGCCACACATATTTTGTACCCGTTGCCAAATATATAGCCTTTGGACCCTTTTAGCCACATAGTCTTTGTTTATGTGACAACAACAATCAGGTGTAGTGGCTTTAGCCACCGTTTTACAAAATCATGTGGCACTTATTTTTCACACTTAAAAATGAGTGGCGAAATACACCAAACGGCCACGAAATTTTTATGATTTTTTATTCGTGTGACCAAAAGGGAATGTATGGCCACGCTTAAATAATGTTGTGTGACGGAAGAGTAGATTTTATTACTTAGTAAATTGAAAAAAAACAAAACTATTAGTATATTATGTGTGGCTAAATGTGAGCACTGGCCACTGTTTTTACTTAGTTATGTGGCTAAAAGCTAGTACATATGGCCACTGTTATTAGGTTGTGTGACCAAATAGTAGGTTTTAAGTGACAAAAAGCTATTACCTATGGCCACATATATTAACCGTGACTAAATGGTAGGTTGTGAGTGACGAAAATCTATTTTAAGGTCACGGTAATATATTAAATGCATGGCGAAAGTAGACAAAAATCTATTACCTATGGCAACATATATTAACCGTGACTAAATAGTAGCCAATTTTAATAATTAGTTATCTGTGGCGACGACGGATATATATCATTACTAGAGGTCAAATCTTTATCTACCACCTCGAGTTTCGGATATAAATCATATAATTAATTAATTAATTGTCTATCATCACCATATACGCCGTTATCTCTCTCAGCTCTCTGTTTTTTGGTTTATCACCACTCCCTGAAAATGTGGCATTTACGTCCTCTGAATGTGGAAGATAGCCCCGAATACGGTAAGTAATCATTTAAATGACTGAAATTCAAATGCTTTAATGTGGAATTCGCGTCTCTGATTTGGTTATTTTTCTTGAACAGGGGTAAGAAGATTATTGTTTGTTTACTTTGGTGATCTATCACCTAGGGTATTTTGCGAGCCTCAATGGTCGGATACAATACATCGATGGGAGGGTTCGTTGCTTCGAAGAGGTGGACACTACCTCCTTCTCATTCGATGACCCAGGTCAAATGGTGTCTGACCTAGGTTATGACTTGAACGATTTCGACCCCTACCTGAGGATCCCAGGGTTCTCTCTGGATTATGGACTGGTTTCATTGACTGATGATCAGAGGGATGTCAGGGCCTTGGCCCTACACGTCAAGGACGAGGAGTTCATATCCATCTACCTTGATGGAGATGTGGAGGTGTCTTCCTCCTTCTCCACCCACTAGTGGGAGCATGTTTTAAGTTTATGTTGTTTTTTTTATTATATATATATTTGTAACTATTGACGGATATCACATCTTTTGGATTATATATGTAATTAATTGTTTATGTGTATGCATCAGATGTGTGTTTTGATTCTTCTTCCTAAAGAATTCTAGTTCATCCGGTTGTCTTCTACATATATTAGGTTGTGTGACTAAATATTATTGTATAAAGAATTGTATTCAACCAGAATGATTTTAGATTCACTAGATAATGGGTTGAAATACATGGGAATATCCTATAGACTACGAACATAAATAACAACTTTGGTTATTTATAGATATATAGTTCATCCTGAAGAAATCTAGTTTATTCGGTTCATCCTGAAGAACTCTAGTTCATCCTGTTGTATTACTGAATAACTTTTGATCCTGAAGAACTCTAGTTCATCCGGTTCTATTACTGAATAACTCTTTATAATCCTGAAGAACTCTAGTTCATCTTCTCTCAATCCTCATGAACTCAGTGGGTAATTTGTGACTTTCTTCGTTTAATTTTGACTTGTTAATTTAACTACTAGAAAATCAAAACATTCAACAGGATGCATCATATGTGTGTTTTGACTCTTCTTCCTACAGAATTCGAGTTCATCCGGTTGTATTCTATATATATTAGGTTGTGTGACTAAATATTAGTGTATAAAGCATTGTATTCAACTAGAATGATTTTAGATTCACTAGATAATGGGTTTAAATACATGGAAATATCTTATAGACTACGAACATAAATAACAACTTTGGTTATTTATCAACTATACCTTAAAAGTTGAGCAATGGTACAATTGTGACACCATATTCAATGCGAAATCATAAATACGGTTTACTTGAAACCAAGCACTTGGTACTGCATACTTAAGCGTGGTGGCTTTATTACATGTTCATCCATCATCATGATGTTCAACCATCATCATCATCATCATCATCATAGTATTTAATCCGTAAATCATAATTCAATTCATTAACTATGATCGTAAATATCATCATAAAATCATAAGCCTTTTGAGTTCTTGCAACTTAAGTATGATCATAATTATCATTATAACAATCATAAGTCTTTTGAGTTCTTCTAACTAATATGTAATAAACATCACCCTTTGGAGTTCTTGCAACTCCATTTTAATTGATTGATGATTGATGATCACATTTTCATCTTCTACAAGGTTCTAATGATGCATATAAAGCCACGTAGAAGTGGCTGTGAACCCCCCTCTCCCGTCCCTTTCTCCGTCGCCCCACCCGCCGGAATTTTACGTCGTGTAAGTACCTTTTTTTTTAACGGCCCTATGTTTATGCAATTTAATTAACTTACGTATGTTTTGCTCCGGTGGGAAGAAAATGTACCACCGGAGTGTAAAGGCCTCTTGGTTGCATCCGGTGGGAAGAAAATGTACCGCCGGAGGCTACCTCCCTATGCTTACTTCCGGTGGAAAAAAAATGTACCACCGGATACTCGCATAATAGCAAATTCTGTACATATGATCTGAATATTACATTTTCTATTACATTTTTACCTACTGATTTTGTTCCTTTTCCTTCTTCTGACCAGGTTCGTTTATTAGTTGTTGTTGGCAAATATGGGGTTGGTTGTCGTCCGCTTCAAGCTTCGACGGGTGGATTGGTATGTCTTCGTTTTTGCCAACGGGTCTACTGCATGGATCCTCACTGTTGCTGTTAGTTTGGTTCGAACTCCTTCTCCGGTGACTAGAATTGTCGCGAGTTTCTTCCCGGCTTCGAATGTAATGCATAGTGCTCGGGCGTAACAATGAAGGCAAACAAACAATGAATAAATTAGTTAAGTAAGACACGAATTATGATTATGACGTTTCAATTGAAGAGTTATATTAATATTATGGTATCGTATTGTTTGAATGGATGAATAATACTAAACGGCTCAATATTAACATGTTTGGGCTGCGCGTTACATTAAATAATTCGCGGGTCATGGATGACCCGGCCCGCTATCTGTGTTTACGTAATCAGCGGGTTGGGCTATTCTTACGTCATGAAAGGTTCCTTTTACATCATGACTTGCTTACTGATTTCCCGTTTATGATCCGTCCGGGTTAAGCGTAAAATTAACTATTTGAATTGATTATTCAATTTATTTAAAAGCATATAATCGGCCTATCTCACATGTCACAGGCAGAAAATCATAATATTTGAAACGGCATAGATTATATGAGCAAAATATATCGTTTGATTACCACAGGATATTAAAACCAACAGACAAAGAACACATCTGCTCATGGAAAGAAATGAATACAATTTCATTCAAAGAAGGACTGGAATGTAGAATGACTCACCCTTTAATTATAAGGCGTATCTGAATCATGGATCTGACAACTTGGGAGCAAAAAATAAAGGCCATTAGGTCACCGGCGGCGCCTGAATTACTGTTTTGGTCTTTCGTTGACCATCTGACCGCAGACTCCTTTGCAAATGCCGTTGACAATGAAGATGGAAACGAACTAATTACCGACCCAGAAGGCGGCCCGGAGCCGCCGGCGTGCCGGCGTGGATGCCTGATCATATCGGTGAAAGGGTTCGTGATTTTCCGTGTGCGCCGTATAGGTTGGGTGATGGTTGTAATTTGCAGTTAGGGTTACTATATTGTAATTTGCAGTTAGGGTTATTCGTGTGACCAAAAGGGAATGTATGGCCACGCTTAAATAATGTTGTGTGACGGAAGAGTAGATTTTATTACTTAGTAAATTGAAAAAAAACAAAACTATTAGTATATTATGTGTGGCTAAATGTGAGCACTGGCCACTGTTTTTACTTAGTTATGTGGCTAAAAGCTAGTACATATGGCCACTGTTATTAGGTTGTGTGACCAAATAGTAGGTTTTAAGTGACAAAAAGCTATTACCTACGGCCACATATATTAACCGTGACTAAATGGTAGGTTGTGAGTGACGGAAATCTATTTTAAGGTCACGGTAATATATTAAATGCATGGCGAAAGTAGACAAAAATCTATTACCTATGGCAACATATATTAACCGTGACTAAATAGTAGCCAATTTTAATAATTAGTTATCTGTGGCGACGGCGAATATATATCATTACTAGAGGTCAAATCTTTATCTACCACCTCGAGTTTCGGATATAAATCATATAATTAATTAATTAATTGTCTATCATCACCAAATACGCCGTTATCTCTCTCAGCTCTCTGTTTTTTGGTTTATCACCACTCCCTGAAAATGTGGCATTTACGTCCTCTGAATGTGGAAGATAGCCCCGAATACGGTAAGTAATCATTTAAATGACTGAAATTCAAATGCTTTAATGTGGAATTCGCGTCTCTGATTTGGTTATTTTTCTTGAACAGGGGTAAGAAGATTATTGTTTGTTTACTTTGGTGATCTATCACCTAGGGTATTTTGCGAGCCTCAATGGTCGGATACAATATATCGATGGGAGGGTTCGTTGCTTCGAAGAGGTGGACACTACCTCCTTCTCATTCGATGACCCAGGTCAAATGGTGTCTGACCTAGGTTATGACTTGAACGATTTCGACCCCTACCTGAGGATCCCAGGGTTCTCTCTGGATTATGGACTGGTTTCATTGACTGATGATCAGAGGGATGTCAGGGCCTTGGCCCTACACGTCAAGGACGAGGAGTTCATATCCATCTACCTTGATGGAGATGTGGAGGTGTCTTCCTCCTCCTCCACCCACTAGTGGGAGCATGTTTTAAGTTTATGTTGTTTTTTTTATTATATATATATTTGTAACTATTGACGGATATCACATCTTTTGGATTATATATGTAATTAATTGTTTATGTGTATGCATCAGATGTGTGTTTTGATTCTTCTTCCTAAAGAATTCTAGTTCATCCGGTTGTCTTCTACATATATTAGGTTGTGTGACTAAATATTATTGTATAAAGAATTGTATTCAACCAGAATGATTTTAGATTCACTAGATAATGGGTTGAAATACATGGGAATATCCTATAGACTACGAACATAAATAACAACTTTGGTTATTTATAGATATATAGTTCATCCTGAAGAAATCTAGTTTATTCGGTTCATCCTGAAGAACTCTAGTTCATCCTGTTGTATTACTGAATAACTTTTGATCCTGAAGAACTCTAGTTCATCCGGTTCTATTACTGAATAACTCTTTATAATCCTGAAGAACTCTAGTTCATCTTCTCTCAATCCTCATGAACTCAGTGGGTAATTTGTGACTTTCT
The DNA here is from genome assembly GCA_039602395.1 of Deinandra increscens subsp. villosa. Lineage (NCBI taxonomy): Eukaryota > Viridiplantae > Streptophyta > Magnoliopsida > Asterales > Asteraceae > Deinandra > Deinandra increscens. Next base: position 88,224,980 of record JBCNJP010000027.1, on the reverse strand, counting down.
TCGTTTAATTTTGACTTGTTAATTTAACTACTAGAAAATCAAAACATTCAACAGGATGCATCATATGTGTGTTTTGACTCTTCTTCCTACAGAATTCGAGTTCATCCGGTTGTATTCTATATATATTAGGTTGTGTGACTAAATATTAGTGTATAAAGCATTGTATTCAACTAGAATGATTTTAGATTCACTAGATAATGGGTTTAAATACATGGAAATATCTTATAGACTACGAACATAAATAACAACTTTGGTTATTTATCAACTATACCTTAAAAGTTGAGCAATGGTACAATTGTGACACCATATTCAATGCGAAATCATAAATACGGTTTACTTGAAACCAAGCACTTGGTACTGCATACTTAAGCGTGGTGGCTTTATTACATGTTCATCCATCATCATGATGTTCAACCATCATCATCATCATCATCATCATAGTATTTAATCCGTAAATCATAATTCAATTCATTAACTATGATCGTAAATATCATCATAAAATCATAAGCCTTTTGAGTTCTTGCAACTTAAGTATGATCATAATTATCATTATAACAATCATAAGTCTTTTGAGTTCTTCTAACTAATATGTAATAAACATCACCCTTTGGAGTTCTTGCAACTCCATTTTAATTGATTGATGATTGATGATCACATTTTCATCTTCTACAAGGTTCTAATGATGCATATAAAGCCACGTAGAAGTGGCTGTGAACCCCCCTCTCCCGTCCCTTTCTCCGTCGCCCCACCCGCCGGAATTTTACGTCGTGTAAGTACCTTTTTTTTAACGGCCCTATGTTTATGCAATTTAATTAACTTACGTATGTTTTGCTCCGGTGGGAAGAAAATGTACCACCGGAGTGTAAAGGCCTCTTGGTTGCATCCGGTGGGAAGAAAATGTACCGCCGGAGGCTACCTCCCTATGCTTACTTCCGGTGGAAAAAAAATGTACCACCGGATACTCGCATAATAGCAAATTCTGTACATATGATCTGAATATTACATTTTCTATTACATTTTTACCTACTGATTTTGTTCCTTTTCCTTCTTCTGACCAGGTTCGTTTATTAGTTGTTGTTGGCAAATATGGGGTTGGTTGTCGTCCGCTTCAAGCTTCGACGGGTGGATTGGTATGTCTTCGTTTTTGCCAACGGGTCTACTGCATGGATCCTCACTGTTGCTGTTAGTTTGGTTCGAACTCCTTCTCCGGTGACTAGAATTGTCGCGAGTTTCTTCCCGGCTTCGAATGTAATGCATAGTGCTCGGGCGTAACAATGAAGGCAAACAAACAATGAATAAATTAGTTAAGTAAGACACGAATTATGATTATGACGTTTCAATTGAAGAGTTATATTAATATTATGGTATCGTATTGTTTGAATGGATGAATAATACTAAACGGCTCAATATTAACATGTTTGGGCTGCGCGTTACATTAAATAATTCGCGGGTCATGGATGACCCGGCCCGCTATCTGTGTTTACGTAATCAGCGGGTTGGGCTATTCTTACGTCATGAAAGGTTCCTTTTACATCATGACTTGCTTACTGATTTCCCGTTTATGATCCGTCCGGGTTAAGCGTAAAATTAACTATTTGAATTGATTATTCAATTTATTTAAAAGCATATAATCGGCCTATCTCACATGTCACAGGCAGAAAATCATAATATTTGAAACGGCATAGATTATATGAGCAAAATATATCGTTTGATTACCACAGGATATTAAAACCAACAGACAAAGAACACATCTGCTCATGGAAAGAAATGAATACAATTTCATTCAAAGAAGGACTGGAATGTAGAATGACTCACCCTTTAATTATAAGGCGTATCTGAATCATGGATCTGACAACTTGGGAGCAAAAAATAAAGGCCATTAGGTCACCGGCGGCGCCTGAATTACTGTTTTGGTCTTTCGTTGACCATCTGACCGCAGACTCCTTTGCAAATGCCGTTGACAATGAAGATGGAAACGAACTAATTACCG
>JBCNJP010000027.1:88103230-88222490 GCA_039602395.1 Deinandra increscens subsp. villosa | reverse complement strand
GGACTTGGTGGGCGAAATTGGCCCCTCTTTTATATTGAAAACAAGATTGAACCAGGGAAATGGGTAGTTTTTACGCACCTTGGAAGTGACCACCACCATGGTCACAATTGTGGAGTTACTGTGTTCCACAGCTGGGGTATGGCACTGTATGAAGATCCCGAGCATTGCTGTCCACTGTCCATGCCCACACACGTCCATAATGATGACGCTCCACATTACTTCAAGCAGCTATCAACATATAACATGGATACTCACCTACTGGTACTTTTACTAAAGAGAAAACGGCTTTGTTGTTTTTTTTTAACGCATGATTATCATTAACAATTGCTTCAACATTAGAATAATAATTTTCTTTTGTAGTCAATCCCAAAAGCACTGTTCCGGCAGCACGACATCCACATAGACAAGGAAGCAATTCTGATGTTTGGACTGGTGCACTTCCCGGTCAAGATTGCCTGGACGGGCCACGATGGCATGCATCCTCGGCTCAGAATGCAAGGAGACTGGGCACTTTTCTTCCAGCTGACGGGCCTCCCACGCCACAAGCTGTTACGGTTTGAGCTTCACAAGGACCATGCCCATAGAGGTGGTGCCACCGTGTTTTATGTCTGTTAAGCTTTCTTATGTCATTAACCAAACCAACATTCTGAAACTTAAAACAACTTCTAACTTTCTTTTGTGGGCATATAGTTAACTATGAATGCTATAGTGATGATGGTTCTAAACAGATAACTATTTTACCTACAATCTAATTCTCACTTTAAACCATTCAGGATCATACTAATACGATGTATATGGTATGTTGCTAAATTTCACCCATGGCCCATACTATAAATGATCTACTAATTTACGTCTGTCACATGCTGTTCTTTATAAATTAACATCTACTGTTTACTCATTTAGTATCCATAACCATGTACCTAAAGATTTTCCCAAATCCAAAGAAGCCCGTACATCACAATCAGTTATATAATAGCAACCATTGATTCCGCCCGTGCATCGCACGGGCCTGCCGACTAGTATTATATATAGTTCATCCTGAAGAACTCTAGTTTATCCGGTTCATCCTGAAGAACTCTAGTTCATCCTGTTGTATTACTGAATAACTCTTGATCCCGAAGAACTCTAGTTCATCTGGTTCTATTACTGAATAACTCTTTATAATCCTGAAGAACTCTAGTTCATATTCTCTTAATCCTCATGAACTCAGTGGGTAATTTGTGACTTTCTTCGTTTAATTTTGACTTGTTAATTTAACTACTAGAAAATCAAAACATTCAACAGGATGCATCATATGCGTGTTTTGACTCTTCTTCCTACAGAATTCGAGTTCATCCGGTTGTATTCTACATATATTAGGTTGTGTGACTAAATATTAGTGTATAAAGCATTGTATTCAACTAGAATGATTTTAGATTCACTAGATAATGGGTTTAAATACATGGAAATATCTTATAGACTACGAACATAAATAACAACTTTGGTTATTTATATTATATATAGTTCATCCTGAAGAACTCTAGTTTATCCGGTTCATCCTGAAGAACTCTAGTTCATCCTGTTGTATTACTGAATAACTCTTGATCCCGAAGAACTCTAGTTCATCCTGTTCTATTACTGAATATGTCACACCCCCAAATAACCACTAACGGAGTTTATACCGTTAAGGGGTGCGGCTAGACCAGGACCCACAACCATTAGTTACAAATACTAAATGAATCAGAGTTAGTTCAAAAATCAGTTATAAAGTAAAGTCTCAAATACAATGCAGCGGAATAAAATATTGTCTTAGCACTAACCACGTGCTTTACATAAACATTGTTTTAAAATTCCCAAGTTTAGTTTAAACAAAGATAAATGTCTTCTCGTGCCATGCCAACCTCCAGCGGATACTCCTTAGCGATCTGCAAAAGTTTAAACCACGCAAGTGTCAACCTAACGGTTGGTGAGTTCACAGTGGGCTTGTCACGCAGCGGCCCGGTCTAATAATCATAATCGTATGAACGTATCCTTATGTACATTTTATTTGTGAAAAGCAATGCTTGTGTTAATCAGAATCATAGTATCGTGGTTTAGTAAAAGTATTGTCCGTAACCTACGTTATCGGGTATGTACTAGTTTTGTATAGTTAAAGTGCTCAACCGATATCGCGGGTAGCTAATCCGTTGTTCCATGCACTAAGGAAGTTTGCACCAAAGCTGACTATAATTTATTGTAGTGGCCGTGCCATCTAGTACTGCGGACCTACGTCATCGCGGATTTGCCTCCCCCGTGTCCTCTCGGGATCACGGTCAGATAGGCTGATATTGTACCTCCGTGCACTCCCCGTGCCACGGGGCGGAGTTTGTCAAACTCCAGTAGATCTACCCAACATCCCCTCGCTTTACAATTAATGGTACAATTTAGTTGAGGACTTTTAAGTTTTCAAGGCATCCTTAGAAATCATGTGATATCATGTGGTTTAGACTTTAACCTACGCTAGCCATATTAAAACGGTTTTCGTTTCAGAAATAGTTTGTTAAGTTTCACAAGTGTTTCCCATAAAACACTTCAAGTTCATCCAATGGGTGCCGAGCACTCCGAGTTTTCACGTTCATCAGGGAGGTGCCTCGCACTCTCGAGTTTGTCAGCATTGTTTTACTTTTAGTTGATCGGTGTGACCCAAACGGGTTCACGGTAACTGGGTTAGTGACACTCACCTTTGGTTGCACTGCTACACTTGCTAATATTCCAAGTATGCTTAATGAAGACCTATGAACACGTTTAGGTCTTAAGTATTAGTTTTGTGTCTAATCTTTACTTAACGTCACTATGGCCCATAACATAGCACGTTGGAACTATGACTCGACATACAGACACACGACACCGATGGTTGATCATAAACAAGGGTTCATATATATCAGAAATCAAAGCATGTATCATCATGGCATAATCATGTAAGTCATGGCATAACATTCAAGCAAATTATACAAGTTTAGATTCTGGTCTCAGTTTCGCTAGCAGTTTCGCTAGTTAGTTTCGCTGTGTGCACGGGCAGCACTTTCGCTAGGCAACACCCGATGACACAGTTTCGCTAGGCTAGTTTCGCTCGAAACTGTTGGCACAGTTTCGCTAGCCTAGTTTCGCCCGAAACTGGTTTGAACTTTCGTTCAGGGAATTTCGCTCGGTAGATTTCGCTCGAGCTGGTCTGGTTGGTTTACCCAGCGACACTGCAGTTTCGCTGCATAGTGTCGCTGGAAGGAGATATACATAGTTTCGCTGGACAGTTTCGCCCAGAGAACACCACAGTTTCGCTGGTCGCGAAAAACATACGGATCAGCCTAAAAATCAACCTAACAGCTTCCATCTTTACATGCAATTCATTATTTAGCATACATAGGCATTTACCAACATAAATCAGTAAGCTTTAACACCTTAAACATGCATTTTGTCATCAAATCACCCAAAATACATATAAAACCCTAAAATGACTAAAATAGCATAAATCTTTGTCATGGATGGATTTCACACGTAAAGTTATCAACTTTATGGTAGATCTAGCAATCCCTAAGCAACATATCAGAAGATCTAAGCAATATCACAGAAGATCTAGGCATGCTTTATGAAGAAACACATAGAAAAACATGGAAAATGGCATAAAAGAAAGGTTTTGGGACTCACGATTCGATCAGGGAATCGAATGGATGTTGTCTTGAGGCTGAGATCTTGATGTCTCTGGTTGTGTTTCTCGACTGACCAGATTTCCAGAGGTAGTGTGTGTGTGTTTTGGAGTAGAATGAGTGCAACATAGTGAGGCAACTAGGGTTTATTATGATTATTATATATCAGGGCCTAGTTTCGCTGGCAGTTTCGCTGGCCAAGCGAAACTGGCTCTGATCACAAGTGAGCCAACAAGCTGCCGGGCGACATTATAGTTTCGCCCGGTAGTTTCGCTGGTTACCCAAAAGTGGTCAGTTTTCACATAATCAAGGATTTACAATTCGTCATGCTATTCATAATATTAAATCATGCATTTTGAATCATATTGCACGTAATGACAACCATAATGAATACATAGCACATATGGGCGGGTTCGGTGATCAACCAAAGGACGTGGACGTATTCGGCCTAGTTAAGTATTAGTTACTAAGTTAACACTTATAACGTAACTAACGGAAATGTCTAACGGAAGTAAACCTTGAAATTCTCGGATGTCACATCATCCCCTTGAAATTGGAATTTTCGTCCCGAAAATTATTCTTGCGTCGTAGCGTTCGCAGCCTCGGCTGTCGTTGTTGCTGGGGAAAGAAAGCAAAAGTTTTAGGGTCGTCACATCCTCCTCCTGTTACAGGAATTTTGGTCCCCAAAATTAAATCATACCTTGAGTTTCCGTGGACGTTTGCTCGAACAAGTGAGGATACTTTTTCTTCATCTGATCCTCTCGTTCCCAAGTATATTCAGGTCCACGCTTTGAGTTCCATCGCACCTTGACGATCGGAATCTTGCTACGTTTGAGGGCTTTCTCTTCGCGTCCCATGATTTCTACCGGTTGCTCGATAAATCTCAGATGTTCGTCAATTTCCAATTCCTCCAAAGGAATTATTTCGATGTCTTCAGCCAGACATTTCTTTAGGTTCGAAACGTGAAACACGTTGTGAACTCCATCGAGTTCAGCAGGGAGTTGTAGTCGGTAGGCCACCGGGCCTACTTCCCCAATGATTTCAAATGGTCCGATATAGCGAGGATTTAACTTCCCACGCTTTCCGAAGCGTATCACGCCTTTCCAGGGAGATACCTTCAATAGCACCTTGTCGCCTACCTCGAACTTCAAAGGTTTACGGCGTTTGTCAGCATAGCTCTTTTGTCTGTCGCGTGCTGCGGCTATCCGTTTTCTGATTTGTATAATCCGTTCAGTCGTATCGTGAATGAGTTCTGGTCCGGTGAGTCCCTTCTCACCCGTTTCAGCCCAACACACGGGCGATCTACATTTTCTGCCGTAAAGAGCTTCAAATGGTGCTGCACCAATACTTGAGTGATACCTGTTGTTGTAGGAGAACTCCATGAACAACCAGAGTGTTGGAAACAACACTGGGAGGTCTTATAACTTCCAAGGTCAAAGCAAAAGGTCTGGAAGCAACAGTGGTAACTACCGCCAGGGTGGCAATGGACAAGGCAACTACACATCTGTCACACCCCCAAATTAACCACTAACGGAGTTTATACCGTCAAGGGGTGCGAGCTAAACCAGGATCCACAACCATTAGTTACAAATACTAAATGAATCAGAGTTAGTTCAAAAATCAGTTATAAAGTAAAAGTCTCAAATACAACGCAGCGGAATAAAATATTGTCTTAGCACTAACCACGTGCTTTACATAAACATTGTTTTAAAATTCCCAAGTTTAGTTTAAACAAAGATAAATATCTTCTCGTGCCATGCCAACCTCCAGCGGATACTCCTTAGCGATCTGCAAAAGTTTAAACCACGCAAGTGTCAACCTAACGGTTGGTGAGTTCACAGTGGGCTTGTCACGCAGCGGCCCGGTCTAATAATCATAATCGTATGAACGTATCCTTATGTACATTTTATTTGTGAAAAGCAATGCTTGTGTTAATCAGAATCATAGTATCGTGGTTTAGTAAAAGTGTTGTCCGTAACCTACGTTATCGGGTATGTACTAGTTTTGTATAGTTAAAGTGCTCAACCGATATCGCGGGTAGCTAATCCGTTGTTCCATGCACTAAGGAAGTTTGCACCAAAGCTGACTATAATTTATTGTAGTGGTCGTGCCATCTAGTACTGCGGACCTACGTCATCGCGGATTTGCCTCCCCCGTGTCCTCTCGGGATCACGGTCAGATAGGCTGATATTGTACCTCCGTGCACTCCCCGTGCCACGGGGCGGAGTTTGTCAAACTCCAGTAGATCTACCCAACATCCCCTCGCTTTACAATTAATGGTACAATTTAGTTGAGGACTTTTAAGTTTTCAAGGCATCCTTAGAAATCATGTGATATCATGTGGTTTAGACTTTAACCTACGCTAGCCATATTAAAACGGTTTTCGTTTCAGAAATAGTTTGTTAAGTTTCACAAGTGTTTCCCATAAAACACTTCAAGTTCATCCAATGGGTGCCGAGCACTCCGAGTTTTCACGTTCATCAGGGAGGTGCCTCGCACTCTCGAGTTTGTCAGCATTGTTTTACTTTTAGTTGATCGGTGTGACCCAAACGGGTTCACGGTAACTGGGTTAGTGACACTCACCTTTGGTTGCACTGCTACACTTGCTAATATTCCAAGTATGCTTAATGAAGACCTATGAACACGTTTAGGTCTTAAGTATTAGTTTTGTGTCTAATCTTTACTTAACGTCACTATGGCCCATAACATAGCACGTTGGAACTATGACTCGACATACAGACACACGACACCGATGGTTGATCATAAACAAGGGTTCATATATATCAGAAATCAAAGCATGTATCATCATGGCATAATCATGTAAGTCATGGCATAACATTCAAGCAAATTATACAAGTTTAGATTCTGGTCTCAGTTTCGCTAGCAGTTTCGCTAGTTAGTTTCGCTGTGTGCACGGGCAGCACTTTCGCTAGGCAACACCCGATGACACAGTTTCGCTAGGCTAGTTTCGCTCGAAACTGTTGGCACAGTTTCGCTAGCCTAGTTTCGCCCGAAACTGGTTTGAACTTTCGTTCAGGGAATTTCGCTCGGTAGATTCGCTCGAGCTGGTCTGGTTGGTTTACCCAGCGACACTGCAGTTTCGCTGCATAGTGTCGCTGGAAGGAGATATACATAGTTTCGCTGGACAGTTTCGCCCAGAGAACACCACAGTTTCGCTGGTCGCGAAAAACATACGGATCAGCCTAAAAATCAACCTAACAGCTTCCATCTTTACATGCAATTCATTGTTTAGCATACATAGGCATTTACCAACATAAATCAGTAAGCTTTAACACCTTAAACATGCATTTTGTCATCAAATCACCCAAAATACATATAAAACCCTAAAATGACTAAAATAGCATAAATCTTTGTCATGGATGGATTTCACACGTAAAGTTATCAACTTTATGGTAGATCTAGCAATCCTAAGCAACATATCAGAAGATCTAACAATATCACAGAGATCTAGGCATGCTTTATGAAGAAACACATAGAAAAACATGGAAAATGGCATAAAGGAAAGGTTTTGGGACTCACGATTCGATCAGGGAATCGAATGGATGTTGTCTTGGGCTGAGATCTTGGTGTTCTCTTGATGGTTTTCGGCTGACCAGATTTCCAGAGAAGAATGTGTGTGTTTGTGGTGTAAATGAGGCAAATAGGAGAACTAGGGTTTATTAAGATTATTTATATCAGGGGCTAGTTTCGCTGGCAGTTTCGCTGGCCAAGCGAAACTGGCTCTGATCACAAGTGAGCCAACAAGCTACCGGGCGACATTATAGTTTCGCCCGGTAGTTTCGCTGGTTACCCAAAGTGGTCAGTTTTCACATAATCAAGGATTTACAATTCGTCATGCTATTCATAATATTAAATCATGCATTTTGAATCATATTGCACGTAATGACAACCATAATGAATACATAGCACATATGGGCGGGTTCGGTGATCAACCAAAGGACGTGGACGTATTCGGCCTAGTTAAGTATTAGTTACTAAGTTAACACTTATAACGTAACTAACGGAAATGTCTAACGGAAGTAAACCTTGAAATTCTCGGATGTCACAGAATAACTCTTTATAATCCTGAAGAACTCTAGTTCATATTCTCTTAATCCTCATGAACTCAGTGGGTAATTTTGACTTTCTTCGTTTAATTTTGACTTATTAATTTGATTACCAGAAAATCAAAACAATTAACAGGATATGCATCAGATGTGTGTTTTGTCTCTTCTTCCTGAAGAATTCTAGTTCATCTGGTTGTCTGCTATATATATTAGGTTGTGTGACTAAATATTAAGAATTGTATTCAACCATAATGATTTTAGATTCACTAGATACTGGGTTTAAATACATGGGAATATCCTATTGACTATGAACAAAAATAACAACTTTGGTTATTTATAGTATATATATACTTTATCCCGAAGAAATCTAGTTTATCCGGTTCACCCTGAAGAACTCTAGTTCATCATGTTGTATTACTGAATAACTCTTGATCCTGAAGAACTCTAGTTCATTCGGTTCTATTACTTAATAACTCTTTATAATCCTGAAGAACTCTAGTTCATCTTCTCTCAATCCTCATGAACTCAGTGGGTAATTTTGACTTTTTTCGTTTAATTTTAACTTATTAATTTAATTACCAGAAAATCAAAACATTCAAGAGGAAATGCAAAGAGAATGGATAGGAGAACCAAACCAAGGAAGACCTGTTGTTCGTTGCGTTCGAACTCTACTTACATGAAACCGGAGAAGATTTCAAGCTTCTACTAGTGTGGGGAATTATTAACTTCTTTAGGGTTCTGGATTAATGAGTAATTGTAATGAATTGATTTTTTACAAGCTTCAGGATGATGTTCTGAAAGAGGCGGTTATTATCGCCCGTATGGCCGCTGAATAAAACGGAACTCCTTAAAGAGGGGTTTGTGACTTGTGAGGGTCAAGTGTTTAAACCAAATATTTGGTTTTATTTTGTTTCTGTAATATGTTTAACCTTTATATTAATTTCACTTAATTGTTTGTTAATTTAAGTCAATTCATCCGTTTCTGTTCATCTTCTCTCAATCAGGATGAACTCTTCTTTATGAGGAATTCTAGTTCTTCCGGTTTTGTTCTTCTTCTCCGAAACATTAATAAATTAAGAACGTATGAAAGTAATTTCGGATCGTGTAATTAAATTTTAGTAGTTTACTAGTTTTCTGATAACGTGTAGAATTTTCATTTGAACTTGGAGAACGTGTGAAACAGTGAAAGTAATTATAATGTGCACTATTCAATAAAATCAGACCTTTGGTATACTCTAGTGATTGGCATCTAAGCTTAGGCATACTCAAGTGATTTGCACATATAACCATACCACCTGGTCAGTAATCAAAAACTTCTCACCGTCATTATCAAAGCCTTCTCAAAATCCTTATCAAACGTTTTTCTCAAAATCCTTATCAAACCCTTTCTCAAAACCCTCAAATCCTTCTCAAAATGGCAAACTTGAAAGAAATAGTTGAAAATTATTTGCAGATAAAGATTATTGCTACCCTGAAGCGGTACGGGGTGATTATCACGGCAGAAAGATAGAGTATCTTAGACGGGTTGGCCCTGCTCAACCAAGTACTTACAGAGCCACCAAGTCCATCAAGATACCAGATGGCAACTTTTCTGGTAGAAGAGATACACGTCTCCAATTCCAGGCTTCAAATGTTGGTTCAACAAAGGCAAGAAGCTATGAGTAGGCATTTGGAGTTGGTGGAGGAGATGGAATCTAGGTTCCCGTGAATCTCAACCCGTAACTGCTCTATCTTTTGTTTTTTTAGGAATGAACATGTAAATAAGGAAACAATTTTGTGTATCAATTTGGTTACAATAGTATGAAATCCACTTTTTGTTATATACTTGTTTGTCTATTTTTGTTTATGGAATCAATCTGTTAAACAAAAACCCTAATCTTCGCAAACAAAGACGATCAACAATTGCAATCCGATCAACAACTAATGCATAATATCAGGTAAAAATGTAATATGTTCGCACAATCTCCATTCCGTTGAACAAAAACCCCAATCCTCGAAAACATAGACGATCAACAATTGCAATCCGATCAACAACTGATGCATAATTTTAGGTAAAAAATGTAATCTGTTCGCACAATCTCCATTTCGTTAAACAAAAACCGTAAACACAAAAAACAGAACGGATCTACAAAAACCTTAAATTTTGGGAATTAACCAATAAGCATGTTTAGGACCATGTTTAGGACCAATGAGTCCCAATAAGCATGTTTTGGAACAATGAGTCCCAATAAGTTGTGTTTAGGACCAATGATGGCCCAATAAGGTGTGTTTAGGGGCAAAGAGGGTCAGTTGGGACCAATGATGGCCCAATAAGGTTTGTATGTAACCAATAAGTTGTGTTTAGGACCAATGATGGCCCAGTAAGGTGTGTTTAAGGGAAACGAGGGTCAGTTGGGACCAATAAATCCCGATAAGGTGTGTATGTAACCAATAAGTTGTGTTTAGGACCAATGAGCCAGTAAGGTGTGTTTAGGGGCAACGAGGGTCAGTTGGGACCAATGAGTCCCGATAAGGTATGTATGTAACCAATAAGTTGTGTATAGGACCAATGATAGCCCAATAAGGTGTGTTTAGGGGCAACGAGGGTCATTTGGGACCAATGAGTCCCAATAAAGTGTGTATGTAACCAATAAGTTGTGTTTAGGACCAATGATGGCCCAATAAGGTGTGTTTAGGTGTAACCAGGGTCAGTTGGGACTAATGAGTCCCAATAAGGTGTGTATGTAACAATTAAGTTGTGTTTAGGACCAATGATGGCCCAATAAGGTGTGTTTAGGGACAACGAGGGTCAGTTGGGACCAATGAGTCCCAATAAGGTGTGATTTATTTTCTTTTTTCTTCTCATTAATTATTCAGAAAATTTCACATGTGAACACATATGAAAAATAGCTATTTCACATGCGAAAGTGTATATAATGAACCTCACCCTATATATATATATATATATATATATATATATAACCGATAATGTATATATTACAACATATATATATATGTGTGTGTGTGTGTGTATGTGTGTGTGTGTGTTTGTGTGGTGTGTATGTAGTACTTGACATCTTTTTTTCACGTTAGGTATACAAATTCATTAGGATACAATTATCATTAAATTTATCGCTTAATATTCCATTTTACATTTAAAGATCATTTTAAAGTTATGTTTAAAATACTATTATATCTATCTATGAAATTAATTGAGTTTATATTAAATCCGATAATTAAATGCTGTCACGTCCTTATTTGGTGAGATGCTTTCACCCGGACCGATCATATTAATCCCCAAATTACTTCCCACCATTTTTCAAATTTCCCCAAAATTCATTGATCCGTTCCTATTCCCTCTCACCAAAATTTTATCACCAAAACTATTCATCACTCTCTTCTTCCCTATCACTAAAAGTTCCTCTACAGGATTCATCACACTATCATCTTTAGGAGATCACTACCTAATTCAATTCTCGTCAGTATTAATTTCACTGTTATCTTCAGGAAATCATTTGTTTCATCTCAATTATTTCATCTAATTAATTATTCCATCGCATTTATTTCATTCTATTTATTTCATTTCAGGATTCATCTCATTTAACAATGGATCATGAAGCAAGTAAAGCATTGAAGGATCTTAATCATGACCATACATATAACAGTGAAGGCGAATACAATGATGATTATTCACAAGCTAGTGAAGAAGATGAAATGGATAACAATGATGTCCATATCGACAATGATGCGCACGTCGACAATGATGCCCACGTCGACAATGATGCCCACGTCGACAATGATGCCCAAGTCGACAATGATGCCCAACTCGACAATGATGCCAAGTCGACAATGCTCCCCAAGCGAACAAGAGGGGGTTGACGCGGTTGGCAAAGTGGCGTGCCAAATTTGAGAAAAATGGTAGGGAAAAATGGCCACTAACATTTGATGCGCTGGGAAGGATTGGCGGGGAGCATAGACCAAAATTTTTGAGTTTTATGGGAGACATTGCAAGGTCAGAGGTTGGATTGAGGTATCTACATTGGAGGAAGGTGCCAAAAGAGGACAAGAACAAGATGTCGGCAGTGATTCAGGTTATGAAACATATTAAACATTTTCTCATATTAAGTTTGTTAAGTTATTGAATTCCATATATGTGACTAAAAAATCCTATCATATGTTATTTTTTGAACAATTATTCAAAATTAATGACTGTCGAAGGGGTCCTCTAATGGTAGGGCTTGGTGGGTTGCTAAGGAGTTTTAGAAGAAAGATGTTCGAGAAACACATTCGTCCCAACCTAGCAAAACCCACCGTGCTTAAGAAAGTTCCAAAGATGTATCGTGCTATTGTGAAAAAAAAGACTGGGACAGATTTGTAGCATACACAAAATCTGAAGAATTTAAGGTTTTTATTCAATTCAAACTGCAAATTTTATGTATGAGATTATAAATATATATATCCTACTGTTCTGTTGGAAAGGCGGCGTCAAAGAGTGCAAAAGAGGTTCGAGCACAGTATGTTTATGATCATACAATGGGACGGGGAGGATACGTCTATCTGAAAGAAAACCTGGTAATAAGCTAAGTGTGTTACACCCAGTCATTGTTAAGAACGTGCAATGTCTGCTTCAAGTCTGATATATATTATTATTATAATACAAGGTACAAAACAAAGAAATTGCAGCTGATGATTGCCCCTCTCAAGCGTTTATGTGGAGGAAAGGAAGGGTAAATAAAGAGGGAGAATACAAAACGCCTGTGGTGAAGGGCGTAGCAGATGATATAGTAAGTTTAATTGCTATATATATACCTAATTATTCACATGTTAAAAATTAACAGTACCTCACTACATTAAGTAAATTAATTACTACAGGCCGAGAATGAAACAAAAATAAATGCGGGATCCGTGACCGTAGAACCGGGAACGGATGCTCCGAAATTGGTCCTTGGAAAGGAAAGGGGCGGATACCTAAAAGGTATTGGGTATGGAGTGACTTCCCGTGGATATTGGCAGGGTGCTCCAAAAGGGCGATCAAAAGAACGGATCGAAAAACTTGAGGCGGAACTCAAAAATGAAAAACAACTGCGTGAGAAAAAGGATCAATAGGTTGAGCACCTCACTAATATGGTTAAAGCACAGCATAAAAAAATTGATAAGCTTACGAAGTTTATGAACCACATGATTTAAGATAAACAAGTTGATAAAGCGGTAAATTCTGTAAGGGACAAATCTATATAATATATATAAAAAGATAAAAAGATTGGTGGCCACGTGGCATCACCACAACACCCCTTTTCAATGGTTTTCCCGCCTATATGCCCTCCGATTAGATGATATCGATCTGTTCGGATCTTCCTAAAAAAACGCATCCCTAAACAAATAAGCCGAATTATATGCGTAGCTTATTAGAAACCCTAATTCCCAAAATTCCCTTAAATCCATCGTCGCTCAAGGTGAATTCGAACCCTCTGAATCTGCACATGCGATTATCTTCTCTCTCAATCATTGCCGATTCATAATCGTCAGGTTCAATCTACGCTGCTCTTTAGGCGATTCATCTCCGATCAAGCATCTTCACTCCATTGCCATTCCACTGACTTCGATCTCGGTTGTCAACGTTCTCACTAAAGCTCTGTTTTGTTACTACCCGGAGATTACAAGGTACGGTTTATTGTTCTTCTCTTTATTCTCATGAGAATTCACCTTTGTTCTGCGATTAATGGGTTTTGGATTTTGCAATTCCCCCTTTGCTGATTAATGGGTTTTAGCCTTTGCAATTCCCCCCTTCACTGTATCACAATTATTTATTTTCTCTATGTGCTCCCTTGAGTCAGGTGGAATGTGATTGATACCTTATATCCTGAATTCAGGCCATGGGTTTTAGCCTTTGCAATTCCCCCCTTCACTGTATCACAATTAATTATTTTCTCTATGTGCTCCCTTGATTCAGGTGGAATGTGATTGATACCTTATATCCTGAATTCAGGCCATTGATAATCTTATGGGTTTTAGTTTGCTCATTTAATCCCATTTCATGTCATCCGATTAGAGGTGTGTTTAGAGATCTGTTTATCTATTCATGGGTTTTTGTTGCTTATTTAAAGAAAAATGCACTTAACTTGAGGCCACAATCATATTCTACCTGATGAAAAATAATATACAAGCTAACTCAAAATATGGATTCATAACATTCAGAGTAATCACATAGATATAGGCCACAATGCAATAACTAACTAAATATAAGGATTCATATTTTTTTGTGATAGTTGAAGTGAAGAAGCGGAGTTCATGTTCTTTTTAGTTAACCAACATGACTGATTGATATATTGCATTCAAGGCACCTCTTTGTTATTGAACTTTCTTGATTAGCTTTTGATTTATTGGTTTTTCATAAAGTTTGACAAGTTTCTTTATGCACTCAAGGTTAAAACAATCAACCTGAAGAAATATTGTGTTCGTCCAAACGCATGATTTGTCTTATACAACATCCGACTGCAATATCACATGTAAGTTTAGCACTCAAGTCACTTATCAATTCATAAAAAAAATCTCTTTTAATAAATATGATTCTTTTAATGCATGGTCGTTTCTTTTAATATTGTATAAGGCAATTGTTGTTAGGTAGTAAACTTTATTGGAGTGAATTTGATTTATAACTTTAGCACCAGTATTTAAGTCCACTAATCCGAAATTGACTTTACAATTATGGAATTTAATTTTAGAACCTTACACATATAAAAGCTTTTCATGTGTTCTAATCTGTTCCAGTTTGATGATTATATTTATTTGAAGTTCTTGATATTTCTATTTAAAATTGCTCAATTAACATGATAAAATTCATTAGTATACCAACAACCGAAAATTAATGAGCTTTCCCTATTTAAATAGTAACTATTATGTTTACAAGTAATGTTTAATTTCATTCAATATTGTTTTGTAATCATTATATTTTTTTTGCTACATGTAGACTGGAAGTGAGGAAGTGCAACAATGGCCTGAAAATGTAGAAACAAATATGGTTGTTGAAGACGTCAATAAAGATGTTGATTATCAGTTCATTAGAACTGCAACCAGACGTATGGTAAGGTCTACCTTCAATTTCAAGTTTACAACTACTGATTAGTTATATAGAATACTATAGATCCTTAAGCTCTATATTAATGTTATACTCCAACTTTCTTAGCTGATTTTTTATCACTATGTGCTCACTCAGTTTTTGTTCTAACCTAATTTGTTTCATTTCGAAGAGAAACGTTTATATCAAGATAGAGTTGAAGGGAGAACTGATTTTGATGTTGCTAGAAACATTGCTGATATTTTAATTATCATTGTTGTACTGTTAAGGTTGAGCTAATGACTAAGACTACATCGAAGGTAAATGTCTATGTTTTATATTGGTTGACACATAGTATATGAAAGTAAGGAATTTTGGGTTGTTTTATTTAATCAATAAATAGTAAAGTTTTGATATGTATGTTGATTACTAAAAGCCTTTAGTAATCGGTAAAAAGTAAAATTCTTATGTGTATTTCGAATGATTTATCAATAATCTTAATTCTCGAGATCATTTTCATGATTGTAGTGCACAAGCCCAAATTTCGGACCTAGAGCAAGAGGACTATATGACTATTCAGATGTTTATATTTTTGCTGACCCGTTTAGTATTGTCGATGTTCATACGGGAGCTCATATATTAAAGGTACTGAGATTTTTTAAACATATTTATTCAACTTTATTTGTTCATTTTTGGGGGTATTGGTTATGTCAGTTATGTTTAAGGTGAGCCATGAGCATGCTACATAAGTACATATGATGCAACATGGGTTGATGTCTGCTTAGATAAGGGTCTAATGGGTAAATAGAGAAAGGAAGTAGCATGGTTAATGTGGAGGAATTCTTGATGGAGAATTGAAAATGAACAAGCATCTTCTAGCGATTGATTTAGAAGAACCGATATGCAAAGGTATGTGTTAAAGTTTTATGTTTTATTTGAATTTTAGGAAGTTTTTACACATCTAATTTACATGTTTCATGGGTTTGTTAAAATCTGTTGGCTTACATAAAACTAAGTGTACAATATTGACACAGGTTTCTTTCAATACGATGGGAACATCTTCCTTAAGAATGACAATAGATCCTAAATCTGTGAGTGTACTCATGATGTGTTTTAATCTATAATTACAACAACCTTCATAACAATGAGGTAAGCTAAATTTTTCTAACATGGCAGTTGCATATGAAGCCATTGATGTTTTAGTACTTAATAATCATGATTGTAGAATTTAAAGAAACATACAAAGAGTGGTGTATGCACAAATCCAAATACAACACTCTTAAGGAATTTCGTATTAAGGATTTAATATTTCATCCTATGAGAAGACCTTCGTATGTCACTTGCAGAAATCTAAGCACCACATGACCCAATTTCAAAAATATAAAGTTGGAGGCCATTATGAGGGAGAAAGGAGTTGTCCTGATCGCTTACACAAAGTTTGTAACTCTTACGACTATTGGCGTTGAATATTAAAAACGAACCTAAAGAATTGTTATATAGTAAATGTTTTGTATTTATGTCTCATAGTGCTCCCATGAACTTAAGTTTATTTATCTTTATATAGGTGCTTTATTGGTACTCATTGAAGTGTGTGTACTCTGCTATCTCATCTACACAAGGTATGTAATTCTTAGGACTTATTTCATTAACCTTTTTTTCCAAAGAATAAAAACAACTGGTCATTTGAAAGTTAAAAATTTGACATTTTTTGTATGGGGTTCCTAAATATATTGTATGCCTTTAAATAATTTATTAGTTTAATAAAGTTACCCCATTATAGTGTATGACTTGAAGAACAAGATTGGTAGAATTTTAATTTGTTAATGAGTATTGCTCTAAAATAGAGTTGATCAATTAAGTTATCCTCAAAGGCCAGGCTAGGTCACTGAACTTGGACGAGAATTGCTAGATAGAACAATATGGGACAACTGCAAAGATGTTTGCAAGATTTAACTACTACCCACCTTGCCCATGGTCTGGTAATGTGTTCAGGCTCAAAGATGGTTCAACCATCATATTTTGTTGCAAAATAAAGAAGTTGATTTGAGTTAGCTATGATTTTTGAATCTTATATATTGTACTCTAGAATACTATGGTTTATGAAACTTATATACTAAACACGATGAATTTTGTGAGATTAACTGTATGTGATTCTTTTTATCATTATTAATTATTGATATTATCTTTTCTCATGGTAGTTTGTTAGCAGCGGTTTTCAATTCATCACATTTATGTTAAGTATCCTCAAAATGAGATCTGATTAGTTTAGTAACCAATAATCATGGTCATTTTTCATTTAGAAATTTATATATATTACAATTGTGGTTGAAAGTATGTGTCTACATTTACTATTCATATCTCCACCAATAGGAACATGACACGTGTCATGTTCCACCACTAATAATATGACACGTGTCATGTACAACTAATAATAGATTGGCACGTGTCGTAGTGGTTTTTTTTTAAATTTTATAGGTCACTATGTGGCCTGACACGTGGTCACGTGTTAGGCCATGTGGTGACACGTGGAAACGTGTTAGGCCACGTGTCATATGTAGGCTAATGTTTTTACGACACGTGGTTATGTGTTAGGTCACGTATGGCGATACGTGGTCACGTGTTAGGCCAATGTTTTTGCGACACGTGGTTACGTGTTACGCCACGTGTTATGTACAGGTGATATTTTTTCTGACGTAAGCGCAGGTAGTCACTTTTAGACTACTTTTAGAGTTTTTGACTTTGCTCACAGTGTTTTGAAAAATGGGTGTTAGGCCGTGTGTCATGTACATGTGGTATTTTTTCAGACTTAACCGCAAGTGGTCAACTTTAAAATTAATTTTAGAGTTTTCGACTTTGGCCACGGCGTTTCAGAAAATAGGTGGCCCGCCGCGAAGCGCGGGCGGGTCACCATCTTGTTATATATAAATGTCTTCATTTAGGAAGCAAATATATTAAAAGCATGTCTCTATCTCTCTCTTTTTTTATTTTTAATAGTAAAAAAAGTGAAGTGCGGTATGAGGTGAGTTTTGTTGAGATAAAGTGTAAAAGTGAGGAGTGATAATGTGATGGTGAGGTGATAAAAAATGTGTGATTGAAAAAATAAAGTGTGACTATAACTCTCATCCTTATAATTAATATTTTTTATATGGTTTGTTGACTTATTATTTTTGTTAGTGTTTTAGTAGCGGTGGTTGTGGATTTCTGTGAATTTCTCATACTAAAGAGTATTGTGTTTGATTTATTGTTCACAATTAAAGTACATTTAAGAGTTTGACAATGCTCTATAATGAAAAAAATGATAAATAACACTTTAAACGTAATATATAAATATGTATTTTCTAATTTGTAACCTTTATATGGTTTCTTCTTTATAAAATTATTTTTTGACTTCAAAATTTAATTTTGTTTTTATTTAATATAAAATATTCAATAAAATTTATGATAGTTTGGTATTATTTTATTTATTTTGTTTAAAATCCTTTCGTGTGATGTACGGGTATCAAAGACTATAAAGACAAATTTTTATCGCGGTATGTTTTGAAATGACAGTTAACAAAAGCCAATGTCAGTCATTTTTTAGAGTTGAACTGTATTTCAAGAATCCATGCTTTAGTCATCATCAGCTTTACGCTGCACTATCAAGGATTAAGAGCATGGATGAACTAAAACTTATTATATTTGACGAAAACGAAAAGTGACAAACAAAACATAAAATGTTGTATATAAGTCTATATTTTCTAATTTGTAACTTTTTTACATTCGCCAATATTGATTTTCTTTCTTTAGTTTCAATTATCGAATTACAATTATTATAATATGTTATTATAAGTATTAATTTTTTTGAATTCAACCCGTTCGTCGCACGGGTATCAAAAACTAGTTATATATATATATATATATATATATATATATATATAGAGTTGGGTTATAATACAAAGTACTTTTTATGTGCAAAGTGTGAGAAGTAATTGATGTGTTAATTTTTAATGCATGATATTGTCTTTTTATGTTATTTTTGGTAAATTTATGACAATCCTAAAATAAATACACCATCCATTGGATTCCAAACACTACCAAACATCATTTATTAAGAATTATTAAAAGGGCATTGTGTTAGGATATTATTACACTGTGTTTACATTGTGTTATCCTTTAACTCTAATTTTGATAAACATATGACATTCTAATATGGAAAAAACAATGTATAGTGTTATATATTTACCAAAAACATAACTAAAAGATAACACAATGCATTAAAATCTAACACATCATCCACTTCTCACACTTCTCACACAAAAAGTACTTTGTATTATAACTCTACCCTATATATATATATATATATATATATATATATATATATATATTGGGAGAGGATCATTTGAGAACTAATTTGATTTGAGAATTAAAAAAAACTAATTTGAGCCACAAGTTTATTTACATGTATCCCCCTCCCATGAATTGTAGTGCCCCCCCCCCCCCCTAAAATTTGTGGTTGAGATTTAGTTCTCAAAAGTTCTCAAAACAAGAAGTTCTCATTTGAACCTAAACCTATATATATATAGGGTAAGGATCATGCGAAAACACTTTTTATTGCGAAAACGCGTAAACACATATTAAAACCTACATAACTTCTTCATACGTTAATGTTTTTTCATAAAATTTTGTACCAAAAGTCTTAGAAAGATGTTATCTTTAATTCTGAAAAAAAGTAGAAAAGAATTAATGATTCGTGTTTTGTTCGTGTGTTGCACATGTGCATCATTATCATTATGTTAAAAACTTATAAAAAACAATAAAACATTTATTGTACTAATGATAATGGTACATAGTGCACATGTGCAACATAGAATATAAAAATTATAAAATGTTATATTTTTTCTTTAGATCTAAAAATAACACAACTATAAGATTTAGGGTGCAATTTTTTATTAAACATATTAATGTATACCACACGTATGAGGTTTTTTTTGGTGTGATGCACATGTGCATCATTCAAAAAAATACAAAAAATAACAGAAATATAAGATATATGGTGCCACTTAGAAAAAAAATATATTAACTTATGCTAAAAGTATGAGTTTTTTTTTTGCTGCACATGTGCATCACACAAAAAAAAACTAAACGTTATATTTTTTTTTAAAAAAAATCCAAAATTAAAGATAACATAATTCTAAGACTTTTGGTGAATTTTTTTTTAAAAAAATGTTAACGTATTAAGAAGTTATAGAGGTTTTACACATGATCCTTCCCAATATATATATATATATATATATATATATATATATATATATATATATATATATATATATACCTATAATTAATTATATTATATACTTTACTTTTTATCAATTAATTATTATAAATCATTAATTCATTTCATAGGTAAAATCCGCGGAGGCGCCTCTTACTACAACTGTAAGATCTAAAAACAGTTGTAATCAGCATTTAATTAAGTATTACTGCTGATATGATCAAACTCCCTTGAGCGCATATTTATTAATTAATTAACTAATTGAATTAATTATACGTAGGACATGATCACTTCCGCACACAAACATCGCGGAAACAATCTACTCCATCAGACTCATCTTAAAGGTCGGCGATTGTAACATCCGTATGTTTCAAAAACCCGAAAACTCGACCCACATCAAGATCCAAGATTTAAACCCAATTCTCAACACCATAAATGGTAGATTACTCTGTTCCATCTGATAGTACTCTGAAAATGGTGAATGTGGGCGAAAACCGCGTGCAAAATCGAGTTATAACGAAGCGGGAATCGCGAAAACAAGTTTGGTGTTTGTTGTTGATTGCAAAGACGCGTTTTCCTCTTCTAAACCCATCCCACATCGCCCCTAAAACAAAATTTCACTCCATTTCTCATCTATAAATACCCTCCCTTGATCCTATATAGTTTGCAACTCCTAATTTGAGTATAAACAAGTGGAATAACCAATTTTTGGCGGTTTCACAACTACAATACCCCTTCGGGTGTCGTGCTTAGTAGTTTTTTTTATGCTCTCGGTGAGGAGGTGCCGCCCTTCAAGTTCGTCTTGTTTGAAAAGCTTCTTTGAGGTAATTCTTCTTCTTTTTCTTTCTTTGTTTCTTTTCTTTCCTTCCTTTCGTTATTTGTTTATTTATCACTTTATTAGTTTAATTAGTTTAGTTTAAGTTCTTAGTTAGGTGCTTTAGGCTCGTTTAGGTAGCCTTGCTAAGGCTCGTTCTTAGAACGCCTAGCATTGTTAAGGCTTGTCATTTGGACGACCTAGCTTTGCAAAGGCACGTCATTAGGACGTGTTGCCTTGCTTAGGCCGATTGAGGCTTCCTGTAGCCTTATAGAGGCTCGTTAAGCCCAACGAGTCTAAACTATCATGTCGAATTTCATCTATATTCTTCTAATTCAAAAGTCAACGTTTTTATGCATGAACAAATTGGGGATTAAGGCTTGTTCTTCACAAATCAACAATTAAACTAATTCTTAATCATTCTAATATGTAATTCAGGTTTTGAACATAAACTCATTTTTAAGAATTTCA
Source organism: Deinandra increscens subsp. villosa (assembly GCA_039602395.1). Classification (NCBI taxonomy): domain Eukaryota; kingdom Viridiplantae; phylum Streptophyta; class Magnoliopsida; order Asterales; family Asteraceae; genus Deinandra; species Deinandra increscens. Next base: position 88,201,195 of record JBCNJP010000027.1, on the reverse strand, counting down.
AATAGCTTATGAATCGATCTTTGTTTAACAACATATTTAGTGATGGTACTTGAGACGCGAATGACATGTAGTAACTGGAAGGGTGAACACACCAGTAGTTGGGGTCTCTGTCAAAGGATAAGAGTTCGCATAAATCTCATAGTCGGACCTGGACGCTTACCTGGGATGCCCCGATGAGAGTGTCATAACCTATTAGGCCAAAGCGTGTCTAGTAACGTTTAAGGTATTGTCACTCTTAAAAGTTAACATTTTTTTCAAACTTTAATATATAACATTAAAACCCATCCCCCAAATGCATAAGAGATTTGAATCCCATATTCCAATATTCATGTCGTCCCTTTCTATTCTTTTAGGATGAAACTTCGGGACTAATCCTTTCATTTTCATTTTTCGCTTCATGGACTTAACTTCTCATTTTGGGGTTGCAACATGTATCCTATTTCAAAGTGTTGTCTTTCAAATTTATCATTTACCATGCGTATGTGATCTATGTGTGAATTATGTGTTATGTGACTTCTAGCATGATTTGTCAATATGTGATTCTCAAAGGCTATCATGTTTATCAAAGGTTTTCATGTTTATCATTGGATGTCAAGTATGTCATGGTTATCATGTCTTTCATTTGGCATAAACATTAACGTAAATCCTGGGGTAACAAAGGTAGATCTATCGGTTGACAACCCACTCAACTTGACCGTTTCGGCGTTGGGTGTTTGAAACCTATTTCATTATTTCATATAGTCTAACCTGCGGGTTAGGGAATCTTTCATATGTCATTGAAGTTTGTTTATGCCTAGGATTTCATGTTGTCATTTTATACCATCAATTTTGGTTATGCCTAGTATTTCATGTTGTCAATATCTTCTAGCATGTTATATTTCACTTATTCTATCATATGACACGTAACGCATGTTTTTCAAATATATATTATGTATCAAACTTGTGGTTACTCACCAACTATCTATAGTTGACCCCTTTATTTTATACATGTTGCAGGCTATGATGTTGATGTTTCAAGATGCTATCACATAGGGCTTTTGGACCTAGTTTAATAAAGAAATTGTATTTGTTATCAATATGTGGTGTATTGTTTTATCTTTCAATGTTATCAATGAAATTCATTATTTAACTATTGTCACTAAATTAGTTGTCATGAGCTTATGGGCAATCGAATCATGCCCCGACATTTCCGCCCCTCGGTTGGGGTGTGACAACCGATAAGGTACGAATTTGAAACAGTTCTGAATTTGAGTTGATCTGGAAGATTCTATTTCATCTGGATGAACATGCGTCTCTAGTTATAGCTAATCCGGATAGTTAGAGTTCATCCGGATAGTTAGAGTTCATCCGGATAGTTAAAGTTCCTCAGGATAGGTAAAGTTCATAAGGATAGTAAAAAGTTCATCAGGATAGTTAGAGTTCATCGGGATAGTTAGAGTTGATCCGGAAGTTCCTAGTTCATCAGGATAGTTAGAGTTCATCGGGATAGTTAGAGTTGATCCGGAAGATTCTAGTTCATCTGGATGAACATGCGTCTCTAGTTATAGTTCACCGTGTTGGCTATAGTTCATCCGGATAGTAAAAGTTCATCAGTATAGGTAAAGTTCATCAGGATAGTTAAAGTTCATCAGGATAGTTAAACTTCATCAGGATAGTTAGAGTTATTCCGGAATATAATTAATAATTAACTGTTCCGGCTATGATAAGTTTGGTTATAGTTCGTTCGGGCAAAAGGAAAGGGTAACTATTTTAATTTACACAATTGTGTACTTCCTTTGTAACTAATTGCTATATGATCATTCAATTAAATGCTGATGCTGTCTTTAGGGGAAAATGAGAAAAATAACAGAAGCAGCAGGTGCTGCAGCCAGTACTGCTGCTGCAGCCAGTACTGCTGGGGCATCAGAGCAGGAAGTGGTATATATATATATAATTAAAGATTTGACAAATCGCTTTCACGTTATTGTTAATTAATATATATGTTACTAATCAGTTAATTACATGGTGTCAATTTAGGAAAAAAATAAGAGACATGCAAAATCAGTAAAACCTGCAGCTCATAAAGTACCTCCTAAGAAGAGTGATCAGTTGGAAAAACCAAATAATTATGATGCCATTGCAGCTCCTATCGATCAGCCAGTAATCCCAGAGGTATATATATTAGTATATACCACAATTTTTTATTCTATTTTTGACTTTAGTTATTTGATTGTTAATATATATATATATATGCTATAATTAATATTATTATTATTAATATGCCACTTCTCATCAGGGGTGGGAAACTGCGACGTTGCACATGGAGGGGGATCCACTAAATGTCGTGGGAATGGTTAAAGTATTACCAAAAGAAAAAGATGAGAAGATTCGTGAAAGTCCATAACCTCCTGGTTGCCGTAGAATTACAGCTTATAAGGTCAAAAAGGGTGCAACATTTTTACCATTCCCATTAGATGATAAAACAACGCTTTCGGAGGTTAAAAATAAATATATTATTGCATGGCCGATGAACCGAATGATCATTCATTCTAATAACACATCAGATAAATCACAGCCGGTTGATCATTCTACGGTTCAAAAAGTACTAGAACAACCACATGTAATTACTACATTAATTAATCGTATCCGCTAATTAATTAACTATATATATATATATATATATATATATATATATATATATATATATATATCTTATCGGTTTTATTTGTCATGTTTCCAGGTAAATAATGAACGGAAAAAGATGCCGAAAGTGTACTTAACACCAAACCAGCTGAGTCAAAATCTGATAAACACAAAACTCAGTACACGGATCCAGCAGAAGCAACTGATCAGCACAGACAATAAATTATAACTAATTATTATAGAAATTAAACTTTGATTAGTGTATGTTATTTTTTTGAACAGCATTTGATTTGTGTATGTACATTAATTTTTAATTATAATATGATTTTTAAGGTTTCTCTATATTAATTAATACACAGTATAATTAATTGTAATTAAGAAAATATATATGACCATATATATAATACCAAAGAACACACTTTTTATATTTTAATGTGGTCGTTGCCACCCTTTGGGCACGCATATTGAGACAAAATATCTGATTTCAACTACCCTTTGGCCACTTTTTTCTTTTCTTCCAAATAGATGTGGCTAAAACACAAATATACGTGACCATATAATACCAAAGGCCACACTTTTCATATTTTAACTTGGCCGTTGCCACCATTTGGCCACGCGTATAGGGACAAATTATCTGATTTCAACTACCCTTTGGCCACTTTTTTTTTTCCAATTATATGTGACTAAAACACAAATTTATGTGACCATATAATACCAAAGGCCACACTTTTTATATTTTAATGTGGCCATTGCCACTCTTTGACTACGCGTATTGGGACAAAATGTATGATTTTAGCAACCCATTTGGCCACGTTTTTTATAACATATGTGGCTAAAATACAAATATACGTGACCATATGATACCAAAGGCCACACTATTTATATTTTAACGTGGCCATTGCCACCCTCTGGCCACGCGTATTGGGACAAAATGTATGATTTCAGAAAACCATTTGGCCACGTTTTTTATAATATATGTGGCTAAAACAAAAATATACGTGACCATATAATACCAAACGCCACGCTTTTGATATTTTAACGTGGTCGTTGCCACCCTTTGGCCACGCGTATTGGGACAAAATATATGATTTCAGCAACCCTTTGGCCACGTATTTTTATAATGTATGTGGCTAAAACAAAAATATATGTGACCATATAATACCAAAGGCAACGTTAAACAAACACATGTGGCCGTTGGGACTCTTTTGCCACGCTTTCTGGAAGAATTGTTTGATTACAACAATATATATTGGTACCCTTTAGCCACGCTTCTAGGTGGCTTTAGCCATTGATATTGTAACGTGGCCGTAGGATACATAAGGTGACAGGACCTTTGGTGTCGATTGGAATGGGAAAAAAAAACGTGACCAAACACCTTTGGTCATGGTTTTTTTTCCGGGGCCAAAGGTGAACTTTGACGTAGTGTGTCTGGTGGAAGTGTTGTAGATAATGAAGAAATTTCTATGGATAAAATGGCTGAGAAAGATGAGAAGAAGTTATCAGAAGAAAAAGTTGCTGCTGAGTTAGTTAAAGTTAACAATGTAAAGGGAATTAAAGCTTTGTTTAATCAAGCTGCTAAATCTGGAAATGTTGGTCCTCAAGTGGAAGTTTTAAAACTACCATGTTACAAACATTCTGGCCTGGGTAGTAAAACTTCTGATGTCAAGAAGAATGAAATGAAGAAAGACAAGAACAATCAGTCTAAGAAGGTTCAAAAGAAAACCGATGGTGTTCAAGAAGATAAAAACATTGATCGATTATATCATTTGTTTCAGAATTTTATTGCTACATATGATCCATCGAGTAATTCAAAGGATTCAGGAGTCAACATTCGAAGAAACTGCAAAACGAACATTTTCCGATAAATCTGCCACATTTATTGATGAATCAGGTAGAGTTTTGACTGAGTCCACATCCACATCTTTTAAATCTTCAAAGAAACAATTTTGTAAATATGATTCAAGTGTGGATGGTTCATCAACAAGTAATGACTCAGTTAAAACTGACAAATCTAAAATGCAGTGGCGACCTAAAGTGGTCAGCACGGCTGGAAATGATTTTGTAGAAGACATTGGTCGACCAGAAGCTGTGTGCTTCGGGTCATTTGAATACTAATCATTTAAATTCAGTGTGTAGGTTTCTACAAAAAGACCTGTTGCTGATTGTGAAGTTCAAGCTTTGAGCAATTACTGATAGTGGAGTCTCTTGCGTAACTTAAGTTGAATGCTTTAGTATCGACAGTTTTTTTAAAGCTAAAACTGCAAGGTATCAGTATCGATCGATCAATTTTTCTTTCTTTTGCATTCCGTATGTAGTTTAGGGGGGGGGGGGGAGAAAATTGAAATTCCAAAATTAGTTTCTTTGTGTTTTTGTTAAAATGAAAAATCCAAAAATAGAGTTTTCATTTTAAAGGGGAGAAAATAGAAAAATACAAAAAACATTGAGAAATAGAAAATACAAAAACATTGAAAAATAAGAAATTGTATCTGACATATTTGGGAAATGATGGTACTTTGGCTTATGTGTCTGACTCATGGATAAAATAGACGAAAAAAGCCATAAGATCATTGTTTTGTGCTTGGTAGGCTCGACATTAAATCAAAAAGTATTCAGATGTGGTATACATTGAATACTAATGCTTGACCAAGTGGACAACATCTTGATGCGTTTCTCAAGATTTCAAGAAAAAGATATGTGAAAAAGAAAATGAGAAGTCACTGTGTATACATGTGTCAAATGATCGGACTTTCTCTACGTGTCCACAAGACCGACCTGATTGTTGTTCGTTTAACGTTCTGCTTTATTTTCTTTGGTGTTTCGTGTAACTCATCGGACTTTCTCTGCGTGTACGGGAGTACCGACCTGATTGTTGTTAGGTTATAAAATTTCAACTTGTTTTTATTTTCTTATTTTGTTAAATTTGAGGCCTTATCTGCATATCGAAAGATCGACCTTAAGGTAGACGATTTAACGTTCTTATTTCTTTTTGCATGGAACATAGTTGACGATATCATGAATTCAAATCACTATGTGTTAAATCACAAGTGAAATCACAAAGTGTGATAGCAAAAGCATATCTGAGTATGTCAGATAGTGTGGAGTACACTAGTCAAAGCAAATCTAATCAATACAATAACATATCCAGATGTTATGAGTATGATTTTGCCTAAGTTTAAGTTGGATAATTTATACCAGTAATTAACATGACTTGTGTGCTGAAGTAATTAAAATTGAAGTGTAGTTCAACATGTTATGTACAATATGATCCCAAGTTGTGATCTTTCTTGCAAAAGACAAAAATAGTGTGAGATTCAATATTTCATTTCTCTATTGCATTTATGTTTCTTTTCTAAAATACCCAAAAACATTTTAGGTGTGTTTTAGCATAATCTTAGAAAAGTCAAAAAGATTTTCGGTGTGTTTTGATGTAAAATTTCAAAAAGCCAAAAAGATTTTGTTTCTTATTTGTTTTCTACCGATCGATACAAGATTCAAAACTCAAATTTTTCAAAACTATATCTTGGATTCTCGAAGAGAAGTTTTGCGCCAAGATTAAATTAATTTTGAAAAGAAAAAGAAAGCCGCGTTTCTGTCTTCTGAAATTGCAGGTTATTCTGTGTGACAAGACTCAAGCGTGGTGAAAGGGGGAGTATGTAATATTTTTCACAAGCGGATCTTGAAGTTCAAATATTGTTCAAGAATGATCCAGCAATGCAAGCTCTGTTTCTGACAAGATTTCAAGTTGAAGATCAGACGCAGTGATACTGAAGATTGAAGACTGAAGTTTAGTTAGATAGATAGATACATAGATACACTACACGTTAAGGGGGAGTTTGTTAGAGCATATACCTATGCTATCGTGTGTCTCGTGTATTGTATCTAGATCAGAGCTGGTTGAGTGCGTCTTAAGGTGTACGTACCAAGGTCCGTACCAGTTGGTACGGAGCCAACGTACCAATGGTATGTTGGTTGGTACGCTGGACTTAATAGTTACTAAATATAGTTCGTGTTAGAGAGAGTTAGGGAGCTCTGTAAGTTCTACCATTTGAGCCACTCTTAACAATGTGTGCTCTTGAGTGTTTCTCTCTCTATGAGCTGTAATCTTAGTGACTCAATAAAGCCAAGCTTCATTTACTCTCGTTGTTATCGATTGACCGGATCATGCAGTAGTAAGATCCTTCCAGATACTTACATCTTGAACTTCACCGCATTTGACAGAAATCTTTAATCTTCACCAAATTGTAATACAATCTAATTGTTATGAAAATAGATACAACCAGAATCTTTAATCGCGGAAATTCCCCCTCAGAATGAAATCCATCCCAATATATTACTCCGGTAAACATATATCTCGTTGTAGAGTGGACACTAACCAAGTCTTCACAACTCGAGAAAGTATAGGGCATATGACAGAGAGTTCCAAACCATAACTGAAAACTTTGACATATCGGTTTGCACGAACATCACAATAAACCACTTTTCCATGAAGATCAAAAATCACCATCATCTTGAACTTATTTCTTTTGAATATTCACTTTTTCAATTATGAAACTTTAAAAGTTTTTAGGGTTCTCAGGTTCCCCCTAAATAAGTGACATATTCAAATCTTCAAAATTCTATAATTCCAACCCCGCAACAATCCTTTCTTTTTAGTGGAATGATAAACTCAAGTGGCCCGCAACAGAATCTTTAAATTTGTTGTCATCTTCAGTTTGTGTAATAAGATAATCTCCGACAAAAACCTCAAGATAGTCATATTCCCGTCTCTGAATATATGTCCATCATCAGAAACTCGTGTTCTTGAATCTATGTCCATCATCAAGAACAATGACTACCCACAAACTCATTTCTTGAAATTCGATGACTAACTCGTGACAAGTATCGGAATCGGGAATTTATTCAAGAACATAATGCGAATCATTTTAACATAAAAACCATATAACAGCCCACAGCTACCGAATTAAGGGTAAACCCGATAACTGATTTTCTTCTTGGAAATCCCCACGTAACGGGGGTTCGGGGGCAGCACCCCTAAGAAGCGGGGTCCAAGGGGCGGTAGCCCCTAGCGGGGCCCAAGAGGCGGAGCCCCTGGCTGGGGTCGTGCTGAACAAAAGTGCTTCACTAAAAAATGCATCAGAACTTCCCGAACTGAGTTTCATCGAAGTGATATGAACTGGTCCAAACTGTGACTTTGGTTTCACGAACAGATCCAAACTGGAATCCGAACTGATATGCTAAGTCACAACCAAACTGAATCCAATCTGGGATCTGAACTGGTCCGAACTAACACTTCGGTTGAGCGAACTAGTCCGAACTCGCACTTCGGAGCGGTTATTTTCTTAACAGATTGTTCTCGACCCTAACTGAAACCATCTGGACCTGATTTTCATAAAAAACGCACCAGATTAGAATTTTGATCGAATTTCACCACTTAGACACTTCTGTTAGGTGAATACAAGACTCAGAAAGATTGGGTTGAGCAAAAACCGATCAGAAACTCAATGACTCACACCTAACCGATTGTTTAACGTCTCAAAAATGAACAAAAAGATAGATTTAAACCATAGAAAGAGCCAACAGTTCTGATACCATATGTAAAAGCATGAACGGATCGATTCTATGGTCGAGAAAGAATGAGACGGAAGTTTTGACTATTAAAAGTGTTGAATGATTACAATAACCAAAGGAGTATACAACGATAAAGCCTTGGGGGAGGTTAGACAACACTCCCTCTTAACACATAGATCCGGACAAACCTAGACCAAAAACTTATGAATTACAAAGACCAAGTCCTATTTATACGCTTGCTGATCTACCCGAACTGGAGCTCACCTAAAGTCATCCGAACTCACACGAACTGCGACTTCGTGTAGATGCGAAGTGTGAGTTTGGGTCTCACTTCGTGACTCACTTCGTGTCCAGTTCGCGACCCTGCGAACTTCATTCTGTTTTGAGAATTCGAACAGTAACAACCACACAAGGTTCATGTACTAACAAATACTTGTATATGTACTGGAAAACATCGTTTTAAAGCTAAAATTTATTTTATCAAGTTATCATAACCTGTGAATTCACCAACTTTATGTTGACTTTTCAAGCATGTTAATCTCGGGTGACTGACGTATGAAGTGGTTGTCCGTCTATTAATAAAGGAGTCACACGCTAGGAACAATTCTTTTGGGGGATTTCACATGCATTTCTTTATATAACAAATGTTTTAAAATTTCATTTTGATGCGAACTCATATTTATCTCTTTTGGGTTGTAACCTAAAGACTATGACATAATAAAATCAAATAGTTGTCATTCCATATAATCGTAGCTACGATCCATGATCATCACACCTAATGCTTTCGCAAAGTTTTTGACAGGGTGTGACACCATAATTCATCATAAAGTTGCAAACTTGATCAAATAATCCCTAGATCTTGTTGGGTTATATAACTATTTATCAAAACACGAGTACGCAGCGGAAAGAGACCTATGAATTAATCTAACTAACCGGTTTTAGAACGTGTACCTTTTTAGCTCGGCAAGACTTGATCTCTTGGAGGATTTGATACAAATCCCTCTACGATCGCACACACGACACACCAATGCTATGTGCTAGCAACCGATCACGAACCTATTCTTGATGTAGGCTTGGTCGAACCACACAAGAAATCGCAACCCCCCTTGGGTTTTCTTGTTGCCGAATTCGAGAGAGTAGAGAGAGAGAATTAGAGTTTTCTTTTATCTGATAAAAGCAGCAGCTAATCCTTAAACCCAGAGGGTCTATTTATAGGATTAGAATACTTGATAAACAAGCAAAAGGGATAGGCATAAGAGCCCTAGCCGAATTCGGCCTAGAGGCCTTATCCACAACCTTTTCTCAATTGTAATCCAATTACAATTCTCTCTAATTACAACTAACACCCCTCTGTTAACAATTAACTGTAGTTTTTAACGAAACCTCGTTAAATGTTCGTGATAAATATTAATTAACCATTAATTAATATTAATACATTTGGTGTCGAGACGTGTGACCCCGTAGGCTTAAATAATTTCCAGACATACGCTTACTATTACATGATCATATCCCTACAGCTCCCACTTGAGCTTGCAATAGTAAAGGTAATAACATTGGTTAGCGTCTAGCAACACGCCAATGCTCCCAGAAATATTTAAGTACAGTTTCTCAAAGTGTATTTAAATGGCACAGTCATTTACTATCCCTTTGTTACCGATACCGTGTTAAATATGAATATGGATCAAGTCATTTCATACTTTAACGATTCTGTTTCTCATTCTCACAACCAACTTAAGATTACCAAATTGCAAATCGAGACACCTCTAGATTTCATTTGGGCACGGCCATGCAAACATCTTAATTAGTCCAATGAGGGGCCCAGTGGTATCTGCTTCAGCACAAAGCTGAAGGAACAAATCCTCTTGACTACACGTGTCAAGTCACATACTTCACTACACTTACTGAAAATAGCCCTTTTGTACTACCTTATTCAGGATAGTTAGACCTATATCAAGTAGGTGCAATCCATACATGCATGACCTGCTTGTATCTCAAGTCTAAGGATAAGTAAAGCAACCATTTACGAATTTCACTCAATGACGCCGATCCATAAAGTGACAATTCGTTAGTGGGTCAGTCCAGTATGCATCCAATGAATACCATGTGAGTTTGGTGGGACCATCCAAACCAATCACTCAGATTTTGTCTTAGTTTAACTATACTCCCATATAGTTAATCGACAATGGACAATTTAGAATACTTGACAAGTACTCAAGGATTAAACATGCAAATATAAGACACAACTTAACCATTAAATGAAATCAAACATATCAAGTACTTTATTTCATTATATAAACAGAAATTGTTTAACATCCCTTATCCAAATACCGAACATCAGACATACATGATTTAACTAGCTAATTTAAGTCCCATGCCCTCGGCATGCCTTTCAAACTTCGGCCTCGACAAAGCTTTCGTGAAAGGATCAGCTAAGTTAATATCTGTGTGAACTTTGAGTAATTTGATTTCACCTAGTTCGATCTGCTCACGAACATAGTGATATCTCCTGGCATAGTGTCTGGCGCCCTTCTGAACTCCAGGTTCTTTGGCGATGATCAATGCACCCGAGTTATCGCAGTACATGTCGATCGGCAAGTTACTTGTGGGGACAATGTCTAGCCCACTAATAAACTTCCTTATCCAGACAGCCTCCATTGCAGCTTCCGAAGCAGCAATGTACTCAGACTCTGTTGCAGACATAGCAACTGTGGTTTGTTTCTTGCTTTTCCAATCCACAGCGCCTCCATTCATAACGAAGACGTACCCAGACTGAGACTTTGTGTCATCTCTATCAGTCTGAAATCCAGCATCACAGTATCCGGTCACTTTGAGCTCTTGATCTGGATTTCCCCCATATACCAAAACAAATCTCTAGTAGCCCGTAGGTACTTGAGAATGGTCTTAACAGCAGTCCAGTGACTTTCACCTGGATTCTGTTGATAACGGCTAACGATATTTTGCGCAAACGCTATATCGGGTCTAGTGCATCTCACCGCATACATTATAGAGCCTACAGCCGAAGCATAAGGGACTCTCTGCATACGCTTCACCTCATCAGGTGTAGAAGCACCTTGTTTGACCGACAGACCAAGTCCTTCCTGCATTGGTACTATACCACGCTTGGAATTCTCCATCTTGAATCGCTTCAAGATCTTATCAATATAAGCACTTTGACTTAGTCCAATCAACCGCTTAGTTCTATCTCTATAGATCTTGGTTCCAAGAATGAATGCTGCTTCTCCCAAGTCTTTCATGGCAAAACACTTTCCAAGATGGGATTTTACATCTTGCAACATTGGAATGTGTTTTCCTATTATCAATATGTCATCTACATATAAGACAAGGAAAGTAACATTACTCCCACTAGCTTTGTGATATACACATGGCTCATCGGGATTCTGAACGAATCCAAACTTTTTGATTTCTTCATCAAACCGTTTATTCCAACTCCTCGATGCTTGCTTTAGTCCATAAATGGACCTTTGAAGCTTGCATACTTGGTTGGGATGTTTTGGATCAATGAACCCTTCAGGTTGATCCATATAGACTTCTTCATCCAAGTAACCATTTAAGAAGGCAGTCTTAACATCCATTTGCCATATCTCAAAGTCATAGTACGCTGCTATGGCTAAGAGAATCCTAATAGCTCTAATGTCTGCTACTGGTGAAAAGGTCTCATCATAGTCAACGCCAAAACGTTGAGTATAACCTTTCGCCACGAGACGAGCTTTATAGGTGTGTACATTTCCATCCATGTCGGTCTTCTTCTTGAAGAGCCATTTACTCCCAACGGTTCTTGCGTTGGGAGGAAGATCAACCAGGGTCCAAACGTGGTTATCTTGCATGGATTTCATTTCCACATTCGCAGCTTCAAGCCATTTGTCAGATTCCGGATCTGATAATGCAGCTTTGAAGTTCGGAGGCTCATTGAGATCTCCTGATACGTTATCCTCGGATTCGACTAGACCAATCCATCTATCCGGATTACGTACGACCCTTTCGGATCTACGAAGTGGAATCGCAACATCATCGACTTGAGGTTCACCACGTTGAACATTTCTCCCCCCCCAAGTTGATGATTGCTAGTTATTTCAGAAGGTGACACATCTTCTAGTAGTTCTACAATTCTCCCACTGTTCTCTTGAGCTATAAAATTCTTTTCAAAGAATTCAGCATATCGAGCAACACGAACAGTGTTTTCGGAAGAATTATAGAAGTAGTAACCCATTGTTTCCTTTGGGTACCCCACGAAGATGCACTTAGTAGTCCTGGGTTGTAATTTGTCAGGCGTATCACGCTTCACAAGTGCCTCACATCCCTAGACTCTTAAGTAAGACAACACAGGGACTTCTCCATGCCATAATTGATATGGTGTCTTTTCAACCTTCTTGGTTGGAACCATATTTAGAACGCGTACAACGGTTTCTAGAGCAAAATCCCAAAATGATAATGGGAGAGTTGTAAGGTTCATCATCGACCTCACCATTTCTAGTAAAGTACGATTCCTCCTCTCAGACACTCCATTATGCTGAGGAGTATAAGGAGGAGTAAGCTGTTGGACAATTCCACACGCTTTAAGATAATCCTTAAACTCTTGGCTTAAGTATTCTCCACCACGATCCGATCGAAGGATCTTGATGGTCTTACCGAGTTGATTTTCAACTTCGTTCTTAAACTCTTTGAATGTTTCAAATACCTCATGTTTATGTTTAAGCAAGTAAACATAACCATAACGGCTGAAATCATCCGTGAAAGTCACGAAGTAGCTAGCACCTTTTCTTGACACATGTCTAAATGGGCCACATACATCGGTATGTATGAGTCCAAGTAGCTCTTTTGCCCTTTGCGGCTTGTTCGGAAAGGGTTTTCTAGTCATCTTTCCTGAGATACAGGAAACGCATTGATCAAATGATTCATCATTTGATTGTAAGATCCCTTCACGTTGAAGTCTTTCAATGCGGTTTTTGCCAACATGGGCAAGACGACAGTGCCAAATATAGGTAGAGTCCAAACTAGTTTTGGCTCGTTTGCTAACAGTGAACATTGAATTATTTGAAACACAACCGCGCATATCAATTTCATAAATGCCATCACAAGGAATAGCATCAAAATAATGAACATTATTTTTAGAAACTGAAATACTGATATCATTAAAAACATTAATGTATCCTTGGTTTTTCAACAAAGAAACTGAAATAACACCTCTAGTGATAGAAGGTGCATAATGACAATTGTCTAATACAATGGATAACCCAGAAGGCAGAATTAAATGAAATTCTCCTATAGCTTCCACAGCTGCTGGCAAACCATTTCCAACGAACAGCTGCAAAGCTCCAGGCTTCAGTTTCCTCCTCTTTCTAAGACCCTGTAACGAATTACAGATGTGAGTTCCACAGCCGGTGTCATACACCCATGAATCACTCTTAGAAAAGGAAAATAATTCAATTGTGAAGATACCTGAAGTACTAGTCCCACTAGTATTCTTTCTCTTCTTCATCAACTCAGCTAGGTAGGTAGGACAGTTCCTCTTCCAGTGTCCGACTTCACCACAATGGTGACAGATCTGGTCCTTAGCCTGATGCTCTTTAGGGGCCGGAGGGGTTTGCTTGGCTCTAGGGATATGGGCAACATCCTTGCCTTTACCCTTGCCATCAATCTTGCCCTTCCCCTTTTGCGGTCGTTTAGCCTTTTGGATCTTACCCCCCTTGATCATAAGAACTTGGGGTGTTTCAGTGGCCTTTTTAGGAATCGTTTTTTCATACTCGACAAGCATAGCATGAAGCTCAGGTATAGTCTTAGTCATACTATGCATGTTGTAGTTGCGCACAAAACCCTCAAAATCCTTCGTAAGCGATTTGAGGATCATGCCAACTGCAACAGCACGATTATACCCATAATTGAGCGATTCCAATTTGTCAAAGTAGCTCTTCATCTTGAGCACATGACTACTGACCGATTTACCAGTTTCAAGCTTCAAGTCGTGGAGTTCCACAACTAGGTCGAACAATTCAACACCAGCTTGTTTTTCATACATCTTCTTTAGCTCTTTGATCATATCACAAGGTGTATGAAATTCGTATTGCTTCTGAAGATCGGGAGTCATACTCGAGATCATCATACAAGCAACCTCATCGAATCTGCTGTACTCTGCGTTGTAGAACGCTTTCTCTTGCTCAGAAGCATCAGCAGCTGGCTCGGTCGGCCAATGATGTTCAAGGACATCTGTCCTCCGTTCAACTCTAAGGACAATCCTCAGTTGACGGTACCAGTCATTGAAGTTAGATCCATTCAGCTTTTCTCTTTCAAACATTTGACGAAAAGCATGACCAACATTGTTTTGAGGAGGGTTTGTTGCCATCTACAAAACAGATTAAGTTCAAAAATCAGTATTTTCGATAATCTTTTCCTTAATAAATTTAATTACCCAATGTTTAAACACCTTTAAACAATTAAGCTTTATTAAGGCTAGGATCCAATTTGACCTGCCATCATTTCATCAGTTGATCTGCTAGAAATGATGCACTCAAAAGGGTAAGTGACGATCACTAATTGTATTCCAAATACAATTCCTAGATTTTATGGGACCTACAACTTGCACCAAGTGGTTTGTAGTCATGTTTCATCCCATCTTTTGCCACGGGCCAAGGGTCTCACCGCCTAGCTCGTTTTAAGTCGTCCAGCTAAGAACGCACAAATTGTCTACCATTGTTTACCAATGAGTGGGAATTTGTCATGCAAATGCCATTTTACCATTGTGTACCAATGAGTAAGATGACATTCACAAGTGTCCTTTACAAGGTGGATGGCAAAGACTTAAGTTTCAATGGGTCAAAGCAATTTTGATGTGTTATCAAAAAAGGTTATGTGTGAAGGTTCATGCATACCTTCACCACATAATATGTTTATAAAATTCTTAGTTTGTCTTCCAAATCAAAAGAGCTCGGTAGCTCCATTTGCAACACACAAAGAAGCGTAGGGGTGAGGTTTGCAACTTTTGCAATTAAAAACCTACCCGCTTTAGGGAAGCAGAGCGATCCGACTTATACCTCTCTTAGAGTGTGTTCAAATGGGTGAGCCGGTGTTTCTTTTGACTTTTAGGACACAAATTTTATTTTATAAACAAAATCATATTTCAATAGATTATTTAAGCAAATTTCGATTTTCATAAAACAAATTTGCAATAAACCTTTTATTATGTCACAATTATCAGATAATCACATAATCATAGGGTTTCTAATTATCACATATAATTTTAATTTAATCCTCTTTCATTTAAGTAATAACCACGAACGATTTGCATGAAACATCATGGTTTTTACTTCTTTTTAACATTTTAAAATCTAAAGGTACAACATGTTGTTCATAACAACAATAAAAACTTGGATTTAAAATTTTAGATCCCAAAAATCAAATTTTAGAGCTAAAAATTAGGGTTCCCGATTCAGCAAGAGGTTTTCGATTCATTATTAGAGTTTACGATCGGAAAGCAGGGGTTTCCGATCGAAACAGAGTTTTCGATCGGGTACTTTTCGATCGTAGACTATTCGATCGGGTCGAAAAGCCTTTTCGATCGGATACTTTTCGATCGGCTCGAAAAGCCTTTTCGATCGGTTACTTTCCGACCAGTTCGTAAACACTTTACGATTTGGATCGAAAAGTAGGGTTTCCGGTCGGAAAACAAGGGTCTCCGCACCGGAATAGGTTTTCCGATCGGAAATCAAGGGTTTTCGATCGGGTCGAGAAGCGTTTCTCGATCAGGGACTTTTCGATCGAGTCGAAAAGTCCTATTTCATCGAATTTTTTCCGTTTTTACCAATTGCGAAACCTTTTCCAATTGTAAAACACGATTTTTAAATGAATCGAAAAGCTAGAATCTTGTTTTGGTTACCCCCCTTCCAAGTTTTATTCCCGGTAATTAATTAAAATCATAGGTGGCTCGTGATACCACTGTTGGGTTATATAACTATTTATCAAAACACGAGTACGCAGCGGAAAGAGACCTATGAATTAATCTAACTAACCGGTTTTAGAACGTGTACCTTTTTAGCTCGGCAAGACTTGATCTCTTGGAGGATTTGATACAAATCCCTCTACGATCGCACACACGACACACCAATGCTATGTGCTAGCAACCGATCACGAACCTCTTCTTGATGTAGGCTTGGTCGAACCACACAAGAAATCGCAACCCCCCTTGGGTTTTCTTGTTGCCGAATTCGAGAGAGTAGAGAGAGAGAATTAGAGTTTTCTTTTATCTGATAAAAGCAGCAGCTAATCCTTAAACCCAGAGGGTCTATTTATAGGATTAGAATACTTGATAAACAAGCAAAAGGGATAGGCATAAGAGCCCTAGCCGAATTCGGCCTAGAGGCCTTATCCACAACCTTTTCTCAATTGTAATCCAATTACAATTCTCTCTAATTACAACTAACACCCCTCTGTTAACAATTAACTGTCAGTTTTTAACGAAACCTCGTTAAATGTTCGTGATAAATATTAATTAACCATTAATTAATATTAATACATTTGGTGTCGAGACGTGTGACCCCGTAGGCTTAAATATTTCCAGACATACGCTTACTATTACATGATCATATCCCTACAGATCTATCATCATACATCATGCATGACACAAATCTAACCTAAATACATCATAAAGCTCAGATCCTGATTATGCAAATTCAGGATTAAGAAGAAACTTACAAGAACCAAAAGGAAAGGGAAGCAATGGGATGAAGCAAGCTTGAATCTTCCATGATTTAGCTCCAAATCCAATTTCTTAATGAAAGAGGGATGATAAACAGGTGTTTATAACCATTTAGGAGATTTAGGGGTGGAGAAATGAGGAGCATGGGGGCTTATGATGCTTAAATAGACTGAAATTAGGGTGTTTGCTAGAAAAAGAGTTTTAGGCGTATCAGCTAAAGCTTGCCTGGGATTTAAGCGTAGCGCCTAAAACCTCCGGATCGGCTCCTTGGATCGTTTCATCGTTTCGCGTGCTCGTTTTGCCATTTTTAGATGTCTTCGAGTCCCGTTTTCACCAAAAATCACCCAATACATTATCCCATCATGTTAACCACACATAATCCACTCAAAATGAATATAAATATGCCACGTAACTCATAACAATGATCACATAAGGTCACATAACGCATTTTTGGTTGGTTTTGTCGAACGTCTTGTTTTTGGGCAATTTGCCAACGTTTTGTGACTCGGTTTAGTGTGTGATGACTCGTGATATGATTTGTGTTTATTAAACTCATAATCATGCTGAATTTGATATATGATACCTGAATACGAGATTTCGGTAAATGACGAATCGCGTAAAAACCGCAAATTACTTTATTTTCGATTCGATGAATTCAATTTGATCCAAATGATTTTAATTAAATATTTTGTTATAAAAAACGACTATATATTATTCAGAATCATTAGTTTGAGATATAAATACCTAAAAACTCTCTCGGTACTTGTTAATTCGTAAATCGGGAAAAAGTGAATTTTCAAAATGGGCCAGGTTTCACAAGACGATAAAATGCAAATGTTACAGTCTCCCCTACTTTGGGAAATTTCAACCCGAAATTAGTGGAGACTTACAATTTTAAGGAAAAGTAGTGCCAGGTTTTATTAGTAACTAACACCTTTTTTACATTTGACACAAAATATTTTAGCGGGGATAGGAATGTACTCTCGATTACCGAATTAATTACGTTGGTGCCAAACTTTACCTGACCGCAAGGGTTAGGTTAGGAACGACGAAAAAAAAATAGAGTTACGAAATAGCCAACCAGCAAAGACACACACGCAGTGCTCAGTCTGACTCCCAGTGCACCCTAAAAGCATTACCGATGCTTGTATATAGGGTGTACCGCAGCTAACCCACCACATCTTTGATACCTTTAGTGAGTACTGTTTTCCTACGGAGAACAACCTATTCTACTCACCAACAACAAATAACTTAGCTCGACACAACAACTTAGGGCTTTCCACAAAAGGTGAGCAATAGATCTGAGGACCACAGTATGACCAACCAAAAGACCTACCCAAAATTGAAGACCACAGTGTCACCTACTTTAGGAGCGAGACTGGGGGTCAAGGGAAATGGGTGAGTAGTGGGTGTAATAAATATACCATTGCAGATGATGGCTTCACTTAGACTAATTGAGTTCAACAAATAAGAGCACAATGTAGATTCACATAGATCATCACCAAGTTAAACAAAAAAACCAATCATAAAAAGAGATAAACAATGATAAAAATTTGGAGTTTCAGGCTTTGTACCAAGGTAAAGTGTCAAGTTCAGGTGAACTAGATGGGTAGCGACCAACATCCGGCTTACGTTACGAGACATGATACCTAGACAGAATCCGAATCAGTCCTTGCTGAAACCCAAGACCGATACCCACGACCATTATCAATCGTATGCTAAGCTAGCATCACACACAATCGCTGGTAATAACACATATGAGTCTCTAGTTTAGCAAGAGTAGACTAATGATTATCGCTCGAATTAACGATATACAATAGGTTGAAAGATATTAATGAGCACAAATACCTGGCTAGTCTCGCACGCACACAATCTTTATCCTTGGTATAGGACCGCAGGTAAAATGGGAGCGTTATTTGGGGATAAGCCCCCACGTATTTCGGGATGCCCTCACAAGGGATGACATTTTGGCCTTTGACACATCGCAACCCCATGGTTGGGTTCACTGTTATTTATATTTTATGGGAAGACTCTATTGGCGACTGGTCACGCGTAAGACAATCCGGTATGGACCATGACAAATAGATGATGGTTGATTGTGGAACTATATTCACTTTGACGACATAGTATCTCATGGTCGACAGGCCATCTAATTGATTACTATTGTGATGACATACGATAAAAACATATTTTTACACATGTACGATAAACTCTCTATTTTTGACAAACACAACGATAACTATGTTTTACTAAATGCAAATACTCATTTTTGATAAAACACAACTGTTGTTATATTTTTGACAAACCCAAGGGAAACTCTTTTTTATTTGACGATTACTTTTGACTAACCTTGTGAATTCACTCAACTTTTTAGTTGACACAAATCATTTTTGAGTATGTGTCAGGTACCTAGCTTTGGAAGACATGGAATTAGAAGACCAACCGTAGATTCGCTCGCACGCGCATGAAGATTAACCTATAAGACTCTTAGCTTCTGCCTTAGACTAGACTTAGATTTAAAATATTGTGTTTCATTTCCTTTGTTGTAACTTTGGACTTTCACAATTTTACTAGAGTGTATTCATTTTAGCTTTTTAAACGGATACGATCTTGGCTATCTCGGCCTACCAAGGGTCGGGGTGTGACACTGTATGTTTCCCTTTTCCCTAAAAGATTGTGCTAAAACCTGGAAAAACTCCTTACCAAATGATTCAATCACCACTTGGGACAGAATGGTCTAAGAATTCCTTTGCAAATACTCCCTGCCTCCCAAAACAACCAAACACCTCACCACTATCAACTCGTACATTCAAGAAGATGCAAAATTTCTATATGACACTTGGGAACATTTTAAGGAGTTACTAAGAAAATGTCCACACCCTGGTCTTAAAATTTTTCAAAAAAATCCATATATTATATCGGTGTTCTCTCGCAAACCTGCCGAATTCCTGATTCCAGCTCTTGTGGCATTTTAGGAAACGAAAGCCATGAGGACGCCTTCAAGAAAATCAAATAAGTTTCGCAAACCAGAGTCTGGTGGCACACCTCACGAAGTGCCAAGGTAATTGCCCCAAGAGCCTATACGGTCGATGACACAACTATAATCAAAGCCCAAACTGAGGCCCTAGACTCAAAAGTCAAAAAGCTCGAGATCAGTAAGTATGTGGCAACCGTCATGGCATGTGAAGGATGTGGAGAGGCGCATGAAAACTGGAGCTGCATGGCCGAAGACGAAGGCCCAAATGAAACGGTAAATTTTATCGAAAACCATCCTTGTCAGCAAGGAGCATTCAACAACTCTGGGTGGAGAAACAACGGAAATCAGCAGTCCAACAACTGTCAAAATTCAAGCAACTACCAGTAGCAGCCGAAGAACAACCAACATATGGCTCGTCACAAAACTACCAAGGAGGAAGTTCCTCTAATGGACCCACTCGGCTTGAAGAACTTATTTCACGTATGTTCGTTGAGTCTGAAAAAAAAAGAATGCAGGAAGCCTTTAGAAGAAACAAAGCAGAGCTTTGCAACCACCAAACCTCCATAAAAACTCTGGAAAAAAAATTGGTCAAACTGCCAAGACCATGGGTGAGAGACCACATGGATCTCTCTCTAGCAACACCGAAAGCAAGCCCAAAGCTTAAGTTCACGCTATCACTCTCAAGCAGAAGGGTTGGTCCTGAAGAAGCCATCGAAGAGTCCAAAGAACCCACCCCCACATCCACAAGAAAAATAATCACCTACCCCTGTAGCGGCTGAAGAACCCATGAAAAGCCCAAAAGTTCCATATCTAGGCAGCTTAGCCAAAGTCATGAATGACGAACAATTCGGTAAGTTCATGCACCTTCTGAAGCAGCTACACATCAACCTCCCTTTCATTGAAGTTCTATCCCAAATGCCAAAATATACCAAATTCATGAAGGACTCCCTCACCAAGAAAATTAAGATCGCTGAACTTAACCTCATCTGCCTAGTGGAACAATGCTCTGCCATTCTCTTTAACACTATCCCCTAGAAACAACTAGATCCTGGTAGCTTTAACATTCCCTGCTCCATTTGTGGAATCTCAGTTATGAATGCACTCATGGATCTTGGAGCCAGTATTAACCTTATAACGCCCTCCATGTTTCAAAAACTGAACCCTGGTACACCAACACCTACTAGGATGAGCATCTAGTTGGCTGATCGATCGGTCAAATATCCTTTAGGAATCGCTGACAACCTCCCAGTTAAGGTAGGAGAGTTTATTTACCATATTGACTTTGTAGTGCTCGATATGGAGAAAACATTTGGAGGTACCCCTTATCCTAGGAAGACCATTCCTAGCCACCTTTCAAGCTATAGTAAACATGAGCATCGGCACTCTGATACTCAAATTTATTAAGAAGGAAGCAACATTTGGCATAAGGAAGAAATCAAGTGAAAACATACAGGTGCAGATTGTATCAAATTGGGTCTAGACTTCCTATCAACGCATGGTGGAAGCCTCCCCCTCTCCCAACAACCCCTAGACCCAGGACTGTTGGTCTAGGCAGTAGCCATAAATAAATGTGGTGCGTTCCTTGGTGGATTACCATGGACATCTAAAATGAAAGGTTGGTTAAATCGGTTGAGCACTGAAGATGACATCTAAAGGATGGTTAGAGTATCGCCCCCCCCCCCCCTCGTTCAAAATTTTAGTTTTGGAATTTTATATTAGTAATATTAGTATTAGTAGTTTCTATTTTCCAGTTCTAATAGTGTTGGAGGTCGCGGTTCGCCTTATGTAATTTTAAAATCTCAAACTTGCAAGAATACTCCTCTAGAGACACTGGAAGATTTACTAGGCCTCCACAAGTAGTTTATATTTTTTTAAGTATGGAGGATTAGTTGAGCCAAATAAACTAAGGAAAGTAGGAATCTGGCAGAAAGCAAAAAATGTGGTCACTTGAGCAAGAAGACCATCCAGCAAAGGAAAATTCTTTGTGCTCTCTCTTATCCCTTTAATTATGAAATTTCATAGTGCTTTCTTTTTATATATATGCACATTGAAGGCAATGTACGCTTTAAGTGTTGGCACGAGACTTATCCCGCTAAAATTTTGAACTTCCTATCTGTCCATCAGGTCTTACACAAAACTAAGACATGGTCCTATTTCACCCTAAAAAAATATTTAAAAAATCTGTTAAGCTTTGTAATTTTATAAAAATGATGTTCTTCAAATGGAAAAGACTCAAAATCAATGTTTTAAAAACCGGTTTTTTAGTTGAATCGGAAAACTTTCCGGGACCGGTTCGACCGGTCGGACCGGTTGAACCGGCCGGTTGAACCGGTTAGGGGATTTATATATATTTTTTTTATAAAAATGTTAATAAATTTTTACACCACAACGAAAATAGTTAAAATACAATGATAATCCACAAAAATATAATACCAAATAGGTATTTCATAAGAAAATATAAGTTTTAGACTTTAAAAAATAATAAAAAATAACAATAAATTAAAAAAAATATTTTTTTTTTAAAATATCAGAAAACCGGTTGAACCGGACCGGTTGAATCGGAAAAAACCGGAAAATCGCCCGGTTCAAAACGGTCCGGTTATGTCCAAAAAACCGGAGATTAAAAAACCGGTATGATGACCGGTTGGCGGTTGAACCGGACCGGTTGAACCGGTTTTTAAAACATTGCTCAAAATCTATTTGAATTATTCCAGTATACGTTGAGGTTATTTTTGGGTACAGCAAGAAGAACCCAAAGTTTATTTTTTTATACAACTAGTACTTAATATCCCTTTTCCCATATTTCGGGTAAGAATTTGAGCCTCACCGTATGTGCATAACTAACATGCTCAATGCTTTTCAAATTGTGAGAAACCAAGTAAGTCATAAAGCCAGAAACTGATAAGGGTATACATCCTAAAACAGACTGTAAGGATCAAATCAATCCCAACATGATATCAAGAACGACTAAGGTGTGAAATCCCTCTACTAGTTGATTCAAGAATAATAAATATGAAGAAAAATGTAAAATACTAATAAGAAACACTATACCGATCACTGAATATTCAATAGCCAAAGCACCTTCACTGATTACAAGCTGAAAACCGTAAACCCTAGAAGCTGGCCACCTTTGGTGCGTGATCAATAACCAACAAAAGAAGGGATGAATTTAGTTAAATACAAACTCATGCACACGCATGAGGGGTTTCGGCCCACCCTACACAACCCAAAACCAATTACAATTTAAGCCCAACTAGATAATGTTTAGCCCACTAACTATTGCAAGCAATAACCAAAACCAATATCTATTACTATATATAATACATATTGCTCAAAAGGGTAATTTGGTCATGAAATTTCCTTAATCTTAAGACGAGTACAAAAGTTTATGCATCATGTCCAAGTGTTTGAAGTATCAAAATTAAAGTAAAATATTAGGAAAAAAACATGTCGTTCAAAATTGAGGTTATAATAGGAATTTACTTCCTCTTACTTCCTACTACACGCATCCATCGAGAAACCTTGCACGCCTCCATCGAGAAACCAATCTCTGCATTTACTTCCTGTGAGGTGCTGCCTTCGTGATCCACGCTTCTCCAGCCCTCCCCCTTCAATTGGGCAAACGGTACACTGCTCATCCATCTTCGTTGCTCAGCCGTAAGATTGCAATCATCATTCAGTGGAAGGCTGTGATTGTATTGAGGATTTAAATTTGAAGGCGCCTAAATCAACTACTAGGGCTCTATAAATTCACGGCACCCTCTTGGGACTAATATTCAAACAATCCAGAAATTCCCGAGGTCAGTTTCTTCCGATTTGTGTTTCTTTAATTCGTTCTTGCTTGTGTTTCTTTAATCGTTCCTGATTTGTGCTTCTTGTCAGATTGAATGATTTGTGCTTCTTGTCAGATCAAAGAATCTGCTTAAATCTGGTATGTGTTTCTGAGGTCCAGTTTGCTTAATTGAACAATCTGCTTAAATCTTGTATGTGTTTCTTGTTAGATTTAAACGAACCTGAGGTGCAATTTGCTTAATTCGTTCCTGAGATCCAATATTTTTAGAAGAATCTCTGCTAGCATCTCTCCTAAGGTCAAGTTCTTCAATCCCTGGACTCCTTGGTTCTTATTTCTGTGTTTTTCTTACCTCCTAGCAAATGGATATTTTGACTGAAGAGGCTGATGGTTCTCTCTTCTTATCATTACTTTCTTGGTCATTCACTTTATTGTTAAACAGTACTAAAATTGGATATACACCATTTAAATTATCAAATATAGGCTAACATAGTTTTTGATAATTAATTTAAGTAGCTGTTAATGTGTTGGACCAAGTTGAACTAATGTACATTGTTGAATCAGAAAGATAATGGTAATGAACAGATGCGAAAAATTGCGTTTTTGTTTCTAGATTGTCCTTTATGTGGACAATGTTTTTGTTTTAAATCTTGGCCTATAATGTTTCTAGATTGTCCTCTTATGTGCTGCATTCTTATTTTGTAACCTCTCAATAAATCTGTTAGTAAATATATCCATGTGTAAATAGACTACTATAATAGTCCTGTCAATGCCATAAGAAATCTTCTCTAAGTAAGTTCTGACAAAAAATTATTGGTGTGCTCATTCCGTTTTTAGTAAATGGTGATAAATTGAATCGTAACTTAATTCACAAACACGTATATATTTATTACAGTTACCACGTCTTACTGATTTATTGTTATTTTAAAGTTACTGCATACACAGATTCATTTATATTGATGAGTAAAAAGAGGATTACTATATATGTGTTTGAATCATAACGAGTATAGATACATAGACAAAAGTGAAAACTGATTCATTAATTTTTGAACTTTGATTCTCAAAATCTAACTTTTTGTTTGTTCATTTGAATATTTTTCATCTTAGCTAAATGTTTTATTTGAAGAATTGAAACAAAAAGACTACGACGGAAGGGACCTATTAAGAATTTTGAAGGATGTAATTTTGGTACATTTGTTGTTGAGGTAAGTAAAAGGTTCCTTCATAGTTTATAGTTTTAATCATCAATCGTCATTCAGTTGTTATCTTTTTCTTTTTTGCTTTATTTAATATCCAAGGGGTTTTCCATGCCATAATTGCAGTTAAAATTGAGTCTGATGCATGCCATATTCTTAGTTCCAGTGATGGCTATGGCAGGTAAACAAACCTCAACAGATCCGTATTGATGAAGAGGTTAAAACTTTCTTCACTCTTCAAAAGGCGAAATGACTCTGATTGTATCCTTTGTATCCTAAATCATGCATACCTTTATTGTTTCACCTTGGTTTAAATTTGTCTTACTTTGTTTAACCAACCCATTCAGAATTCCTATAACAAGCTAGCACAAACACTGTCATAAAGACCTTAACTGGACTGCCACAAACACCTTGTTGCTAAAGTTTTGTTAAGCTATTAATGGCCTTAAAGATACAATAGTAACCTCATTACTGGGCTAGTGGGTAGATGACACAGTGGATAGATGGTCCTGGTGCAATTAGATTTGGAGCATAAGCCTAATAGGGAGAAATAATAGTTGCAGGAGGGCCTGGTTTTTTACATGCTGTTGGATGAGTATGCACTTGATATTGAACCGAATAAGATTAAGCTCTATGAAGTATGTCAAGACACGAAGGAATTTTAATCTCAAGTTTGGGAATAATGCGAGTGCTAACCTTGTTGGTCAACCGGATAAGTTACTAAACAACATGAATTTTAAGTTCATAATGAAAATTAGTTTGATGCTTTAAATTGTTGTATGGGAAAGGCAGACTCAAAGTATTAGAGAAGTGATGAGGAAATTTGGACAATTTGGAGAAGGTTTGACTTTTTAGTCAAAGTCAAAAGAAATATGGGTTCGAAGATGTAGGGATTATACCATGTGGGATTTTATTTGAGAAAATGCTAAAGTGGTGTGTTAGAGTTTTTTTTTTTTTTTAATATGAATCTATTTGGTATGGTACTACTTATGATTAAATGTTTATATGACTTCAATTTGTTTATGTGATAAGAACTTTATTAAAGTGATTACAACTCAGTCATAACAAAAAGGTCCAACTATTGTTAACTGCCCAATTTCTCATTTTCTTCAGGTGCTTCTAAATGGGTTAGTCCTCATAAGTTTTGGAACAGGTTTTCATAGATTCTGAAGATCTTCGTAGGTTAGTCCTCATCAATTTTGGAATAGGTTTTGGTTGTAGTTCTTTTAGTTCTTATTACCGGATTAGGACTATTGGAGATTTCCAACCAGAAACAGATTTTATTTCCTTCAAAATCTAGAAGTTGCTATGGTACAAGCTCCATGAAAATTTGGTAAAACTTGCTACTATATTACTCATTTCTTTTCTTAGTCTTCATTCAACTACATAATAAAGATACACACTCTTCTAAAATAGTTTCAGCTCTTTTTTTTTGTAGTTGAAAAAAGCTTGCTTCTTTGGTCAATGGGATCAATAACTATGGTTGATTTTGTATTTACCTTTGGTTAGTTTTTTGTATTGCGATAAACTGACATTTGATTATATTACAGGTATGCAAACAAGCTGTTAACCAAGAAAATCAAGCACCTGTATAAAAAAACTGGTAAGAAAAGTTTCATTTCTTGAAATTATATATGAAGATCAGTTTTGAAGCAATTTAGCTTTTGGGGTACCATATCCAGTTAAAAAAAATAATCAAGACACTAGGTAAGGTCAATTTTTATATCAAAGTTTTAATAAGTTAATAGTTTTTTTTGTATTGCTATAACTGACTTCACTTTGTGGTTCCATTCATATCACATACTCACTTTTGAGCCACATTTCCAAATGTCCCATTTATTTATTTATTTATTTATTTATTCATCTTCCTATGTTTTGATGTAAATATATTTATTACACCAAATTTCAGTCATCATATAATCATATATAACAAATGATTATTACTATATATTTCTTTCATCATAGTATTAACGTTACATTGACGTATATGACGCTGCTATTGAGTTATTGGAACTTTCATTTGAGAATTGCAACTTTTTGGCTGTTGACTTTCGTGAAAGTCAACAATGCTTCCAAGTACTTTTCCACTTTTATGTAATTAGGTTCAGTCGAGTAAGGAATGTGATTTATAGATGTAAGGATGGTCAAAAACTAAGGATGGTCAACTTAAATTTAAGGATATTAATATCTTTACATTTATAGCAGAGTGTTAGAAGATTTCAATACAACATTAGCTCTTGCAAAAACTATGTAAGTACAAGTATCGTGTTGGTTGATTATTGTCGTCACCGGTTGCGCACTAAATTGTCCGTGTCGCCGAACACGCATGTACTGCATTATAATTATCGCCGAACACTTTTTATAGGCTGGAACATGGGAGAAGAACTTAAATAAATGGGCAACTGGTTGAATCAATGTTTCTTTCTTTTACACGAGTTAGTTTTGTCCTTCGGTTCCTTGGAGTTCTCTTCTAGAAAGGCAGAAATCGTAGAAGTATCGAGATGCACAGGAGATGCGAATATTTTTCTCAGATATGAATTATGCCATAGGTTTGATATAAGTTGGAAATTTATTTATGTAATAAATAATATTATGAGGTTTCTGCACATGCCATTAGATGTTGGCTTCTGACTTATTTAGTTAATATATGACAGTTATATACATCACTTTTGTAGCATGATGTTGTCATGGAATTTTTTTGTTTGCCTTTAGTTTTGATATATATTTCTCTATAAATGTATTTCATACATAACGATAAATATTAGTTTATAAAAACGAGGACACATAATTATAAACTTATAAGAAGAAAAACGTCCATAGTTTTAAAGGCACTCATGGTATCATCTTGTTTCACATATATTGGACGAATGCATAGCCTTTTGATTTTCTTGAGGTTTTGTCCTTAACAAGCTTAACTAAACACCACTAAACAATCAAACACCCTATATAGCACTTCGGATAGTAAGAAAATAGTTGAAACCTCATAAAAGTACATAGGGGGCGTTTGGTTTGCATAACGTGTGTAATCTCACTTCCAGTTTCACCATATTTTGTGAACCAGACGAGTGTAAATCTAACAAAACTAGGAAATGAATAGGTTTAGCTATCTGGCCAAATTTTGAACTTTTTCATTAACATCTCTTGTATGGCATCGCCATCATATTAACGGATCATCAATAGTTCAATGTATGTTTAGCATATAAGAGTATTATGTGGTGCATGATATTACATCCACATTGATGCTACGAATGAAAAAACTAACATACGTACGATACAACATATCACGAGAGGATTGATAAACTAACAAAACACAAGTACCACATTGGTTGATTATCGTCACCGCCACATCGCACGAACATAAGACAAATAACACGCTATAAACCATTGCCCGTCGCATCGCGCGGGTACCCCACAATATTGTAGGGATATTATCATGTAATAGTAAGCGTATGTCCGTAAATTATTTAAGCCTACGGGGTCACACGTCTCGACACCAAATGTATTAATATTAATTAATAGTTAATTAATATTTATCACGAATTATTAAAGAGGAATTAATTAAAAACTAATAGTTAATTGTTAACGGGCCATTAGTTATTAATTAAAGAGAAGGGAATTGGACTAGATTAATTAAGGAACAAGTTGGTGGAGGCCCAAAGGCCTTGTACGAATTCTAGAAATTCGTAAGCCTCATAGGGCTCATTGCTTTGCCCTAATCTTGTTCCCTAAGTTATCTAAACCCTATAAATAGAACCCCTTGGTTAAGGGTTTTCTAGACCATTAAATCCAAGTGATTAGAGAAATCCAAAACCCTAATTCTCTCCTCCTCCTCTCCTCTTCTAAATTTCGGCTAGGGTTTCTAATTCCCTTGAGTTCGAAATTGTGGTTTGACCAAAACTTGAAGAAGAAGGTTCGTGATCAAGTGCTAGCATATAACATTGGTGTGTCGTGTGTGCAATCGTAGAGGGATTTGCATTAAATCCTCCAAGAGATCAAGTCAATCCGAGCTCATAAGGTAAACATGTTCTATCCGGTTAGTTAGGTTAAATCATAGGATCGATCCGCTGCGTACTCGTGAATAATCTGATAAATAGTTATATAAACCAACAAATATATATTTCAATTCGAGTGTTTGTTGTTATTTGTTTGAGTTCTAAAAAAACAAATACCTCGATGTAAATTGTCGTGCCGCCACAACAAGCGAATAGAAGATGAATAACACGCTATACACTGTCGCCTCCGCAACACGCGGGCACACGGCTAGTCTAATCTAATGCATAAGCCTAACTAAAACTGGGCTTTATAATCTTCCCCTAGGCTCATGCCATTAGATGTATTCTACATTCGAAACCTCTGTGAGTCCTTGTTGGGTCCTACCCATAGTCCTTCAGCAATAATGGTAGCAACAACTCTAGTGTATGCTTTAGCTTCTTCTTCATCTTCAGAAGAATGTTCAATCTGATGATGACGGAGGGTCCTAATATCACTTTCACAAAACCTCAGCAAATCATTAACTTCTTTGACATACACAGTCTTGTTTTATACAGAATTGATGCTTCACCAGAGAATTTGTTGTATGCCCCTGTCTGTAAATCATAAAGATGATTCTCAGGGTGCTTGGGAGGCAAAGGAATCGTCTTCAACTTATTTGTTTCCAGCCATCTCACTTGAGTAAACACCTTCCCTGTAAAACTGTCATAAACACCCTTATGGACCTTCACTGTGGTTTCTGCAATCCTGAAATCTTTGAAATCATTCCTCACAGCATTCTAAAGCTTAGTGTAAAAGAAACTAGCCTGACCATCATTATCATGATTAAAGAATGGAGCCTTGGCTAAGCTACTCAGATCAAGTTTCTCCATGAATAAAATTGTGTCCACTTCTCATAATACTCAAGAGGAGCTGGACCCTTTCGTTTAACAACATACATCTTCTTAGCAGCATCATATTCCCATAATTTCACCTCAAATCGCAAACCTCGCCTATCATTTAGGTGTTCACCCAGTTGAAACAAGTATCTCTCAGGAGGGTGAGAAACAGTTCCCTTGAACCATTCATTAGTAGGAATTGATGGACCAGGTACAGACATGTACTCCCTCTGTCGGGGATCTACAGTAGGAGGTTCATTTGGATCACCAGGAGTAAAATATGCATCGACATTGAGTGTGTCTTTAATAACTGTACTAGAAACTTTCTCAGTAGAATCGAGGTCATCAAAAGGACTATCATACTTAACATAATCTTTGGTTCTTCTTACTTATCATCATCTTTAGGCACAGGTGATTGATCATCATGGTGAGAACTAGAATCACCTTCTGCATCAGTGCCTTGATCATCACCTTGATCATCAGGTATTGGACTCATAGATGGAGGTTTTTCACCCATCTAAGACTTTAAAGACATAAGCACAACATTTAGATACTCAATTTGAGTAATGAATACCTTGTTCTGAGTGTCTTGTTTTGCTTGAGTGTCCAACAATCCTGCAATCACTTCATCTTTTGCAACATTCTGAGCTTCAAGAGTAGTAACACGCAGTTTTAGCTCACATAAAGCAATAGACTCAGGAGTCTCTTTCTCTTTTCCTTTACTTCCTTGGACTTAGGACGCTCCCATGGCAGGACTGCTTAGATTGGGAATCCTCGGATCTAGTGGTCTTCTTCATTGATTGGGTCGAGGGTTAAGTGGGTGTTTAGCTTGGCGATCACTATAATCAGCAAATTGAGTCACATCATTAGACAAAGGAGAACTATGGGGAGGATCCTCATGTACCTTCTGCTTTCTTGTTAGGCTAGACTCAATTTTAGGGTTACCCTCTTCATCATCAGAATCAAAAACATTTACATCATCAGGTTTAGGTGTGGGTGGTCTCATAACCCCGACATCATGCTTATCAAAAACAACAACATTTAGTGGAATAGGAGCAGGCAAATCACCTGCAACTTCAGCAAACATTCCGAATTTGTTTCCCAGACTCACTCCTTCAATCTTCTTCTTTCCACTTTTTGAAGGATGAATTAAGGCAAATACATCAAATCCCATAGGCTGTTCATCAAAAATATTAGAAGACTTTTTAAGCATGTGATATCTACTATCAAGAATCATCTGAATAAACCATGGAACTGCCAGCAACTTTCCTTTGGCACGACTCAACACAGTTTTCAAATAATTCAGCTGCATTCTTAAAATATTGTTGTTCCATCCTTTAGAAAGAGATACAAATGCAGTTGTGTGAGTCTTATTCAGTTCATCTGTACTGCTCTTCATTGCAAACAAACATTTCTGTGTGTAATGAGCAAGCATTTTCCAGTAAACGGGCAACAGCTTCTTCATGGTTGGAGGAGTACTTCCATGAAAACCTATCTCTCTTATCACACTTAACACTTGGTCTTTAGGATATTCAATAGGATCTCTGGCTTATCTCCAAAATCCAGTGCTTGATGAATCACTTCTTCTGTAATCACAATCTGTTGATTCTGGATATCAACAATAATCTATTTCTTATCATCCCTAACTTTAGTTGTAGACCAGAAATGTCTAATCAACTTCTTACACACCATAGGATTAACTCTCAAAGCCACGCGCAGACAACACTTTTTCAACCCAACAATAAGGGATCTGAATAACTCTCTGTGATCAGCCAGAGGGTCAATCAAGAAAGCCATAATGTTGTGATCCAGGACAAACTCCATGTCACTGCACATAGATCAAAAAGATCAGAAAAACAAACACATTTATACATGAACACATTAACAAAGATGAAACAAATTAACTCAAAAGTATTCGATTCATGAGGGGTTTACGGTCCAAATCATATGGTATTCATTTAGGTATTCAGCCGGATATTCGGTTAGGTGTTCGGTTAAAGGGATTTGGTCCAGAGAGGTATTCGATCAAGAGGAGGTCTTCGCTTAGGTTTTCGATCAACCAAAGGCTATGATCAAAACCTCAAGACACGGGCCGAAGACCATCATTGACCGAGAAGAGAACCAAACCGAAGACCATAGGACCAAACCGAAGACCTCTAAGGCCAAACGGAAGACCTCAAGGGCCGGACCGAAGACCTAGCCAAGACCGAAAGCCTTCCATCTTCTTCGGTCTGACCGCCGGCAATCACCGAAAACTCGAGAAACTATCAAACCTCAATTTTTTGACATCAATAACCTGCAAAACACTGATAGGCACAATTTTAAGCACAAAAATATGTGAAAATCGCAAACCTTGCATCTTCCATAATAAACTTCGAGTTTTGAACTCTTTAATGGCGGTTTAAGCTTTTGAGGACAGAACCTTAAAGCAGGGCAGCAGATTACAACACAGATGCGACGGCGTAGTGACGGAGGTTTGTGGAGGTTGATGGTGGCAACTATGACAAAGTACTGGTTAGACACGGCAGGTGGTAGCAATTAGGTGGTGAACGGAAGTGACTAATGACAGTGATAGGTGTTGGTGATGAGGCGACAATGATGGTGTGGTGGTCGGGAGTGGCAGGAGGCGGTTATGTGGTGGTTGGAAATGCAGAGTGGCGGAGATGAGAGGAGAGGGAAGTAAAGAGCGACGGTCTCTTTTGTTGGGCTATTAGGCTTCTTTTTGGTGTTTTCATGTATAATTTTTTTATTATTATATTTTATATATAGTGATCTACAAGCACGCCGGTACAGTCAACTCTAGGTCTTTTCTCATGCAAAACAGAGGAGAGTTTGACTAACGGCCGAAGCATCCTGAGGTATTTTCTTTCACAAAACAGAGGGGACGCTGAATTTTTTAGCTCGGTTTCATACTCTTGGATTCAAGTGTGTGTATCTGGAAATTGAACATGCAGTCAAATAGAAATGCCCTTATGCACAAAACCTAAGAAACGTAAACCACTATATGTCAATACATTATGTTCAAGTGTGTGTCACATACCTTTTCAGATTGTTAAGAGCAGAGCCTCTCAACACATTACCTTGGATCTTGTCTTTCACATCGGCCTTACGCGTGTCAGCCATCATTTGATGGAAATTTATATCATTTCCCAGTCTGCTCAAACCAAACAGAATATTGAAAATTAAAAAGCTAGTAAGTGGACCTTATCTAATCTTCCCATGCTTTTTATTTTTAATATATATATACATATAGTAATTTTCAATGAAAAGAAAACATGACACACAAATTAAACCAAATACAAAACAAACCAAATTGTCATATTATTCTTCAAATGCTATCATTCGGAGGCCTCTGACACACATCTAAAACTTCCCCCGATCAGGTGCTTTGGTGAACATGTCTGCAACATTGTCATCTGTGTGTACGTGTTTTAGATAAATCAGTTTTCAATCATAACAATCACGAATAAAATGTATCTTCATTTCGTTATGCTTTATTTTGGAATGATGCACATGATTTTTGATAATTTGTAACGTAGTAGTGTTATCACAGTAAATTAGGGGTCATAAAAATCAGACCATAATCTCCTAACTGATGTTGTAACCAAACAACCTAAGAAGAACATGTAAAAACTACCACATATACTGCTTCAGTTGTAGACGTTGATACAGTGTGTTGCTTTTTACACAGCCAAGACACTAACATGTCTCCAAGATTTTGACAGCCAATAGAAGTAGAATCCTATCAAGATCACAGGCTCCATAATCACTCTCATTAAATGCATATAAACTAAATTCCAAATATTTTGGATACCAAAGGCCAAACCTAGGCTTGCCCTTCAGATATCTAATTTTTTTTTGACAACATTTAAATGTGAGAGTTTAGGGTTGGCCTGATAGTGTGAACATTGACACACTGCAAACATTATATCTGGACTACTAGCAGTCAGGTACATTAGCGAGCCAACCAGGGAACGGTAGAGATGAACGCTGACTACTTCCCCTTCTCTATCGGCTGTGAGAGCTGGCCTTGATGCCATGGGTTTTGCATCCCCCATCTTGAATTTTTCCCAAATTTCATCAATGTACTTGGCTTGATGAATTTAATTTCCCTTCTCATTCCGTTTCACTTGTGGAGCCAAGAAGAACTACATTTCACCTAATGCACCCATTTCAAAATTTTGACACTGATTCAAACTATTTGCACAAATCTTCATTGGTAGATCCAGAGATAATATCATCAACATACACTTGCACCATGATGATGTCATTGCCCATAACATTTTTGTCTTTCTAAACATATTTTGATCAACTATTCCTCGAGTATAGCCATTATTCAAAAGATGATCAGTCAATGTCTTGTACCACGTGCGAGGAGCTTGATGGAGCCAATAGAGAGCTTTGTCTAATCGGTACATGTGATCTGGGTGATCTTCATCAATAAAGCCTGGAGGCTGAGACACATACACCACCACATCCTTCTTAGCATATAAAAAGGTTTTCTTCACATCCAGTTGATAGACAGTGAAATTCATGTATGATGCATATGCCAGAAAAAAACTTATTGCCTCCAAACCTGCTACTGGAGCATACACCTCATCATAATTAATTCCCCCAATCTGCTTATATCCTTGCACAATGAGCCTTGCTTTATTTCTGACAATGACACCATTGTCATCCTTTTTGTTCTTGTAGAGCCAACGAGTTGTAATAATCTTCTTATCCTCCAGTTTTTCAACCAATATCCAAATTTGCAGATGAGAGAATTGGTTCAACTCGTCATGCATGGCCTTTAACCAGTTGGGTCCTTTCAAAGCCATGTCGACATTTAGAGACTCAACTTGTGAGATGAAACATGAGAACATTCACTGATTTATTATTCCCGATATACTCCTCGTGATCACACCTACTGATATATATATGATTTATTATTCATGATATACTCCTCGTGATCACACCTGCTGATATAGGACCAATTATGTTAGAAATTGGATGGTCCTTGTGAATCCTGGTCTTTTCAATAGCAGGCAGAGAAGTGTCAGATTTCAGATTCGTGATATTTTCAATCACAGGATCGTTTTCTGTAGGAACTTCAGTTTCTACCTCAGCTTCATTATTTTGAATAGCATCTGTCATCACATTTGTTTCTTGAGCAATTGCTGGCTATTCAATCACTCCACAAGACCTGAAATTTTCAGCTGGTGTTGTAATAGGATCAAGAACTATGGGTGAAATTACTTGACTGACTGAAAGAAATGCATCTTCATCATCAAGTGAGTTATCTGCAAAAACAACAGGATTTAGCTAAAAGGTAGGAAGAATTCGTTGTAATCAAATACCCAAGCAGGCCCAACTCCTGCATCAGTGGGGTTTTCTTCTAGCCAATCAACATTGTTTGTCTCCACCACC
This sequence comes from Deinandra increscens subsp. villosa, assembly GCA_039602395.1. Classification (NCBI taxonomy): domain Eukaryota; kingdom Viridiplantae; phylum Streptophyta; class Magnoliopsida; order Asterales; family Asteraceae; genus Deinandra; species Deinandra increscens. Next base: position 88,166,058 of record JBCNJP010000027.1, on the reverse strand, counting down.
TTCTGAGTTGCTTTGTTGTATTCACAATAAGCAGAACTTGCTGAGTAACCTACAAAATAACATTCATCAGATTTACCAGCAAATTTATGTAGGTCAGCATGGATAAGCATTGTGTAAGGGCATCAAAAAGCTCGTAGATGCCCAACTCTAATCTTTTCATTATAGATAAGTTCATAAGGCGTCTTCTGATGATGTTTGTTGAGCAGAACCTGATTCTGAACGTAACATGCATTGTTTACTGCCTCTGCCTTAAACATGATTGGTAACTTTAAATCACATAACATAGTACGAGCTGCTTCAATCAGGGTGCGATTTCGATATTCAGAACACCATTTTATTGAGGTGTATACGGGGCACTATACTAACGTGAAATCCCTTTTTCAGCACAAAAGGCATCCAGAACACTATTCTTGAATTCTAAACCATTGTCACTTCCATAGGTTTCACCCTTGCATTTTTCTGGTTTTCAATCAGAACAATAAAAGCTTTATGAATACATGTAGTATCACTTTTCTTTGACAAACAGAAAACCCGAGTAAAACGAGAGTAATCATCAATAATAACCAAACAATAAGCACTTTTATTGAGACTTAGCATGCCGACAGGGCTAAATAAATCCATATGCAGTAGTTGGAGAACTGAGGAGATGGAGTTCTGAATCTTTGGCTTATGAAGCATCTTCTATTGCTTCCCCTAGGAACAACCTGCACATTTTTCAATAGCAGCAAACTCTTTGATGGGCAACTCATGCACACGATCTCCTTTTGCTAGACGAATGTGATTCTTCAAATTTGTATGGCCTAAATGACGATGCCATAAATGTGCATGACTTTTAGTAGGTTTTACGAGAAAACATGCCATATCAGATTCTAGTGGCATATTCATATTCAGCACATATAAGTTCCCTCTTTATGAAGTGCGCATCAATATCCAGACTTCGAGAATAGTGTATCCCTGTTTTAAAATCAAGCACTCCTTTTTATTGTCACAGATCTGAGAAACAATTAACAAGTTGTGTTTAAGTTGCTCCACATAATTCACATCACTAAACTGAGACAACCGTTTGTAACGGTACTCGTTGATATAACCTCCTACACCTCCCGCAAAGGAAACATATCCACCATTGAAATCTTGCACATCATGTAATAATGATATGTTGCATGTCATATGCCTGGAACAACCACTATCAACATACCATAGGTTATTAATAGTCCTCCTTTGTTGTTCCTGTTAAGAGCGGATATTAATTAGAGATTGGTATCTAGGCCATAATAGATATGGGTTTCTTCACATTGGAAACACGTGAATCCATCTTTTGATCTGACTGGAAACCATTTTTTGCTTTTGCTTTCCGAAATTGGCACTTTGATTTTTCAAATGCTTAAAAATCTACCAGTTGAATTACTCCATTTTTTTGAAAATTTGCATGAATGTTGTTTAGAGTTTTAGGTTTAGCTTTTATAAACACCTTTTTGCTGATACTCCCGATTAAGTTCCAATGACCTTCAAATCACACATATTTGGTAGGTTTGGTAGATAACGTCGGTTTGAAATGATGGTTATGTTTCAAAACACTTTTTGGGTGTGCTCTTTGCACCATGGGCTTCTGTGATTGTGGTTTCTGTGGTCAATGGACAGGAGCCTTTTGAGTAACATGTTGCTCCTGCCTGTTCTTGGAACTTTGCTTCTTCACATGATAATAAGGCTCATATGGTCTATGTAAACAAATAATAGCAACATGTCTTGGATTTCCACAAGTAAAGCAATTTTGTTTCTTTGGTGACTCAGAGAATGCAGATGCATGAACAACCTTTGGCTCAGTTAAATAATTTTTGTTGTAAGAATATTTTCTTCCAGTGAATTGCCATGTTGGTTTATCTGCATTCTTATGTATCCAATATGCTTTGCCATTAGGTTGAGTGGACAAAGCATATTCTTGCTTTACTAGAATGGTTTGGTTATACATAGACTCAGCCATAGGATAAGGGATAAAGTATGTGGGTTTAGACTCCCTTTCCTTTTTCACATTCTGCACATTCACATTGGCTTTTCCAAACACAAATACATCATGAGGGTTAGAATGTTTTAAAGCAGATTCCTTCCCCTTTTTCACACGCACATTGGATGTTCCAATAGAAAACACACCATTTGAAAATGTAGCATCATAAACACAATTTTAAAAACATCCACACAAGGAAAATCAGACATGGACTTAGCACACACAGTCGCAGACTCAACAAACAAAGGTTTAAAAGTACCACTTTAGGCAAAGTCAAAGAATTAGAATTATGGCATTTTTCAAATTCAATGCATTCGCTGTCTTTCCCTGAAACATCCTCAACAATTACCTCATCTACACATGAAATAGTTTTATTAGTATGACTAATGGGTGAGGTAATTTTGATCTTACAAGTAAGAAGATAACTTGTTTTCTGTTCATGAGATTCCCATATTCCCATAAGTCGCATTTGCTTCCACTAATGTTTCTTTTAATAATTCATTAGTAGTTTGGGGTATTTTAATGTACTCACTGAGAATGGGTGGAGGAACGTTTTTATCTAATCCTAGTCCTGACATGTCTCTCACGCGCCTAAGCCTTTCCTTAGAATTAAACAAAACATAATGAGAATCCATCATTTCCTTTTGAATTAAATGATTTTTGTCTAATTTAACCTGAGCTTCATTAAGTTGATTTTTAAGTCATTTACCTGTAAAGTTAGCTCATTGAGTTCACGTTTTGCGTGATCACAGAGACTAGTTTTCTAAATAACCTCTTCCTAATAATATTTAATATCCTTCTTTTGAGCATCTATTTTCTCTTTATATGTCTTTTTCAATTGCTTAAAGTTAAGAACTTCTATCCTAATATTTACATGATCTCTTTGCTCAATATAGTATTTGTCTCAGTAAGTTTTAAGCAATTCAGAAAAAGTAGGGTTAGAGCATACCTGATTTGATGAGCTAGCATTGGAAGAAACAGGGAGAATGTTGACCATAAAGGCATGATGTTCTTCTACCTTCTTATCATCTTCATCTTCAGTAGACTTCCAAGCAATGTGAGCATGACTTAAACTCAGCTCCTTGATCTGGCTAGCCCAATCATATCCTTCAGATTGTTGAACCACCAATGCTTTAGTGTCAGCTGGCTTTTCAGAATTCTTCTTCAACCCACCATCTTTCTCTGCTTTTGGCTTCTTACACTCATGAGCATAGTGTCCATACTCGTTGCAATTGAAACACCTAATCTTTGATTTATCAAAGCAGTCTATAACCCATGTCCATCGTGCCACGTCTTCTTGTCAGTCTTAGCGATAAACTACTGACCACAAAACACAACCATAGCCATTTAAAAATATATATCTAGATACTCCATATCTTCAGGATTGAGTTGACGAAGATCAGACTCATTCAGGTTAGTTCGCATCAAGAACCTGCCATAAGAGCATGATAGCTACTAATGAATCCTGCACCCAAAGAAAAATTAGGATCATTAGAAATTTTAGCAACATTTGGTTTTGAGAAGCCCCTAGTTTGGTAACTGTTGATGTAGATGCTGAAGTGCTGCTACCAGTTGAAAAGTTAGATTGAGAGACCCCTTGAATGGTTTGGGATATGTAACCCTGATTTGAAGATAATGCTCGATTGACTGTACCCACCCATGTTGTACTCAAACTATATGAAGATTCATGGCACGTGCTTTGGTTTAACTCCTGAGACCTGAGTGTAGACACTAATTTAGATAAAGATGTAGTGGATAGATTCACAGTCTTTTTAAGTAGCTCCACATTACTATCCCATCTTTGAGGTAGAGAACTGAGAAGCTTCGTGTTTATCTCGACTTGTGTATATGCAACCTCAACGGCTTCATTTTAATAGTAAGGGTTACAAAACGCTGCATCTGAATCTCCAGATTTTCTTTAATCACATGATTAAACATGCTGAACTTCTACCTTAGTATCTCATAGAGACCTTCTCTCATGTCTTCAGTTCCTTCAAAGGCATTTATTAGAGCATTCCATAAATCTTAGCAGTGGTATGCTCCTTAAATCCTTGAGCAATTTCGGGAGATAAAGCTATAATTGAAGCAACTAGAGCTTTTGCATCCTTCTCCACTTTTTCCCAATAATCTTTAGTGTAAAGTTCCCATGTATTTATCTCATCAGGTTTACCTGCTTCCTTTAAAATTGGCAAATAATTACCTCGCTTTATGGATCTCCAAATCTTTCCATCCACAAATTTGGCATAGTTCATAAACCGATATTTCCATTCCATGAAGTCTTCACCAGACATAAGCTAGGGAGGTCTATTGGTGGTTCTAATCTTTGAATCCAGAAACTAAAGTAAAGTTTGCATTTCCGACTCCATAGCAAATTTTATTGAACCAAAAACTGAGATCTCGACCGAACCGAAAACCAAATCTTGATTGAACCGAAAACTAGAGTACTGGACCGAGCCGAAAACTAATAAACTGGACCGGATCAAAAACCAGGAAACTGGACTGAATCGAAAAACATGGGCTGAAAACCTGTTCTCCGTACCGAAAACATGTGCCAAACTGCAAAGCTGTTCAACTGAACCAAAAACCACGAATCAAATATCTCCCTGAACCGAAATCTCGGAACCGAACCCAAAAGATGAGTTGAACCAAAGAGCAGAACCGAAAACAACTTAATCAAACCGAGAAGCCTAGCCGGAACGAGAAGTAGACCGAATATCTGGAAGATCGAACCGAGAAGCCATTCTGGATAAAAACTTGATTGAGAAGCTGGAAAACTGGACCGAATAGCTGTAGAACCAGACCAAAAAGTATCACTCCAGACCGCGAACCTTAGGATTTGTTCAAAAACCCTAAAATTAACAAAGATTCCCCCAAATCTAGAATTTCAATGCACCAGATCTTCCTATTCTATAGGAAATGATTTCCTTTAAAATTCTAGATGAAAAACCTATGAACAAACAATCGAACAACATAAAAACCACCAACAACAGCCACAAAAATTCTGAGAACATTTATACACAATTCAACTGTTGGTATCTTTTCATGAATCAATATCGTGTGAGCCTTAAAACTAAGTTTCTTGGCGCTGATACCAATTGTAAGGATCAAATCAGTCCCAACAAGATATCAAGAACACATAGAGTTGCGGAATCCATCTACTAGTTGATTCAAGAATAATAAGTATGAAGAAAAATGTAAAAGACTAATAAGAAACACTAAGCCGGTCACTAAATATTCAATAGCCAAAGCACCTTCACTGATTACAAGCTGAAAACTGTAAACCCTAGGAGCCGGCCACCTTTGGTGCGTGATCAACAACTAACAAAAGAAGGGATGAGTTTGTTTAAATACAAGCTCATCCCCAAGCATAAGGGTTTCGGCTCACCCTAGACAACCCAAAACCAATTATAATTTAAGCCCAACTAGATAATGGTTAGCCCACCAACTATTACAACAAAATAAGCACAACCAATATCTAATCTAATGCATAACCTTAACTAAAACTAGGCTTTACACGCACAAAGTCGGGAACACATTGTTACAGAAGTGAGGCACTTAGGATTCTTTTTCCTTTATTCTTAACTTTTTCAAAACCCCCCTAGATAAACCCGTTTGAGCCTATCCCCTTCATTTCATAAGGAGCAAATTTAATTGAAATAACCCCCAAAACAAATACAACCTTTTGTTTTTAAACACCCCCCCCCCTTTATTTTCATAAAATTTTAGTCTTGATAAAATCTTCATACTAAGTGACTTTTAGTTTTCTCTATCATCTTATAGACGTTTGCTGCAGAAATTGTTTGCACAAGATGTATTTGCCTATGAAAAAATAAAGAGAGTGCTCTGAGAATTAGAATAAAGTCAAAAAAGCTTTTGAAAGATTGAATTTTACACTTTCGCCCTTTTAACCAACAATATCCAAACCCCTAACCCTAGCCTGCCCTTTCAACCCTGTAGCCCTCATGATGACTATGTGAATACCGACGAGATCGATGGAGGTTTAATCCCTTCATAAGCCTATGATCCCTACTTGACTTTACTTTGGTACGAGTGACCACTCAAAAGTCCATACATATACTAACCACGAGACTCGAGTGATCCCTTGTGAGGTGTACATGCTTGTACAATCTAAACTTTTCAGTAGGCTTGTCTGTAGCTTTCAATACTTCAGCAAAAATAGAATAAAGAAGTAAAGTAGAGATAACGGGTCGTAGTAATTAAATAACAAGTTTTTAAATACAGAACCAAAGCCACAACAAATTTAAAAAAAAACTATCAACTCTTCAGGGAATTTAGGCCAAGTTATGGAGTTTTGCTTGAGGACAATCCAAGGTTCAAGTGTGGAGATATGTGATATACACTAAAATATACAAATTTTTATACCAAAGATCCTACACATTATGGGTTATTTCTGACTAACTATTACCAAATCAGTGCCATATTGTTTTTTTTTTTTTGTTTTTCAGTCTAATCCAGGTGAAAATTACAAAAGAAGTTGAGTATGAAAGAAATATGAAGAAAAATAACAGAATTGTGATTTCTGGCCATAGACACGACCCGTATCCCACCTAGCGCACAACCCGTGTCCCTCCGTAACAGGCTTAGAGAAAGTTGACTTGGCTCCTAGCTCGCCCCTGGAAACACGACCCATGCTCCTGACCTCACACAACCCGTGCTCCTAACCTCACACTGCACATGCCTCTAATCTTAGAAGATTCCTGCCAGACACGACCCGTGCCCCTAACCTCGCACGGCCCATGCTTTTGAAGACGGAGATCCCAGTCGATTCGCTGACAGGCACGGCTCGTGCTCCTGACCAGGCACGGTTCGTGTCGGATCCATTTTTTGCCTATAAAAGAGGAGCTCTTCCCTCATTCCAACTCATTCAGTTTCTTCTCTTCCTCTAGTACTACTATCACATTTTTTTATTTTCTAGAGCCAATTTTTTTTGGTTTTTTAGTTTATTCGTTAAGATTGTAAGAACTTTAACTTAAGTGGATTATGATATGAATTTGTCTACCAATATTTCATTCCCTCTTAAGCATATCTCTAAAGCTATTTGTGGCTAAATTCTTACACTCACTTGGGAGAAAACAAGTCTTTGGCGGGTTGGCAAAATGAGTTTATAAATTCACCTCAATGTGTGTACAAATGAGTTTATTGAAAGTGTATTGTCACCCTTTTGAACAAATGTATCTTGTGTATTGTAGACCATTTGAGGAGTCGAAAGCCATCAATTGGACCTGTGACACCCGACTGGTGGACGGTGAATGATCCTTATGGTGACTCCCACCCCATGCAAAGCAATACATTCGAGTGTTTTATGTCTATGTAAACTAACTCGGTTTTCACGCATGTGTGGTCTGAAGGTAATAATTGGGATTAAGGGTTGGTAATATTTTGTCACCGCGTAGATCTGGTGGTGAATGTATTGGCGAATTTGGCTCTGGTTATGACCGCACATGTATACGCGAGAGGTACATGGAGGAAACAGACCTTAGTCCCTTAATAAGATGTTTTTCATAATAAAATAATATGATGCGTGGAGTTGTTCCCGTAATAATACTTTGACCATAAGGCCCTACAACTAAATGGCATTAGCACCACAATATTTTTTCCTAATAGCACAAGTACTCCTGGGATCCATACCAATTAGGTGATTAATAGGAAAAAAGTGAGACTAGATTTGAGGTTGAAAGGCGGTCTATTCGTCTGTTAGCAACAATCATAAGGAACGTTTATACATAAACATGACATCAACCCAGCCATTGATAAGTCCTCCCAAGTGATATTATCTTTGACTGAATATACTAAACCCGTTTTATCTTTATCTTTATCTTTATTTTTACTCTTTCTTATCTTCTTTCTTTTATAAAACATTAACTTACAGATTAGTTTGGTTAGATGTCAACAGAGATAAAGTATTGAGAGCCCTCATTTCCATATATTGTGTCCCTGGACAACCTCGTTTCTTACCATTACTATACTACACCGTGATGGTTGTCTTGCCCGTGTATGTGGTGTATAGTAATAATTCGTGATCGTGTTTATAAATCTAGTGCTTAAATGCAATAGTGGTGTTAAAACAGACCCATAATTTTCATATTTTTATATACACCCAAACGCACAACAAGCTTTTGGCGCCGTTTCCGGGGACACAAAACGAGGATTTTGAGAAAAATCCGAGTTGGCAGGCTAACTAATATTTTTGTAAAATATTTGTTCTTTTTTTTATTTTCTTAAACAAAGATCTCATACAAACTTTGACCTAATTCAAGATCCACATGACGACCCGGGTCAAAGCGAGTAAAAGGTGTTCAAGGCGGTTCGGATTAAACCCAGCTCCTCCAAACCCGAGCCGGTCGTAGTTATCAGTATTATTATTATTATTATTATTATTATTTATGTTTGTTTTCTTTTAAGTTTCTTGTTTGTTAAGTTTCCTATAACCTATTTAAAGACCCTTATGTGTTTGACGTTCTAGTTTTTGCTGATTAATAAAGTTTGGAGGTTTCTTGATAAACCCTAATTAGGCGCCGACTTATGCTCCTGCTCGGGTTCACCCGAGGTCTCTATTCCACATTTCCATATCAATTGGAATCAGAGCCATGAACCGTGATCACCATCGTCGATTCGCAGCAGGAGGTAATGAGGGTTTTCACCCAAATCCACGTGATGCGGAGATCGATCAATTGCGATAGAGATTGCAAGCGTACGGACTCCAAGAAGAAGATCAATGGGAACGACGTTCGGAGGTTGACGCTGAATTCAAAGATGATGGTGACTTAGGATACCAAAACCCATTCGGCCGCCACCCACCTCGTCAACACCCAACACCACTAATCTGTCACCCCACACCACCATTCTACCAGTGCCAACAGACGCCAACGTACTGCCACCGATCACCACCACAGGAAGTTCTCCAAAACTTGGAGATTCGACTCGACATCCCGGAGTTCGAAGGTCATTTACAACCATATGATTTCATAGATTGGATCCATACCATTGAAAGGGTTTTTGATGTTCGTGATATTCCTAAGGATCTGAAAGTCAAAGTTGTCGCGGTAAAGTTGCGTAAATACGCTTCCTTATGGTGGGAGCACGCCAAAAATAAGCGAAGACAAGAAGGAAAACGCAAGACCGAGTCATGGGAAAAGATGAAGAAACTCATAAAGGCAAAGTTTTTACCTCTTAATGACCGTCAGGATGCTTATCTCGACTATCACGACCTGAAACAAAGTTCACTAACAGTAGAGGAATTTATCAAGGAGTTTGAAAGAATGCGTATGAGGTATGGTGCCGGTGAGGACGAAGAAAAAGTCATCGCCCATTTTTTGGGTTCCTTAAGGTGTGATATTTCTGACATAGTACAATTACAACCATATTAGACTTTTGACAATGTGTGCAGGTTAGCTTATCGAGTGGAAAGGCAGTTGAAGTCAAAACAGCGGGCAATATCATCATGATTTGCGTCGGCCCAATCAAAGCCGACGCCAACCGTGAACTGGTCAACTCCTGCTCGAGTCGACGACCCCTCTAACCCAGTTCCACCCGTGATCGCCAAAAATGGTGTTCTTCATTGCTACAAATGCCACGGTATATGGTATCTACGACGCGATTGTCCTAACAAACAACTTGTCACATTTTTAGATGATGTACCACCCACGTATGATGATGATGGTGAACAGAACGATGATCCAAAGGAACACGGGGAAGTTGTATGTCCGGACCGAGGTGAATCCCTCATCTCCCACCGCGTGCAATACCAAAGGGAAAGTTTGTACGGTATTGTGGATGGAGGCAGTTGTGAAAATATGGTATCCACGACCATGGTAGAAAAAACAGGGTTTAGAGACACAAATACATCTGGATCCGTATCAATTGACTTGGTTGAAGAAGGGTAATTTAATCAAAATCGCGCATAGCTACATGGTTCAGTTTTCTATCAGTAACAAATATACCGATGAAATATGGTGTGAAGTTATCTCGATGGACGCATGTCATATCCTATTAAGACGCCTATGGAAATACGACCACCGTGTTAACCATGGCGGATTTCGTAACACCTACAGTTTTAAGAATGGAATAAATATTACCCTTGCTCCGTTAGATCCACGAGAAAACAATACAGAGGCAATGATCCTGGAAAAATCAGAGTTTTTGGCTTATACGGATGCAACACGACCGCCAGTTATCTACGGCTTGGTCATCACCGAAGCCAATCTGATGGTGACCGAAATACCCAAACTGGTCCAGCCTTTGATTAACAAGTATATTGACGTTTTTCCAGAAGAAATACCACCGAGGTTACCACTCGATCGAGAGATACAACAATGCATACATCTTTTCCCCGAAGCGAGTATTCCTAATAAACTCGCATATCGCATGAACCCCAAAGAGTTGAAGAGGTGCAATGACAAGTTATGGAATTGTTGTATAAGGGCCTCATTCAGGAGAGCATTAGTCCCTGCGCCGTACACGCTCTATTAGTGCCAAAACCTGGGGGCGCCTACCAAATGTGTATCGATAGTCGCACGGATAACAAAATTACTATAAAATATAGGTTCCCGATGCCTCGGTTTAAAGATCTTTTAGATCAGTTACATGGTGCTTCCATTGTTTTCTAATTTTGACTTGCATAGTGGGTATCACTAGATTTGCATGCGTCCCAGAGATGAGTGCAAGACTGCACTCAAAACACAAGACGGGTTGTATGAGTGGATGGTTATGCCATTCGGGATGTCCAATGCAACAAGTACTTTCATGAGGCTTATGAACCACATATTTAAACCATTTATCGGGCAGTGTGTCGTCGTCTATTTTGACGATATTTTGTTTTTTAGCAAAGGTGTTATGTCCCACTTAAAACATTTACGTGCCATTTTTCAGGTGCTTAGGGAGCAGAAATTATTCGCTAATTAAAAAAATGTCACTTTCTTACCAGGGAGGTTATATTTTTGGGATACATTGTTTCGGGGCAAGGCATTCGGATGGATAACGCAAAAGTTGATGAGATCACAACATGGCCGAAACCTATAAACCTTCACATTGTTCGTAGTTTTCATGGGTTAGCATCTTTTTATCGCCGGTTTATTCAAAATTTTAGCACCGTTGTGGAACCACTTGTAACATCCGCCTCTGACCTGTTTAGCAAAACCCGAGCCGTTTTGAGTTTTCACCTTTCGGATTGGAAATTTTATCAAAGCATTTTGAACATATGGTTAATTATCCTTAACTATTTCCTACAATCAAAATCGATTTATATTATTTGTATGACTGAATAATTAGAGTCGCTTTAAAACGGAATAATAAATCCATTTCGTAATTTTATATGCATGCTCGGTACTCGTTTTTATCATTAATCAAAAGAAGTTCATGTATTTACTAACTTACTAGTCCAAATGATGTCTTTTAAAAATCTCATAATTATTTTCCAAGTTAAAGGAATTAATCATTCAATTTTTAGATAATCAATTTACATAAAACAAAAGTGAAATGATTTTTGGTTTTAGCGCGAATTCAGGATTAACCGGATGATCCCGAATCTCGAAAATCACATTTTATCATTTCACGTTGTTCATTCGTGTATTTTGTGAGTGTGTTTCAAATTTGAAGTCGTTCCGATAAGTAAAGAAGGAGAACGAGCGAAAAGAAAAAAAAAGGTAAGAAAGAAGTTGGAAATAAAAAAAAAATATTATGTTTTGCAGCATGCTGGGTTCGACAAGCGACCTCATGGTTGTAAGTTCAGCGCCTCAACCACCGGCCCAACGCTTCATTGGTGTTTTCTATCCGGTTCCTATGTTTTCCAGACACCTGAATACCTGGTCGCAATTTCAGCTTTGGGCTAACCTTGTTTTGGTCATAACTTTGTCAATTCAAGCTCGTTTTAGGCCCCGTTTTTTCTGTGGTTTTGTATTAATGTTATCTAACTTATTCTTCAAGAAAATTTCATGATTAAATCGATTTCCCTAATCAATTTAGATAATTTCCTTACTTGTGCACCTTAACTTTCTCTCAAAGACTTTCCTTTTACCAATTTAAAACCCAGAAGACCTCCTCTCTATAAATATCAGTTGTTATGGCTTTAACAAACCGTGTCTAAGCCTCTGCATCAATCAATTCCGTGCCAAGCCCTTTCATTAGAGTTTTCAAAAGTCAACGTTCTCTAGTTTGACCTTCCGATTTGACCAGCTTCCTTTGACTTTCACAAGTAAGTTTATTCATCAAACTTTCTTGTTTTGTGTACACTACAATACCTCATTGCTGGATTTGACCAAAACTCCTCTGTGTTAAAAGTCAAATCTTTAACACACACTTTAATTGGGGAAAATCGCATATAATTGTACTTACTAATTACCAATGGTTCTAATCTATTCTAATATGTCCCATAAGTGTATTAAGATGTTTCCAAACCCTCAAAACTGAACTTTTATCAAAAGACTAAAAGATACGCGTTTTGACCCGCTAAAGTAAGCGTTTTATCGCATATCTTTCTATTCTAACGCTTTCGTAATAAATGAAACCTACTAATCCACTTATAGAATGTTAATAAATATATAATAGTGTTTTCATAAGTCTAAATATGACCGTCGTATAATATTGCAACTTTTGGGCTATTTATGTAATTATTGAAACTTAAGGGTAAAATGTGTAATTTTATTATGAATATGAAATTTTCAGATTGTTATGATGCTTTAGTAATTATATAATAAGCCCTAACTTCTGAAAAACTATATTCATGAGACTTTGTTAAATTGACATAATTAGCCCCTAAGTTTGTTAAATTACAATGTTAACCCTAAACTTGGAATAATTATAAAAAAATGTATTTATGTTCACAAAAGTGTCTTTTGGTACTATTAACCATTAAATATAATATTTTTGACATAAGTAAATTTCCCAATTAATCATTCAAATCATTGTTTGATCGTATTGGTCTTTATATTGTTCGGTCCTTTAAATCTCTAGGTCTTCGTCAAGGTTAGTTCTTCTCGTGCGTTGTTCATTCTTTATCACCTGCTTGCTTACCAGGTGAGTACTCATAGCCCCATTTTTTGTTTTATGTTTTGAGCTGTAACATGTACACTTATTGAACTTTCATACTATATATTTTTCATTTAACTCAAATGCCATTTTTGGTTGTTATTGTGTGTTTTGCTTGTATGTGAACTGTATGTCATATCACATATTGTTCTTTCATTATATTTCATTATCATTTGCGTAACATTACCTGTAAAAAGTCTGGGTTCCAATAATAGATCTATTGGGTGACGTCCCACTTGACTTGACCGGTTTGGCATCGAGTGATTGGTAACCTAATCGTCAGTATTGGTTTATGCACCACTCTAGTACTAGTTTTATTTCAATACATGTTCTTTCATACTTATGCATTTCTACGTGACGTTAGATCACATGTTTTACTTGAATTCTATACTAAACCTATGTTTACTCACCAACTCTAGTAGTTGACTTTATTATGTTGTACATGTTGCAGGACCTAGGCACATAGCTAACGATTATTTGTGGACGCATAAGACATGCTATAGACCTAGAATAATACCTTAAAAACAGTTTATCTTTTTATTATTGTTTGGATTTATTTGAGATGTAAGACTTTATTATTATTTAATGAGTGGCATGTTTACATTTGGTAACTACATTAGTTCTCATGAGCATCTGAACAATCCTCATGCCCCAACGTATTCCGCCGTCGGTTGGGGTGTGACAGCTTGATATCAGAGCCTTGGCTATAGGGATTTAGGTTATTAGAAATAGATGACGTAGACTATACCTTAGGTATCCCACATGACTAGCTCATGTTAGAATGCCTTACTTTGCTATTTGTACTTGGATGCTTCCTAAACATGCCTTCTCGAACTCACACACAACACGCACACTTTTGCACTAACACTCAAGGCTTCCTAGCCTCTTTCCTTAGTAATGGTGCCTTACGTACCATTTAGGAATTTGATTTATTGATTTTATACTCTCGTCGAGGTTAGGTTTCTAGCAATAGACATGTAGTAACTGGAAGGGGGAAAGCACCTCTATTTGGGGTCTCCATCAGGCAGGTGTTGCATATAAATCCGAATCAACCGATGGACCTGGATGCCTTCCTGGGATGCCGTGATGATATTGTTTGAACCTATTAGGCCAAAGCATGTCTGCTAGAAACCTCCAAATAACTTTGATTAGCCACGGTTGTAGTTTCCCAATCGGGAGAAGATGGCTATTCCATTGTGCTTTATCAAATCAACATGATTTTGTGTTTTGTGTTATTATCAATTCTTATGTTGTTGATACCTGATCTATGCGTCGTGTGAAGTATAGAGTTGAATCAAGACAAGTCCAAGTTCAAAGCTAGGTTCATTACCAGCCGAACCTGGAGTTCGGACCTGCCGAACCTGAAGTTCGGACAGGTTCGGCCAGCAGACTATATATAGTGAGTTTGGTCTTTTTTTTGGGGACGAGTGTGTAGCAGAGCTGAGTCTTAAGTGTGTGTTTCTGAGGTGTGATTCTCTGTGTCTCTGTTCTAAGTGTCCAGAGTTGTAATTGTTCTTTGATCAATAAAATAACTTTTAATTGCTCATTTGGTATCCGATATAGATAGATTGAGTAGACAATCCAACGCTCACGACTTTTCAAGTGGTATTAGAGCTTTCTGGTTCATTCTACTGATCTGTGGTTGCTATTCTCGGACTTTGACACGAAATGAGTATTTTTGAGTGATTTTTGAGTGTTTTTGCAAATTTTTTATCACTTCGATCGAGTCTTTTGTGAAAGTTTTGCTCCTAAATCATTCATCACTTTTTCCGATTCACTGCTGCAAATCTCGTCAAATTCTGTCCAAAATCAAAATTTTTGAACGAAAATGGTGAAGTTCGGCTGTTACTGTTCTGGTTCGGACTAACTGTTCCGAAGTCCTAGTTCGGACGAGGTTCGGAGGAGTTCATTTCAATTTCGGTCTCTGTTCGGTCATATTTCGGACATTGTTCTCTTTCGGTAGTAGTTCGGTAAAGGTTCGGATAGGTTTGTGTTTTGGAAAGAGTTCGGGACGAGTTCTGAGTAGGTTCGGAAGGCTTTCTGTCATAGTTCGGCACAGTTAGTTTTGGTGGAAGTTTGGACTATCGTTAGAGGTCCGGAGAGAGTTCGAAGAAGGTTCGGATCACAGGGTTAGGTTCGGATAAGGTTCGAACAAACAGATTTCCAATTTTCAGCGATGTCGGAATTTCAAGCTTTTGCCGCGATGCAGAATGCGATGCAGACTATGATGAATTTTGATAACGAAATTGGAACAAGTCAGAAAGTTCCTAAGTTATTGAAGTTGGAAGATTATCAGAATTGGAAGCAACGATTTTTGGCTTACATAAGTACGAATGATATCGATTTGTGGATTCCAATCAAGAAGCTTTATCAACTTCCGACTGATCAAGGAGATTTCAAGGAAGTTCATACCTTCGAAATTGCTGAAAGGAAATCATATGAGTTTGTAGAAAAAGCTTTTGGTTATCTTACGATGGCATTACCCACTGAGTTTCTACATCAGTTTAGTACTTGCAAGAAATCTAAGCAATTGTGGGATGCTCTATCTGCAAGATGTGAGGGTAATGATGAGTACAAGAAGAGTCGGAAGAAAGTGTTGAATAAAGAATTTGATAACTTTCAACGTTATGACAATGAGAACATTACTGCTCTTGTTTCACGGTTTTCACATCTGAATATTGTGTTAAAGGTAGTTGGAATTGAGAAGACTGATGCTGATTTGAAGGAAAAGATTATGGAAGCTTTGCCTGAAAAGTGGGAGAACTATGTTTTGTTACTCACTCATGATAAAGAATGCTCTACATTGACATTTCACGAGCTTACTAGGAAACTTCATGCTCGGGAAATGGAAATGTTAAACTCAAAGAAGTCAACTGCAACTTTACAAGGTCCCGAGTTGTATCATGGGGAGAATACTGCTAGCATAAATGCTAAAGCTAAGCCAAATCTGAGTTCCGCACCAAGTGTTGCTTTTAAGGCTGGAGTTTCTGGAAATTCTGATCCTTCAAAAGGTTGCACTTTTACAATTCCCGGTTCATCAAGTCAAAGTGCGTTTTCTGTTTAATCGATGGATGAATGTGCCAAAATAATTGTTGCTCTCATTTCTTCATCTTTTGGAATGATTATAAATGATGTTGGGAATACACAATTAGTTAAAGAAGATTTGAATGAGCTTGATGATGATCAATTGAATGAGTTAGATATGGCATGGCAACTTGCTATGTTAACTCAAAGGTCACAATAATATTATAAGAAGACTGGAAAACAAGCATTTAGTGGCAAATTGGGTTTTGATAAATCAAATATCAAGTGCTACAAGTGTTTGAAGCATGGACATTTTGCTAGAGAATGTCAACAAGCTCATGTTAGCAAGACAACAGTTTTAACAGTTCAAGATGATGGTGTTTATGATTGGGGTAAACATTTTGATTCATCTGTTTTGATTGTCACTCATGATCAACAAGCAGATTATAGTTCAGACACAAGTTCAGCACCAAGTTCCTATGAATCTGCTGAAAACTTGGAAAGTTTGTTGAAAGAAAATGCTTCATTGTTGAATAAAATTCAAAAGCTTTCTGAGGAATTCAAGTTGGTTAATTCAGATTTGGAGGTGTCTAGGGAACATGAGAAGGAATTAGTTTTGAAGAATGAATGTTTGATTACAGAGGTCAAGTTGCTGAATGAAGTCTTAGAGATATCAAAACAAGATAAAAAGAATGTTGAAGCTATAAATGTAAAGATTTGTGAAGAAAAGGATTAATTGATTACTGAAGTCAAGAAATGGAAGGATGAAGCAGAGTATGCTGCGAATGATTTTTAAAATCTTTTTGAAAAGTCCAAAATCAAGCTTGGTCTTCTTACAAAGGATGCTGAAGAATCTGTTGCAAAGATTGAAAGTTATCAAGCAGTTATGGAAACATATTTGGATGAGAAGTGTGAATTGGTTAGTGTTAATAAAGTTCAAACTGCAAATTTGGAGATTCAAAAGCGGAATGAAGATAAATTGAAGATAAATTGAAGAAAGAATTGTTTGAAGGGCTAGAAAATCTTTGAATGCTGAAATTTGAGACACATAAGGTTGCAAAAAGATTGATTGCTACTGAGAAGGCTTTAGCTGAAGCACAACAACAAATTTCTGATCTCAAAATTCAAGTCATTGATGCAAATCGATTGCTGAATAATGTGTCCAATTCTAAATTGTTCACAAGTTTTCTGGCTAAAGATGAAAATTTTGAAAAGATGTTTGATAAAACAGCTTCACCCCCTGCTACTATCAAAGAAGATTTCAAAGAGGTGCAAGAAAAGGTGGAAGAGTATGCTTATTCAAAGGTTTCATCATCAAATTCTGAAGAAGAAAAGGTTGTGAAGAAGAAGAAATCCAAGAAGAATAAAAAGAAGAAAGGAAAGAAATCTGAAGTTCCTCCAGCTAAAAAATTTGTTTCTGGTTCATCTTCAGCTGAACATGAGAAGTCAGTTACTTCATGTGACAAGATTCGTTCTCAAACGGAATTTGATGAGAAGATTTTTTATGAACAGAAGAATGTGAATGACGTCAAAGCTGAATTTACAAGACTGTCAAAGGATGGACATCAGAATTCAAATTCTGAGGAAAAAGTTCTTAGAAAAACTATTGGTTTTGGGTTTTAAAGCATAGAATGTTACAATTGCGGAGGTTCCAGCATCAACATCACAAGAGTTGAAGAAGCTCAAAATGAAGCAAGTGAAGAAGGAAGTTTTTAAAGCTGAGAAGGTTCAACCTGAGAGGTTTTACAAACTCAAGGGTTTAGAACAAATATTCTCCGACAAAGAGTTTCCTCTTCATTGCGTTGATGCTCGGAAAATTTTTGAAATTTTGAGAAGACGGATGCATCAAGAACCTTGAAGAATCAAACCGCCAAATTTTCTTCTGATGGTTCTCATTCTCGAAGCCCAACATCTAAATGGGTTCATGATCACTGCCGACACGTATATGATTCTTGCTCTGATCATGTTCGAGATATTCATGTGTGTAACTTTGTGCAGGTACCTAAAAGGTGGACAAATCTGAACGTATATGTTAATTTTGCCGCCAAAAAGGGCATATGGCAAAAGATAGTCCACTTTATGCTGATTCATCTCAAAGGTTTCAAAAGAAACCAGTTTTTGGTAAACCTGCCAAACCAAAGTTTTTCAATGAACAAGGTAGAGTTTTTGATGAATGTGAACCTACATTCTTTCTAAAACAAAAACGTTTTGTTCCTATGTTTCAAAAGGCTCAAAATGTAGGTTCTTCATCATAGTTACTTGTGATTACTTGTTAGGACCGATTTTCACTACAAGAATCCCGATCTTGAGCAAGAACATGGTTCGAATGAGAAAACTCAAAACAAATGAAGAAGATGATGATGATGAATCATAGATAAGAAGAAAGATGAACAAATCGAATGAATTCATTAATCGAAAGATTACAATCAATGAATCATGAAGAACACTCTCTCTCTAGAATCCATGACTCACTCTCTCTCTAGAATGGAAATCTCACACTCTACAAGAAACTCATCATCTCCACATTCGGAGACTCCTTTACTTGTAATGGGCACCCTCACTATATATAGTGAGGGTGACTAACGACAGAAAAACATAACTGAATAAATGAAATTACAAGTAAAGTAAATAACATAAATTGTTAATTAAATCAAAGTTATCCGAAGCTTGACTCGTTCGAACCGATCTTCCGTTGACTTTTACGTTGACCGTTGACCCGAACGGTTGACTTTTCCAGAAAACGGTCTTCGGTCCAATCTTGCAAGCCTCGAGCATCACAACCCAGTCTCTAAATCGATTCACATGGATTCTTCAGTCGAATGCTTCGGTAAACAGATTTGATGGCGTCAGTCACATAGATTTTAAGTTCCAACAATTTCCCCCTTGACTGACGCTTTCAAATATGTTCAACTGCTGAAGAATCGCTCTGCCGTACATCTTCAATGAGAAACTGATAAACCGGAGACAATCTGTCGTAGAAATTCCCCCTCTGAATAAGCTTCTTCTTTTCTTGTTGCTCCAGTTCGAGATCCAAGTGCTCTGACTCACTCGGTTCACACGGTCGGGTACAATACTGAGAAAATGCTACATCTCGGAGTCATAACCGCAACAAACTGAATCAGATAAACCAGTTTGACACCGAACATGCTCCAACTTCTGATAGTCGACCCGATATCCAAATTCATAATAATTCCCCCTATTTCTCTAAATCTCTCCAAAAACATCAAGTCGGAAGCGTAAAATCAGATGCGGAGAGTCGAACCGTCGCGATCGGTTGCCTAGAGAAACCGGATAAAAAATCTTGAAATCGGACAATCTCGCGAAAAACCGGAAGCCGGATACTGACAGTTGTGAATAATCCGCTCGACTGAGTTTGGATGCAAAAATAAAGTAAACTGTTAAATTTCTTCAAAAACCGGTCATCCGAGAGATTTAATCGGATAAATTCCAATATTTAACTGAGATTCCAGTTAATCCGGCTAGTTGACGACAGCGCTGCATCCACTAAAAATAAACCGTGAGATATAACGAGAAAGCCGAGTAATTAACCGGATAATAAAGCTAACCCGTAAGTGATCGATAGCAAATGTTGCGCGCGACGTCAATAAACGAGAACCCCAAAAAAAATGAAATAAATCCGAGACTAATAAAAATTTTCTGCGATTCCGTCGCGGCCTCATCTCGTTAATCTTATGAAAGACTAATAAAAATACCCGCGTTTGATGAATAATGCAGAAAATTTAATTAGAATAATTAAATCTCCATCAAGAAAACCATAATCCATGTGAAAATTAAATAACCAATCAGATTTTAGTAGAAAAAACCAGAATCCGTGTGCCACAAATCAGGCCAATCAGAAAAAGGCTTAAAAAATGATCCTACGGCCGAGAATAGAAGGATCTGACGGCTGAGGGACTAGAATCCGGGTGAAGGCTTTAACAGCCAATCAAATTGCGCCAGCATAAGCCTTTTCAACGGCTCCTTTAAGCTGCAGGTGGTCCCACGCGAATTTTCCATCAAATTGTTTTCTCCAGTGGGTCCCACGAGAATTAAACATTCAACGTTTACTTTCTGCTGGGGTCCCACACGCCTTTTGCTGCAGCCACTCACAGATCGACAACAACTTTAGGGTTGACCAGGAGAGAGAAACCGGAAATTCCCTTCTGTCCAATAACGCGTCTCCACGTCAGCGGTCTTCCTCAAACAACCTGCGAAACCCTAAAAACGACCGGAGAATCGCGAACCTGCCGGAAAAATAAACCCCTTTCACCGGAAAAACGTATTCCAGCCATATCTCGGTCAAATCTCAACCATTTTTGATGATTTTTATGTCCCTGAACTCGTAATCCAATTCTCTACAAACCTGGACGAACAAAAATCTCTGAAACGAACTTGAACGAAGACCCAGATGACAAGTTCGCTAACCTTTTCAAGTCCGCTAACCATGCCGGAAGTTCGTTAAGAGGTAGAGAAGTACGCTAGGACACTCCTGAAGTTCGCTAAGGAACAAGTTCGCTAAGAAGACATCAAGTCCGCTAAAGCAAACCTCAAGTTCGCTAACAACCTCAACAAGTTCGCTAGGGCAATCTGCATATCTTCAAGACTGATGAACAATTCTGGAAAACTCGATGAACACGAAGAACTTACTTGTTAACTTGAATCTGCCCAAAACCGTAAGGAAAACCCGTAATGATGCACGAAATATGAAGCTAAACCATTCATGAGATTATTGTGGCCACCAACAACCCATAAACAGCAGCTAATCGGATCAAAACAGTCTCCAAAATTCTGCAAATCTTCAAGAACAGGATGAACACACACTTACACCGTCAGTGTGTGTTTTTCCAGATCCGCTCAAACCGTTGAGAATCAGACGAAATGGATGCTTCCAATGGATCCGGAATGCGTTTTCCACTGAGATTCATACCTCACTTCATCCAAAAACATGAAGAATCGCCAAGAAAATGAAGAATCAAGCTCCAAAATCTTCAAAAACCCCAAATACGGGAAAAACCCCAAAGTTACGAAAAAATGAGCTCTGATCTTCAATTTTCTCACAGATTTGAAGATGTAGAAGATAGAATCACATCTAAATGAACTCCAGAACACGAATCCATCATCCATATCATCAGAATCCATCCAGAATCGAAGAAAAATAGAAAAAAGTCTCTAAAAAATAAGTTTTCTCATCTTCACTATTCAAGCTCAAAATCTCATATTCGAGTGACCAGATTCACGGTGAGATGAATCTGATCGGTACCCGCTCTGATACCATTTGTTAGGACCGATTTTCACTACAAGAATCCCGATCTTGAGCAAGAACATGGTTCGAATGAGAAAACTCAAAACAAATGAAGAAGATGATGATGATGAATCATAGATAAGAAGAAAGATGAACAAATCGAATGAATTCATTAATCGAAAGATTACAATCAATGAATCATGAAGAACACTCTCTCTCTAGAATCCATGACTCACTCTCTCTCTAGAATGGAAATCTCACACTCTACAAGAAACTCATCATCTCCACATTCGGAGACTCCTTTACTTGTAATGGGCACCCTCACTATATATAGTGAGGGTGACTAACGACAGAAAAACATAACTGAATAAATGAAATTACAAGTAAAGTAAATAACATAAATTGTTAATTAAATCAAAGTTATCCGAAGCTTGACTCGTTCGAACCGATCTTCCGTTGACTTTTACGTTGACCGTTGACCCGAACGGTTGACTTTTCCAGAAAATGGTCTTCAGTCCAATCTTGCAAGCCTCGAGCATCACAACCCAGTCTCTAAATCGATTCACATGGATTCTTCAGTCGAATGCTTCGGTAAACAGATTTGATGGCGTCAGTCACATGTTAGTTCAACATTACTTCATCAAAAACTAACTTACCAAAACAATAACTATTTTGGAAACCTAAGGTGGTTTCGAAGCAAAATCAGGACACTGGTCGACCAGAAGCGATTAGCTTCGGGTCATTTATGAACTAATCAGTTTGACCAGTGTGCAGGTACTTCTAGAAGACCTATCGACGATTGAAAAGTTATTGATGGAGGAGTATTTTGCTTAACTTAAACTGCTTGTAATATATTTTTCTCTAACCTGCAAACATTTCTGATATTCTAAAACTGCAAGGTATCCGTGTTGATTGATCAATTTTTCTTTCATTATGCATTTTCAATTGATAAAAACCAAAAATAGCGTCATGTTTTTGTAAAATGAAAAATCCAAAAATAGAGTTTTCATTTTAAGGGGAAGAATTGCATGTAAGGGGGAGAAATTGTGAAAATGCATGTTATGGGAAGAAGGTGAATACATGCCAAATATATAAAGAAGGTGAATACATGCACAATATATAAAGAGGTGAATACATGCACAATATATAAAAATTTGAGAAATTGATCATTGGGAAATGATGGTACATTGGCTTACGTATCTGACTCATGGATAGAGTAGATGAAAGGGCCATAAGATCATTGTTTGATATGTTTGGTAGGCTCGGCAAATCAGAAAGTATTCAGATGTGATATAAACTAAATACTATTGCTTGACCATGTGGATAACATCTTGATGCGTATTTCATGACAAAAAGAAAAATAAGTGTGAAAATCAAAATGAGAAGTCACTGTGTATACATGTGTTCTTTTTGCAAAGATTAAAGTTGTTTAATTTTCTTTATTTTGTCAAACGATCGGACTATCTCTGCGTGTCCACAAGACCAACCTGATCGTTGTCCGTTTGACATTATGCTTTATTTTCTCTGCGTGTACAGGAGTACCAACCTGATTGTTGTTGGGTTATACAATTTCAACTTGTTTTATTTTTCTTATTTTGTTAAATCTGATGCCTTATTTGCTTAGTGAAAGATCGACCTTAAGGCAGACGATTTAACGTTCTTATTTCTTTTTGCATGGAGCACAGTTGATGATATCATGAAAATATTATACTTTGTGAAAATTCACAAGTGTAATCACACAAATAGAAAAAGCAAAAGAAAAGGAAAAAGAAAAGGAAAATGTCTGAATATGTGTGATAGTGTGGGATACACTGGTCAAAGCAAATCTAATCAATACCTTAGCATATACACATGTTATGAGTATGATTTTGCCTAAGTTTAAGATGGACAAATGATACCGGCAATTAACATGACTTATGTGCTTCAACTAGTTGAAATTGAAGTGTAGTTCAGTGCGTCATGTTCAATATGATCCCATATAGTGATCTTTCTCATACCAAAAATAGAGTTTGATTTTGTATTGCAATTTCGTTTCATTTCAAGAAAAGTACAAAAAGATTTGTGGTGTGTTTTAGCATAAGTTTGAAAAATCAAAAATATTTTAGGTTTGTTTTGATATAAACTTTCTAGAAGCCAAAAAGATTTTGTTTCTGCTTTATTTTCGATCTGATCAACAAGTGATACAAAATCAAATTTTCAAAATCATATCTTGGAGTCTCGAAGAGACGTTTTGCGCCAAGATTATTTAAATTTTGAGCAGGTTGCAAAATTGAAGAAATCACAATTTCAAGTCTTCTGAAGCTGTTGATAAAAACCAGAGATACACCAGACGAAGCTACGATCAAGTTGAGGAGGAGTTAGTTTGAAGATTATTTCATTGGACGAATGGATTCTACACTTGAGGGGGAGCTTGATTGAAGATACAGATTTGAAGATGTTGAAGAGATACTACTACACACGATAGAGGTGGAGTTTGTTGATACCTGATATGTGCGTCGTGTGAAGTATCGAGTTGAATCAAGACAAGTCCAAGTTTAAAGCTAGGTTTATTGCCAGCCGAACCTGGTCCAAACCTGGAGTTCGGACCTGCCGAACCTGGAGTTCGGACAGGGTTCGGGCAACAGACTATAGATAGTGAGTTTGGTCTTTTTTTTGGGGACGAGTGTGTAGCAGAGCTGAGTCTTGAGTGTGTGTTTCCGAGGTGTGATTCTATGTGTCTCTGTTCTAAGTGTCCAGAGTTGTAATTGTTCTATGATCAATAAAACAACTCTTAATTACTAGTTTTGTATCCGATATAGCTAGATTGAGTAGACGATCCAACGCTCACGAATTTTCATATGTTTTCAACGACCTTGATGTTTTGTGTTTTACAACCTCACGATTATCAACATGCATGTTTTACATAATGATTCCTTGTATTCCATCAACTCGTCAATGTCGTGACACATTTTTCTCGTGACTTTCGTTATTGGACACCTACTTTCATGATTTACATATTCTCTCCCATGTGTTTTCATTCAATAAATTTACCACTTTGAATGTCATACTATTTACAAGGTTTCATTGACACCTACATTTCTTTGGTGCTTGATTTAAAAATTTACAGTTGCATACAACCCTCTTATGTTGTATTGCTTGATTTAAAAATTTACAGTTGCATACAACCCTCTTATGTTGTATTGCTTCACATTCTATATTACGATTTACATTACACAATTACGGATCTATTTTACCAAGTTTTACGATTTCATATGTTTTTACTTTGCGCTTTATTGGCACCCTAAGTTCCATGACTTCACAATCTTATTCTCAATTTGCATTTCGCATCTTTATTCCTTCGTGCACCTCTATAGCGATTTTCAAATACATATCTATCATTCATCGTCACCACCACCAGTGTACCACCTCATTTTAAACCAACATCCCATGGTTCCATAGAACTCACATGTAGTCGTGTACGTATTTTTGGTCATGATTTTCTCTCAATTTTCCAACTCATTTGGACCCAGCAAAATGTCTCATGGTTCTGGACCACAATCCTAACCTGTTGTACCAATGCCCAATGGGCACACCTAATGTGGTGATTCACGAAGGGTGTACATTGGGTCGTCCCATGTAAACTATGTGTCGGTCAAACTATTCAACCAGGTTGCGCTTGGTTGTGTCCCGAACCCACAAGCTTAAACTTAAATTTGTAAAACCTAGCCACTCGTATTTTTAAAACCCCCGATTGGAAATGTTTCACGTTCGCCTCCCGTAATCTCATCGGTTTGCATATTGCACTCCTTTTGACAACAGTTTTTTTTTATAAAAAAAATGGGCATGAATGTTCAACAACTATTTGTTCCAAAACCTGCTCATATCAACCCTTCATCGTTTGTATGTCTAGTAAGTTCCTCGTCGATGGACTCCCGAGTTATGACTTTTGCATGTTACGAGATTCCATGTTTACGAGTCTATGACTTTAAGACCTCTCAAGTTGTCACACCCCGGTCAACGGTATCTGGTGTGAGCGAGAATGGAATCATAGTCGATGATACATAGAACAACATCTAATAAATTTAAACTTCATAAAACATTACGTCATTTCAGTTGCAGCGGAAAGATAGTGGAAATGATAATGTCTTACAATTAAAAAAACATAAAGTCTAAATTAAAGTTAAAACATAAAACGGTTTATTTGGACTCCAAGAGCAGGTCCGATAGCATGAATAAGCCCCATTTGCATGTCCTCCGGAGTTTTGCTTCAATTACCTAAGAAATCATGAGTTTAAAAGGTCAACATAAAGTTGGTGAGGTTCACAGGTTTATGACTCTACGTTAAAAGTTGGTAAAACAGTTTTAGTATACTTAAATATTACATTGGTTTACCGTTGTGGATGTATGAGCTCACCTGAACCTTGATTTCAAATACTAACGGTTTACCCACCCATAGCATCTCGCCCGTGAGATGCTGAACAGAGCATAATAACTGACGTGTACCCCAAACAATCTGGAGTCAGAACTGGAGCTACCAGTTAGGGCAGGGTTGTCAACCCAAATAGATCTATTCACTAGCTATCGTTTCGTACAGAACTAATTGAAATCAATTAATTGTGGGATACGGTTGTACAAACGCTTATAACGATAATGTACTAAATTGGGCAATCAGTAAGATAACAAGTAGTCATACGGCTAACAGATAAACCATAATATTAAGTAAAAGTATTTATTAGTTTTCATGATTTCTCCCCCAAAGTATAAAACAGTTAAAGGAAAAAGGGGCCGTGAAACTCACAGATTCAGCAGATAAGCGGTAAATAAGCCATGTAGGAATGGTAGCACGTAACGTCCTAAATAATTAAATAAGCATATGCATAAGGTCTATAATCATTTGAGTAACATAAGTCACCCAAGTGATACCGGTCAAGTCTTGACGTTTTAATCCCGTTTGTATTCGTTTGAAAACCCGTTAGTTAGTATTTATTAAATATATACTTTTGGTGATGTTTTATATTTATGTTCAATAAATATAATAAAAGACTAAACAATTAAATTAGTTCAATCAAGTCCTGAATATTGGGTTTAAAAATAATAATGTTTATTATTATTTTTCATGAGTTCATATAATTATTTGTAACACCCCAAATTTCACAGGTACATGATAAATACGTATTCTATAGCTAAAATGATAAAAAATGCATAAACGGATAAGTTAAACGGCAAAGAAAGTAAAATATAAGATGGATATGTGTTGGTACAAATAACATGATGATATATGTGTGAATTGATAGATGTATACATGTAAATACGTGTGTTAGTAGTTAATGGAAAAGTAGAAGGGCTAAAAGTGTAATTTATATAAAGTTATCAACGTATATGGATATTATACGTATCTATAACTATTATAAACATTTTAAGGCTTAGAATATAGTAAAAATATATCCTAACATGATCCATAACATGAAATAATAAGTGTTGTAAAGTTTGAGGGGCTAGAACGCAAAATAACAAAAGATATATATAAATATATAAATATATATATACATATGTATACGTATATCATCGAGCGTGTCCCGAGCCTTAGAAACTTTTATAAATATACCCTTAAGTGTTTTATAGCATAAATTAACAATTCATAGAAGTTCAGGGGTTTAAAATGTAATTATAAAGTAGAGGGGCCAAAACTGTCATTTGCTAATAGTTGGCTCGCGTATCGCGAGACCCCAGCCCCTCCCCTGCGCGATACGCGGCCCAATTCTGGCCAGAATCTTGACAGCAACGCGTTTTTGGCTTGGAGGCTACGTTTTTGACCAAATTGACCATAATACGCGTCGTTTTTGTACCATGAATCACCCTAGTACGTGTAGGAAACATAATTCGCACCCAATGAGTATAAATACGACCCCAGATCATCCATAAATCCTTGCCAATTTCGAGATCTTTGATCTAAAAACCCTAAACCACAACCGAATCTTCATCTGCAAAATTGGAGCAAACGACGAGGAGTTTTGAAGCCATCTTCTGCAGTCAAGCATCATTAGGTATGGTTAACAATAACCTATCTCAGTTTTGGCTAAATCAATCTCTAAGTATGCTTTCTAAAATTATGCAAAAATTAGGGTTCTTGAGCTTGTTTTGTCAAAATCGGGTGATCGGGTGGAAATTAGGGTCTGAATTTTTGTAGGTAATCCTAATTTAATGTGTTTTAAGAAAGCCCTAAGTTTATTTCACAATTGGAAAAGGTTTGGTTAAGGTTTTGTTAACAGGTCAAAATTAGGGTTTTCATAACGTTACTCTGCCCAAATTGACTAAACGATGTTGAATTAAGCTTAGATATTTTAAAGGATATTATAAACTGTTATAATGAACAACACCCTAAGTTGGTTTGAATTAAAAATGAGCTTTGATAATAAAACGAGAAGTTCATGAAATTAGGGTTTCTAAATATGAATAATTAATCTAAAATAATCCGGAGGGTATGGGGACTTGGCTTTTGGTCTTATAACATGTTTATATGTATATTAAGTATATATGGGTTTAAAATGAATAAATGATAAAGTATTAAAGATACCGAGTTAATCGGATATTAGAAGTTCGTGCGGACCGGAAGGGTAGACACCTGTACACTGGGGTTTCTGGCAAAAGCGGGGGTGTCGCCATCCCATCTGGGCAATGGCACCCCAACACTGGGCGATCCCGGAGTGAGTGTCTATTTATAGGAATGCGCGTCTTCATATTATCAATAAAAAGGTTATTATGCCTATAAGGGCATTTTGGTCATTTTGACCTTAAAAGAGATAAACCCTAATAAAATATTATTAGGATGATAAGATATAAATAAACGTAGGTATTATTTATAATAACTTTGCATTAATGCAATCCGATACGCGATTAGGTTAATTGTGGACCATAACGGAGGTTCTGTCTGAATAACTGATTAAAGATATCAGGTGAGTTCTATGAGCCCACTCTTTAAATGTTTTAAATATTTTAAATGTTTTTCGGGCTAGTATACATACAATACTTGTGAACATATATTCAAGATAATTGTGACTTGATATATACGTGTTATATGATGAAATTGTTATTAAATTGCTTATACGTGTTATGCAATTATGTTGATTATAATGTGATGTGTATATACTTGCTTTGAAATTAAGTAGCCAAGTGACTAGGGAGTTGTTAGTAAACATTTAGTGAATATGTATGATTATATGAGAACAAGTGATGCATTTGCTTATATTAATATGTGGTGGATACGCCGCTGGTACATCCTATATATATACATATAGTAGTATAAGTTACCCGGTATATTGGAAGTGTGGAGGATACGCCGCTGGTACATCCTGTATACATACACTAACGGTAAATTGGGGGATGTCCATTTGTTGCAGTATATGAATGCCTTATCACTGTTTAATAACAAACCTAAAGCATCTGGTTATTTAACTAGGAGTAGGTAGTATATACGATCGGATAATGAGTCATTAAGATGAGAAAATAACCTAATAGAATGAAAGCATGAGTTGCTACTAGAACCTAATAGAGTTGAAGCATGAGTTGCTAATATGACTTATTAGAGTTAGAGCATGTGTTGCTACTGAAGACGAAGGGTCGCTGCTTCCCCATAGTGGTGGCTTAGGGAACCGTGTACGGACGGAGCGGCAGTCGGACATCGCAAAAGCTATCTTACGAAAAAGGTAGGATGACGATTGCAGTGGCGGGCGAACCTTTCGAAGGAGATGAAGAATGAAGAGACGCTACTTCCCCATAGTGATGGCTTAGGGAACCGTGTACGGACGGAGCTGCATTGGGCCGTTGTAATAACTATCCTTCGAGATGGGACGGAGTGTGCAGTGGTGAGCGGACTCTTCATGGAGAACCAAAATAGTTGGTTAAATATAGTGACCTAGAAGTTTACCCTAGGGTCACGGTTAATATAATCCTTATGTGTTAGGATTTAATTATCATAGTAATACGTGCTAGAATTTATATGTGATTTATAAATGTGTGTTGTGAAAATCAGGTAAACACCTAAAACGGTCCTTGAACTAAACGGTAGAACTCACCAGCGTAAGCTGACTTTTTAAAAGTATGTATGCTAGGTTCTGACGCACCTATGGGTCAAGCTTTGGTCACGCTCTAGGAGGAGACGGTGAAGACGCTGGTTGCTGGAATATCTTATCTTACGTTTAGTTTACCTTATGTTTAATATATCGTATGTTACGTTTATGCTTCCGCTGTGTAAGAATCATCTGAGTATATAAATAAAAGTTTTAATTTTTCCCCAGTTTTTGTGATCTCTGATTAAATCACGTGTTGATGAGTAAATCCGACGACGTGGCGCCAGCCCGCAAGGGGCCGGGCGTCACAAGTTGGTATCAGAGCACTGGTTTAAGAGATTTGGATACTTCGGAGAGTATCTAAACTTAAACTAGAATTTTGGGCCTTAGTTAGGAATAGTTAGATGCTAATCGGAGAAAACACTAGGCCATAATAGGAGTAGTCTCACATTTGCTTGTAAGGAGAAATAATTATTGGCAATTAGCTACTGCCCTTAGGAATTTATCCCTCCAAGTAATGTGAAGTTACGTCTATTTTATGGCCAGAATGTGTAAATAGGCTAGAATGCCTATTAAAGCAATGGAGTGCTCATTAGATCGCTAGAGAGCGAGGTCGGGAAATAGATTTGAGTATAATCAGAATGGAGGGTAGTTAGTACATTGAGAATGTGGCAAGTCAGTAACTGCACAGAGCTCTGCATCTACTAATTTGTTGTATTATCATGTTCTATCTATAATCCATTTGAGGATACTTATATCTACGTCTTGATTGAAGGAGCTCAAGATGGCTGGAAGAGGCAGAGGCCGAGGTGGAGCTGGAACCCCGATAGGACAAGCCGGTACGAGGCAGAATACGCGTGCGAATCCAGAGGTTGACAACGGAGCAGGAAATCCCGAGAATGGAGCTCAGAGAGGAGGCCCTATCAATGATCAACTAAGAGCTGCGTTAGCTGAAGAAGTAGCAAGGGCTTTACAAGGTGCGATACCCGCACTTGCTGCTGAGTTTAGACGCAATGGAGCTGATGCTGGCGTTGGTCGTGGAGCTGGCCGTGGAGCAGATCGCGGAGCTGGTCGCGGAGCAGATCGTGGAACTGGACGTGGAGCTGGACGTGGAGCTGGCCGTGGGGTTGGTCGTGAACCTGAAGTTGAAGATAATCCTCTTAGGCATGGATGTTCATACAAATCCTTTTGCGGATGCAAGCCTCCATCATTTGACGGGAAGAAAGACGCCATGGCTACATTTCGGTGGATACATGAGATGGAAGCTGTAATCAATATCAGTGAGTGTTCTGAAGCTCAGGCGGTGAAGTATGCTGCGCACTCGTTCGTTTCTGAAGCGTTATTCTGGTGGGAAATGATTAATCAAACTCTAGGTGAGGAAGAAGTACTGAATATGACCTGGACTGATCTGAAGAGGCACGTAATGGAAAGCTTCTGTCCACAACATGAGTTGGATAGGTTGGAGATGAATTTCTTGAGAATTGAAGCTGGATACATGACGCACGGCGAGTATACTACCAAGTTCAACATGATGGCTCGATTACTACCAAATCTGGTGCTGACTGAAGAAGTTAGAGTTAGGCGTTACACGCAAGGGTTTCCATCTGAGGTGCGAAAGTTGGTAAAAGTATTTGCACCTGCAACATATAAGGCGGCAGTGAACCTTAGTGCGACCCTGTATGATGAAATTTACGGAGAAGTAGGAAAGCCGGTAGAGCAAAAGAGGAAATGGATTGAATCTTCGGGAAATACTCAGGACGATGCTGGAAAGAAGTCGAAGGGAAATAACGTACCGAGATGCAATACGTGTGGTAAGAATCATTCTGGAGAGTGTCGTTACGGGAAGTCCAGTTGTTACAAGTGTGGAAGTTCTGGGCACGTTGCCACAGCATGCCCAGTAAGGACTAACACAGGAAGGAAGGAATGTTTCGAGTGCGGAGAGGTGGGACATTTTAAGAAAAATTGCCCTAAGTTAGTACTGAATCCTACACCTCTGAGAGCCGTCCCAGGGAACGGTACTGGACCCCGCACCGCTCCTGCAAGGGCATATTGTGTGACGAATGCCAGGGGTGAGGAACCCAAGCTCTTGAAACCCAACTATCGCCCAGGTAACGTCAATATTAGTTAAACATAATTACCTGTTAAAAGTTTACCTAAAACGTTTTATGTGCATATATATATGGGCCTTTACTTGTTATGCCTTAGAGATTAGAATATGATAATTTGTGATAAATGGGAATAGATCAGGTTTCGAGGACGAAACCTATTTAAGGGGAGAAGAGTTGTAACACCCCAAATTTCACAGGTACATGATAAATACGTGTTTATATTATCACTACATGAGTTTAATTGATAAATATGGTAAACTATGCATTAGATAGATTGCATGTGTTAGAAATACGTATTCTATAGCTAAAATGATGAAAAATGCATAAACGGATAAGTTAAACGGCAAAGAAAGTAAAATATAAGATGGATATGTGTTGGTACAAATAACATGATGATATATGTGTGAATTGATAGATGTATACATGTAAATACGTGTGTTAGTAGTTAATGGAAAAGTAGAAGGGCTAAAAGTGTAATTTATATAAAGTTATCAACGTATATGGATATTATACGTATCTATAACTATTATAAACATTTTAAGGCTTAGAATATAGTAAAAATATATCCTAACATGATCCATAACATGAAATAATAAGTGTTGTAAAGTTTGAGGGGCTAGAACGCAAAATAACAAAAGATATATATAAATATATAAATATATATATATACATATGTATACGTATATCATCGAGCGTGTCCCGAGCCTTAGAAACTTTTATAAATATACCCTTAAGTGTTTTATAGCATAAATTAACAATTCATAGAAGTTCAGGGGTTTAAAATGTAATTATAAAGTAGAGGGGCCAAAACTGTCATTTGCTGATAGTTGGCTCGCGTATCGCGAGACCCCAGCCCCTCCCCTGCGCGATACGCGGCCCAATTCTGGCCAGAATCTTGACAGCAACGCGTTTTTGGCTTGGAGGCTACGTTTTTGACCAAATTGACCATAATACGCGTCGTTTTTGTACCATGAATCACCCTAGTACGTGTAGGAAACATATTTCGCACCCAATGAGTATAAATACGACCCCAGATCATCCATAATTCAACTTGCCAATTTCGAGATCTTTGATCTAAAAACCCTAAACCACAACCGAATCTTCATCTGCAAAATTGGAGCAAACGACGAGGAGTTTTGAAGCCAATCTTCTGCAGTCAAGCATCATTAGGTATGGTTAACAATAACCTATCTCAGTTTTGGCTAAATCAATCTCTAAGTATGCTTTTTAGAAATGATGCAAAAATTAGGGTTCTTGAGCTTGTTTTGTCAAAATCGGGTGATCGGGTGGGAATTAGGGTCTAAATTTTTGTAGGTAATCCTAATTTAATGTGTTTTAAGAAAGCCCTAAGTTTATTTCACAATTGGAAAAGGTTTGGTTAAGGTTTTGTTAACGGGTCAAAATTAGGGTTTTCATAACGTTACTCTGCCCAAATTGACTAAACGATGTTGAATTAAGCTTAGATCTTTTAAAGGATATTATAAAATGTTATAATGAACAACACCCTAAGTTGGTTTGAATTAAAAATGAGTTTTGATAATAAAACGAGAAATTCACGAAATTAGGGTTTCTAAATATGAATAATTAATCTAAAATAATCCGGAGGGTATGGGGACTTGGCTTTTGGTCTTATAACATGTTTATATGTATATTAAGTATATATGGGTTTAAAATGAATAAATGATAAAGTATTAAAGATACCGAGTTAATCGGATATTAGAAGTTCGTGCGGACCGGAAGGGTAGACACCTGTACACTGGGGTTTCTGGCAAAAGCGGGGGTGTCGCCATCCCATCTGGGCAATGGCACCCCAACACTGGGCGATCCCGGAGTGAGTGTCTATTTATAGGAATGCGCGTCTTCATATTATCAATAAAAAGGTTATTATGCCTATAAGGGCATTTTGGTCATTTTGACCTTAAAAGAGATAAACCCTAATAAAATATTATTAGGATGATAAGATATAAATAAACGTAGGTATTATTTATAATAACTTTGCATTAATGCAATCCGATACGCGATTAGGTTAATTGTGGACCATAACGGAGGTTCTGTCTGAATAACTGATTAAAGATATCAGGTGAGTTCTATGAGCCCACTCTTTAAATGTTTTAAATATTTTAAATGTTTTTCGGGCTAGTATACATACAATACTTGTGAACATATATTCAAGATAATTGTGACTTGATATATACGTGTTATATGATGAAATTGTTATTAAATTGCTTATACGTGTTATGCAATTATGTTGATTATAATGTGATGTGTATATACTTGCTTTGAAATTAAGTAGCCAAGTGACTAGGGAGTTGTTAGTAAACATTTAGTGAATATGTATGATTATATGAGAACAAGTGATGCATTTGCTTATATTAATATGTGGTGGATACGCCGCTGGTACATCCTATATATATACATAGTAGTATAAGTTACCCGGTATATTGGAAGTGTGGAGGATACGCCGCTGGTACATCCTGTATACATACACTAACGGTAAATTGGGGGATGTCCATTTGTTGCAGTATATGAATGCCTTATCACTGTTTAATAACAAACCTAAAGCATCTGGTTATTTAACTAGGAGTAGGTAGTATATACGATCGGATAATGAGTCATTAAGATGAGAAAATAACCTAATAGAATGAAAGCATGAGTTGCTACTAGAACCTAATAGAGTTGAAGCATGAGTTGCTAATATGACTTATTAGAGTTAGAGCATGTGTTGCTACTGAAGACGAAGGGTCGCTGCTTCCCCATAGT
This sequence comes from Deinandra increscens subsp. villosa, assembly GCA_039602395.1. Lineage (NCBI taxonomy): Eukaryota > Viridiplantae > Streptophyta > Magnoliopsida > Asterales > Asteraceae > Deinandra > Deinandra increscens. The sequence continues at coordinate 88,131,837 of JBCNJP010000027.1, read as the reverse complement.
GGTGGCTTAGGGAACCGTGTACGGACGGAGCGGCAGTCGGACATCGCAAAAGCTATCTTACGAAAAAGGTAGGATGACGATTGCAGTGGCGGGCGAACCTTTCGAAGGAGATGAAGAATGAAGAGACGCTACTTCCCCATAGTGATGGCTTAGGGAACCGTGTACGGACGGAGCTGCATTGGGCCGTTGTAATAACTATCCTTCGAGATGGGACGGAGTGTGCAGTGGTGAGCGGACTCTTCATGGAGAACCAAAATAGTTGGTTAAATATAGTGACCTAGAAGTTTACCCTAGGGTCACGGTTAATATAATCCTTATGTGTTAGGATTTAATCTGTGGTATATATATATATATAGTGTGTTGTGAAAATCAGGTAAACACCTAAAACGGTCCTTGAACTAAACGGTAGAACTCACCAGCGTAAGCTGACTTTTTAAAAGTATGTATGCTAGGTTCTGACGCACCTATGGGTCAAGCTTTGGTCACGCTCTAGGAGGAGACGGTGAAGACGCTGGTTGCTGGAATATCTTATCTTACGTTTAGTTTACCTTATGTTTAATATATCGTATGTTACGTTTATGCTTCCGCTGTGTAAGAATCATCTGAGTATATAAATAAAAGTTTTAATTTTTCCCCAGTTTTTGTGATCTCTGATTAAATCACGTGTTGATGAGTAAATCCGACGACGTGGCGCCAGCCCGCAAGGGGCCGGGCGTCACAAGTTGGTATCAGAGCACTGGTTTAAGAGATTTGGATACTTCGGAGAGTATCTAAACTTAAACTAGAATTTTGGGCCTTAGTTAGGAATAGTTAGATGCTAATCGGAGAAAACACTAGGCCATAATAGGAGTAGTCTCACATTTGCTTGTAAGGAGAAATAATTATTGGCAATTAGCTACTGCCCTTAGGAATTTATCCCTCCAAGTAATGTGAAGTTACGTCTATTTTATGGCCAGAATGTGTAAATAGGCTAGAATGCCTATTAAAGCAATGGAGTGCTTATTAGATCGCTAGAGAGCGAGGTCGGGAAAGAGATTTGAGTATAATCAGAATGGAGGGTAGTTAGTACATTGAGAATGTGGCAAGTCAGTAACTGCACAGAGCTCTGCATCTACTAATTTGTTGTATTATCATGTTCTATCTATAATCCATTTGAGGATACTTATATCTACGTCTTGATTGAAGGAGCTCAAGATGGCTGGAAGAGGCAGAGGCCGAGGTGGAGCTGGAACCCCGATAGGACAAGCCGGTACGAGGCAGAATACGCGTGCGAATCCAGAGGTTGACAACGGAGCAGGAAATCCCGAGAATGGAGCTCAGAGAGGAGGCCCTATCAATGATCAACTAAGAGCTGCGTTAGCTGAAGAAGTAGCAAGGGCTTTACAAGGTGCGATACCCGCACTTGCTGCTGAGTTTAGACGCAATGGAGCTGATGCTGGCGTTGGTCGTGGAGCTGGCCGTGGAGCAGATCGCGGAGCTGGTCGCGGAGCAGATCGTGGAACTGGACGTGGAGCTGGACGTGGAGCTGGCCGTGGGGTTGGTCGTGAACCTGAAGTTGAAGATAATCCTCTTAGGCATGGATGTTCATACAAATCCTTTTGCGGATGCAAGCCTCCATCATTTGACGGGAAGAAAGACGCCATGGCTACATTTCGGTGGATACATGAGATGGAAGCTGTAATCAATATCAGTGAGTGTTCTGAAGCTCAGGCGGTGAAGTATGCTGCGCACTCGTTCGTTTCTGAAGCGTTATTCTGGTGGGAAATGATTAATCAAACTCTAGGTGAGGAAGAAGTACTGAATATGACCTGGACTGATCTGAAGAGGCACGTAATGGAAAGCTTCTGTCCACAACATGAGTTCGATAGGTTGGAGATGAATTTCTTGAGAATTGAAGCTGGATACATGACGCACGGCGAGTATACTACCAAGTTCAACATGATGGCTCGATTACTACCAAATCTGGTGCTGACTGAAGAAGTTAGAGTTAGGCGTTACACGCAAGGGTTTCCATCTGAGGTGCGAAAGTTGGTAAAAGTATTTGCACCTGCAACATATAAGGCGGCAGTGAACCTTAGTGCGACCCTGTATGATGAAATTTACGGAGAAGTAGGAAAGCCGGTAGAGCAAAAGAGGAAATGGATTGAATCTTCGGGAAGTACTCAGGACGATGCTGGAAAGAAGTCGAAGGGAAATAACGTACCGAGATGCAATACGTGTGGTAAGAATCATTCTGGAGAGTGTCGTTACGGGAAGTCCAGTTGTTACAAGTGTGGAAGTTCTGGGCACGTTGCCACAGCATGCCCAGTAAGGACTAACACAGGAAGGAAGGAATGTTTCGAGTGCGGAGAGGTGGGACATTTTAAGAAAAATTGCCCTAAGTTAGTACTGAATCCTACACCTCTGAGAGCCGTCCCAGGGAACGGTACTGGACCCCGCACCGCTCCTGCAAGGGCATATTGTGTGACGAATGCCAGGGGTGAGGAACCCAAGCTCTTGAAACCCAACTATCGCCCAGGTAACGTCAATATTAGTTAAACATAATTACCTGTTAAAAGTTTACCTAAAACGTTTTATGTGCTATATATATGGGCCTTTACTTGTTATGCCTTAGAGATTAGAATATGATAATTTGTGATAAATGGGAATAGATCAGGTTTCGAGGACGAAACCTATTTAAGGGGAGAAGAGTTGTAACACCCCAAATTTCACAGGTACATGATAAATACGTGTTTATATTATCACTACATGAGTTTAATTGATAAATATGGTAAACTATGCATTAGATAGATTGCATGTGTTAGAAATACGTATTCTATAGCTAAAATGATGAAAAATGCATAAACGGATAAGTTAAACGGCAAAGAAAGTAAAATATAAGATGGATATGTGTTGGTACAAATAACATGATGATATATGTGTGAATTGATAGATGTATACATGTGAATACGTGTGTTAGTAGTTAATGGAAAAGTAGAAGGGCTAAAAGTGTAATTTATATAAAGTTATCAACGTATATGGATATTATACGTATCTATAACTATTATAAACATTTTAAGGCTTAGAATATAGTAAAAATATATCCTAACATGATCCATAACATGAAATAATAAGTGTTGTAAAGTTTGAGGGGCTAGAACGCAAAATAACAAAAGATATATATAAATATATAAATATATATATACATATGTATACGTATATCATCGAGCGTGTCCCGAGCCTTAGAAACTTTTATAAATATACCCTTAAGTGTTTTATAGCATAAATTAACAATTCATAGAAGTTCAGGGGTTTAAAATGTAATTATAAAGTAGAGGGGCCAAAACTGTCATTTGCTGATAGTTGGCTCAGGCGTATCGCGAGACCCCGGCCCCTCCCCTGTGCGATACGCGGCCCAATTCTGGCCAGAATCTTGACAGCAACGCGTTTTTGGCTTGGAGGCTACGTTTTTGACCAAATTGACCATAATACGCGTCGTTTTTGCACCATGAATCACCCTAGTACGTGTTAGGAAACATATTGCGCACCTCAATGAGTATAAATACGACCTCAGATCATCCATAATTCAACTCGCCAATTTCGCAGATCTTTGACCTAAAAACCCTAAACCACGACCGAATCTTCATCGGCAGCAATTCGAGCAAACGACGAGGAGTTTTGAAGCCGAATCTTCTGCAGTCAAGCATCATTAGGTATGGTTAACAATAACCTATCTCAGTTTTGGCTAAATTCAATCTCTAAGTATGCTTTCTAGAAATTATGCAAAAATTAGGGTTCTTGAGCTTGTTTTGTCAAAATCGGGTGATCGGGTGGGAATTAGGGTCTGAATTTTTGTAGGTAATCCTAATTTAATGTGTTTTAAGAAAGCCCTAAGTTTATTTCACAATTGGAAAAGGTTTGGTTAAGGTTTTGTTAACAGGTCAAAATTAGGGTTTTCATAACGTTACTCTGCCCAAATTGACTAAACGATGTTGAATTAAGCTTAGATCTTTTAAAGGATATTATAAACATGTTATAATGGATAACACCCTAAGTTGGTTTGAATTAAAAATGAGTTTTGATAATAAAACGAGAAATTCATGAAATTAGGGTTTCTAAATATGAATAATTAATCTAAAATAATCCGGAGGGTATGGGGACTTGGCTTTTGGTCTTATAACATGTTTATATGTATATTAAGTATATATGGGTTTAAAATGAATAAATGATAAAGTATTAAAGATACCGAGTTAATCGGATATTAGAAGTTCGTGCGGACCGGAAGGGTAGACACCTGTACACTGGGGTTTCTGGCAAAAGCGGGGGTGTCGCCATCCCATCTGGGCAATGGCACCCCAACACTGGGCGATCCCGGAGTGAGTGTCTACTTATAGGAATGCGCGTCTTCATATTATCAATAAAAAGGTTATTATGCCTATAAGGGCATTTTGGTCATTTTGACCTTAAAAGAGATAAACCCTAATAAAATATTATTAGGATGATAAGATATAAATAAACGTAGGTATTATTTATAATAACTTTGCATTAATGCAATCCGATACGCGATTAGGTTAATTGTGGACCATAACGGAGGTTCTGTCTGAATAACTGATTAAAGATATCAGGTGAGTTCTATGAGCCCACTCTTTAAATGTTTTAAATATTTTAAATGTTTTTCGGGCTAGTATACATACAATACTTGTGAACATATATTCAAGATAATTGTGACTTGATATATACGTGTTATATGATGAAATTGTTATTAAATTGCTTATACGTGTTATGCAATTATGTTGATTATAATGTGATGTGTATATACTTGCTTTGAAATTAAGTAGCCAAGTGACTAGGGAGTTGTTAGTAAACATTTAGTGAATATGTATGATTATATGAGAACAAGTGATGCATTTGCTTATATTAATATGTGGTGGATACGCCGCTGGTACATCCTATATATATATATAGTAGTATAAGTTACCCGGTATATTGGAAGTGTGGAGGATACGCCGCTGGTACATCCTGTATACATACACTAACGGTAAATTGGGGGATGTCCATTTGTTGCAGTATATGAATGCCTTATCACTGTTTAATAACAAACCTAAAGCATCTGGTTATTTAACTAGGAGTAGGTAGTATATACGATCGGATAATGAGTCATTAAGATGAGAAAATAACCTAATAGAATGAAAGCATGAGTTGCTACTAGAACCTAATAGAGTTGAAGCATGAGTTGCTAATATGACTTATTAGAGTTAGAGCATGTGTTGCTACTGAAGACGAAGGGTCGCTGCTTCCCCATAGTGGTGGCTTAGGGAACCGTGTACGGACGGAGCGGCAGTCGGACATCGCAAAAGCTATCTTACGAAAAAGGTAGGATGACGATTGCAGTGGCGGGCGAACCTTTCGAAGGAGATGAAGAATGAAGAGACGCTACTTCCCCATAGTGATGGCTTAGGGAACCGTGTACGGACGGAGCTGCATTGGGCCGTTGTAATAACTATCCTTCGAGATGGGACGGAGTGTGCAGTGGTGAGCGGACTCTTCATGGAGAACCAAAATAGTTGGTTAAATATAATGACCTAGAAGTTTACCCTAGGGTCACGGTTAATATAATCCTAGTATATGTTATCGGATAATATAATACGTGTTAGAATATATATATGATATATAAATGTGTGTTGTGAAAATCAGGTAAACACCTAAAACGGTCCTTGAACTAAACGGTAGAACTCACCAGCGTAAGCTGACTTTTTAAAAGTATGTATGCTAGGTTCTGACGCACCTATGGGTCAAGCTTTGGTCACGCTCTAGGAGGAGACGGTGAAGACGCTGGTTGCTGGAATATCTTATCTTACGTTTAGTTTACCTTATGTTTAATATATCGTATGTTACGTTTATGCTTCCGCTGTGTAAGAATCATCTGAGTATATAAATAAAAGTTTTAATTTTTCCCCAGTTTTTGTGATCTCTGATTAAATCACGTGTTGATGAGTAAATCCGACGACGTGGCGCCAGCCCGCAAGGGGCCGGGCGTCACATTATTAAATATATTATATATTTGGTTTGTTAATCATGCAAGTTAGAATTATCTTTAAATAATTATGATTAACAATTCTTGGTGAATAAATCATAGTTTGAATCTTCTTGTAAATAATTATTAGTAAAAAAAATAATCATTCAAAGTTTTTAAACCATAGGTCGCAACGTTTAATAATTTTAATTTCTCGAAATCGTTTAATATTTCATTTGCATGAAATATTTATTTCTTTTTAAAACATTGTTGTAAAAATATTACTTGGCGACGCTTGGATTTATAAAAGTTTATTTATCATGAACTTTTGGATTGTTTTAAATAAAACATGATAGGAAATTGTTTGGAGATTTTAAACATTTACGTTTCCGCGTATATCGCCGTATGGTCCTGATTTTATTACTACGCAACGTATTTTTATATTTGATTACTTTGACTTCACCAAAGAAATGGTAAAAGTCCATAAAAATATTTAAAGTTATTTTCTTGTCTTTTGATTCATTTCTATAAAATCTTTTATAAAAATATTTATTTCTACAATGAATTTTTATAGAAAATCTTCATTTTAATAACATATCTTTAAATGGTTACAAACTTGTAATAAATCCAAGAATTTATGTCAAATTAATCATTTGACATAAATTTATTCTTTCCATTTTTAGTAAGAAATCTATAAATATTCTTTTTGTCATGAACTTTTATAACACATTTAATGTGTTATATTTCCCAATCAAGTAACATGCTTTTGTTTCAGTTTTTATAAGTTAATAGTCATTTAGTCATGGTTAATTTATGTAACCTATTTAATTCTATAAACATGTCATGGGGTTTATTTGTGCCATTACAATATATATATATATATATATATATATATATATATATATATATATATATATATATAGGGTTAGGTTCAAATGAGAACTTTTTGTTTTGAGAACTTTTGAGAACTAAATCTCAACCACAAATTTCAGGGGGGACCACTACAATTCATGGGAGGGGGGATACATGTAAATAAATTTGTGGCTGAAATTAGTTCTTTTTAGTTCTCAAATCAAATTGGTTCTCAAATGATCCTCTCCCTATATATATATATATCACATGATAAGTCCATTTATTAGCATAACTTGATTTATATTTAGATCTACTAACACTTTTTGTGTTAGGACAAAATAACATAAATGCAATCACTAACACATTAGTGTTAGGACAAGTAAATTTAAATGACAATCACTAACACTTTAGTGCTAGGACAAGTATATTAAATGACAATCACTAACACTTTGTGTTAGGACAAATTAATCAAATGTAAACATGATGATCTCTAGGTGCACATAGATACTTTCTTTTGATTTCTCTATGTGTTTCACCCATTTCCTTGGCAACTTTAAGTCACTAAAACACCAAAGGAAATACTTGGATCATAGAAGAATGGGGATTAAAGAAGAGAGATTTAGATGATTTAACAATAATGTAAGTGTTTGTGTAGTTGTCAAGACTTGTAGGTATTGTTAGGGTGTAAACATGTAAGGAAAATGAGTTAGAAAACTCACAAAGAAGAGATGGAAATCGGTTGAGGGGTGGCAGTGGTGGATTCCGGCGGTTAGAGGTGGTCTGGCGGCGGTCCTGCGGTGGCAGGGGGCGGCCGGTGGGGGCTGGCCGGCGGCGGCTCAGTGGTGGGTGGTGTCTTTCGGCCGAAAACAAAGAGGGAGAGGGAGAGAGTTTGAGTGTTTGTGTTGGGTGTGGGGGGACAAGGTGAGGAGGTAACCTCCTTTTATAATCAAAGGTGGCTTCATTAACCTTTAGTTAATGATGTGTTGTCAACACCATATGGCCCCCAACTTCTCTAATGTAGGTGATTATTTTATAACTTTGTTTCATGGTTTTATAAAAGTTTAACACTTTTATAAAATATAAAGTGATTAGGTGCGAGGGGAAGCGATGTGCCGGGGGTTGGGTTTTTCAAGTGGGTCGTAAGGAGTGGGGTGACCGGGTTCGGCCCAAGGCTAATCGGAACGCGGGTCGGGTTCTGTGTTGATACCTGATATGTGCGTCGTGTGAAGTATCAAGCAAGATCAAGATTATATAAACTAGGTCTGGCCGAACTAGGTCCGAACCTGAAGTTCGGACTGGCCGAACCTGAGGTTCGGCCGAAGCTCGGATCAGCTAGTATATATAGATGTTTGGTCTTTGTATTTGTGAGACTTCTAAGTGTGCGAGATCTGTTAAGTGTGTGTTTCTGAGTGTGTATTCTCTGAGTCTGTATCTAAGTGTTCACTGATTGTAATTGTTCTTCGTTGATCAATAAATCAATCGATTAATTACGTTTCGATGTCCGATTACCTAGATCGAGTAGACGATCCGATGCTCACGCATTTTCAAGTGGTATCAGAGCTTTCTGGTTCACTCTACTGATCTGTGGTTGCTATTCTCGGACTTTTGAGCGTTTTTGAAGTTTTCACAGGCATCAGGTATATGATTCTCATTCTGATCATGTTCGAGATATTCATGTGTGTTCTTCGCAGGTACATCAAAGATGGGACAAAACGACAAGAATCTGTTATATTTGCCGTCGCCCATGACATATGGCAAAAGACTATCCATCACCTGCTGATTCACCCCAAAGATTTCACAAGAAATCAGTTTTTGGTAAACCTGCCACCCCAAAGTTCTTTGATGAACAAGGCAGAGTTTTTGCTGAAGTTAAGCCTACATTCTTCCACAAACAAAAACGTTTTGTTCCAATGTTTTCAAAGATTCAAAGTGTAGGTTCATCATCACAGTCACCTGTGATTGTTTCTTCAAAAACTGAATTACCAAAACAACAACAATGGAAACCTAAGGTGGTTTCTAAGCAAAACAAGGACACTGGTCGACCAGAAACGATTCGCTTCGGGTCATTTATGGACTAGTTAGTTTGACCAGTGTGCAGGTACTTCTAGAAGACCTATTGACGATTGCAAAGTTGTTGATGGAGGAGTATTCTGCTTAATTTAAATATTCATGCTAAATCTTTTTAACCTACAAATTTTCTAAATTCTAAAAATTGCATTGTATCTGTGTTGATTGATCACTTTTCTTTATTTCTATTTTTCTTCAAAAACCCAAAAATAGAGTCCTGTTTTTGTGTAAAATGAAAATCCAAAAATAGAGTTTTCATTTTAAGGGGGAGAATTGTAAGTAAGGGGGAGTAATTGAGAAAATGCATGTTATGGGAAGAAAGTGAATACATGCCAAATATATAATGAAGGAAGGTGAATACATGGCAAATATAAAATTGTGAGAAATTGATCATTGGGAAATGATGGTACATTGGCTTATGTATCTGACTCATGGATAGAGTAGATGAAAGGGCCATAAGATCATTGTTTGATATGCTTGGTAGGCTCAGCAAATCAGAAAGTATTCAGATGTGATATACACTAAATACTAATGCTTGACCATGTGGATAACATCTTGATGCATAGTTCATGACACAAAAGAAAATAAGTGTGAATTTCAAAATGAGAAGTCATTGTGTATACATGTGTTCATTTTGCAAAGATTTAAACTTGTTTAATTTTCTTTATTTTGTCAAACGATCGGACTTTCTCTGCGTATCGAAAGATCGACCTGATCATTGTTCGTTTGACGTTCTGCTTTATTTTCTTTGGTGTTTCGTATAACTCATCGGACTTTCTCTGCGTGTACGGAAGTACCGACCTGATTGTTGTTAGGTTATACAATTTTAACTTGTTTTATTTCTTATTTTGTTAAATCCGAGGCCTTATCTGCGTATCGAAAGATGGACCTTAAGGTAGACGATTTAACGTTCTTATTTCTTTTTGCATGGAACACAGTTGACGATATCATGAAAATATTATGCATTGTGAAAAATCACAAATGCTGTCACACAAAAGGAAAAAGAAAAGAAAAGCTGAAAATATCTGATTATGTCTGATAGTGTGGAATACACTGGTCAATGCAAATCTAATCAATACCTTAACATATCCAGATGTTATGAGTATGATTCTGCCTGAGTTTCAGTTGGACAAATTATATCAGCAATCAACATGACTTATGTGTTTCGATTAATTGAAATTGAAATGCAGTTCAGTGTGTTATGTTCAATATGATCCATATAATGATCTCTCTCATACCAAAAATAGTGTTTGATTCTGTATTGTGATTTCATTTCATTTCAGAAAAGAACAAAAAGATTTTTGATGTGTTTTATCATAAACTTTGAAAAACCAAAAAGATTTTGTTTCTGTTTTATTTTCGATCTAATCAACATGTGATACAAATCATTTTTTCAAATTCATATCTTGGAGTCTCGAAGAGACGTTTTGCGCCAGGATTATTTTAAATGATTGAACAGGTTGCTATGTGCAAGATATCACAACTTCAAGTCTTCTGAAGATGTTGATGAAAGACCAGAGATACACTAAAATGTTATCAAGTATTCAAGATCAAGCTACGATCGAGTTGAGGAGGAGTTTGTTTGAAGATTCACTTCATCGAACGAACGGGTTCTATACTTGAGGTGGAGCTTGGTTGAAGATACAAAGTTGATGATATTGAAGAGATACTGCACACGACGAGGGGGAGTTTGTTGATACCTGATATGTGCGTCGTGTGAAGTATCAAGCAAGATCAAGATTATATCAAACTAGGTTTGGCCAAACTAGACCCGAACCTGAAGTTCGGACTGGCCGAACCTGAGGTTCGGCCGAAGCTCGGATCAGCTAGTATATATAGATGTTTGGTCTTTGTATTTGTGAGACTTCTAAGTGTGCGAGATCTGTTAAGTGTGTGTTTCTGAGTGTGTATTCTCTGAGTCTGTATCTGAGTGTTCACTGATTGTAATTGTTCTTCGTTGATCAATAAATCAATCGATTAATTACGTTTCGATCTCCGATTAGCTAGATCGAGTAGACGATCCGATGCTCACGCATTTTCATTCTGGTTTGGGTAGGTGACTCGGTTTGTCGGACTGAGTCTCCGGGTTAAGTTTTGGGTTCGTCCGAGTTAGTTTTAGCTTATTGGGCCTAACCGGGCCCAATAGGGTTAATGATTCTCGTTTGGCTAAGTCTTGACAACGTAATATTTTTTAGCACATTTTAAGTTCTTAAAATGTCTTAACAGTTTATATCAGTTTAGATAAATTATAAAAAGTAAATTTTTATATTTAATTTCTTGTTATTAAAATACCATATTTAAAATATGAAATCTATCGTATTTTACGGGCATACAAACGCAGGATTTAAATCTGTTGTTAGTTAGTTATCAAAACTAATTCGGTTAATCATATAATTAAAACATATTGATATTTAAATTAGAAAGTCAACGGAGAGAGGTTTGACCTGCTTTTGACAAGGTGTCACACAAGTAAACAGCCCTACAAGTGTACCATCTTCAAATTTTTTTGCACAAAGTTAAATTTCTTTTTGATTCTAGAGAGACACTCATACTATGCACTCTACTCATTAACCATTATGCCTCAGCATCACATGCTGACAGCACCTCCGCACCTTTTCTCCTAGAGAACTTTTATTGTTGGTCTAAGTTCCTTCATAACCATGCACTGACGAATAGGTCTTGGGGATCCGTGATAATAAACCAGTCGGTGGGCTCAAGCTCTTATCTGGCACGCAGCCCACAAATACTTGCGCATGCAGTATCTGGTGTAATCTGGCCCAACATATGGAAGGTCGTAATAAAGAAAGGTGGGATCGAAGATATCCAAGTCATTCAGGAATCTCCTAAAGACGTATCGGGTCTTTCCCTTGTTTGCCAAATCGACTCCCATGTCAACCCTATATGTGGTGTACTACTGTGGCAAGTCACCTTATCGTCTCACCCTCTCAGAAATCAAGAAACAATTAACCCATGAGAGCCACTTTCACTTGGAGTATTTTTCCCCTCCATGGTGACGATGATTCCCGAACATGTTTTATTAAGTGGTATGGATTTTTTTTGGCTCACCGTTACATCAAAATTCATTTTTTTTCAAATATATGTTGTTTTGGTTAATGGTCATCTCCTTCGAACCCACGATCGTGGTTGATCTTGACACTCTCATGTTATTCATAAACTCTAGTTGCAACTCCTAAGTTCGTGATTGGCCTCCATTGGAGATATTCGAATTCACTCTAATCCCACTTTCGATTTTAGATTATGGAACTCGTGTTATACAAACAATAAACTTAGGGGAAACATTTATGTTGTTGTTCGTTTTATGGATTTCAACTCACTAGACTTTTCACGAACTTGATTTTTGTTACATAATCCGTGAATTTCTCTCTGTTATTTAAATTCATGGATTCGGTATTCAGTAGTTTATCCATGACTCTCATTTTTGTCATTTAAACTCATGACTCCACTTTAGTGATTCAATAGTCGATACATGAATCTCATTCTTTTAAATTCATAGACACGATTTTAGTGATTCGATAGTCAGTTCATGAATTTAACTCGCGAGGTTTAAACTCATAAACTCGGTTTTGTTAACTCAATAGTCTATTTTTGTGTTCTCCCTTGGGCTATTCATTTATCATAGAACTTCTCTCACCACCTCATGCTTCAGTTTGCGATTTCACTATCTCATTCCCTAATCATTCATCAATTTCTTACATTTTGATCATTTATCACTTGTGTGCTTACAATCACATATTTCAATCACTCATTATTCTTACAAAGACCGATACCTATACATATTATGACTGTCAATTGTGTGAGATGCTAGCTCCAACATGCGACTGATTTTGGTCATGAATGCAAGTCCTGCGGCTTTCACAGTGATGCTTCGGATTTTACACTTCTCACCTAGTAACAGGTGAATTAGATGTGGGTCGCCGCCCATCTGGCTCACCATAATCTGGCGCGTCGCCTTGATAAAAGTATGTGGTCTCATGTTATCATGTGGAATGATTTCATTGATTTTGATGCCAAGTTTGAGTTTGTTATTTTCTTTAAATCGTACATGTTACAATCACCCTTCACACTCTATATCCTAGTAGTCTCGGTCTTAAAATAAGGGAGATTACGGTTACTATTTCATGGTCAATTTGTTTTGAATCGTACAGAATTTGAATAATAGTTCAAACCATGGTTTCAGTTCTTCAGCTTTTTGGTGTCATTCGGTCTACATCAGGCTACCACAATCCCTGTTTCATTCACCAAGTTTCGTTTGTTTGTTGTATGGTATTGGCAGTTCTCAGTAGGCGACTAGTACACTTCTAGATATCAAAGATGTGGTGGGTTAGCTGCGGTACACCCTATAAATAAGCATCAATGGTGCTACATGTAACACCTGTGTCCGACCCAATTACAAAAGTCGACCCGAATTTGAACTTGTCACGCAAATTGAGTTTTAATTTAAGTATTATCGAAAGAATTTGTCTAAAATATACAATTAAATTATGTTCGGGATATTCCATAATCATTTTGAAAGAAAAATAATAAATTTGGAAAGTTTTAAGATAAATGATTTGTTTAAAACAAAAATAAAGCGATTTTTGGTTTTTATGTGATTTCGGTATTCGATTTATCGTTTACCGGGAATCTCGGAGTCTTTAACTCAAAATATATAACTTTGAATGTCCTATAATCATTTTATATCATTAAAACCCAATCGGTTAAATAATAGATCAATTTTGTTAATTAATACGCAATTAAATGAATTTACCGTTTTTCGTGCAATTCCGTTAATAACCCGGAATCACGTAAATTTCCAAAATCATATTTTTATGCTTCATAATGTTTTATAAGGTTATTATAAGTTGCTCGTAAAATTTTAGAGGTTAACAAGTAAAAATGAGTAGTGAACGATTAAAAAAATCCGGACCCCCCCCCCTCGCGTATCGCGAGGGGCTACATGTTGAGTGGCGCGATATGCGTTGGCTTCGTCTGCGTAGAATTATCCACGTATCCAACTTCCTCCTCACGTTTGTTCCAAATTAGTCACCCTAACGTGTTATTTCGACCAAACTAATCATCCTACTGCGTGGAGGCACCTGAGGCGACCTTCATAGGTATAAATAGAGCATCAATCTGTCCATGATCCTCACCAATTTACTTGAAATCCACCTCAAAAACCCTATAACGAACCAGAAGCTTCGTCAATCAAATTCTCTCAAATGGTGAAGAGTTTGGCTCTGAATTTCTGCAGTTGAGCTACCCTAGGTATGATCTAAAATAACTCTTTCAGTTTTTGCTGATACGATCTCTAAATATGATTTCTAAAAATGTATAAAAATTAGGGTTCTTGAGCTTGTTTTGCTAAAATCGAGTGATCGGGTTAGAATTAGAATCTGAATTTTTGTAGAAAATCCTAAAATAATTTGTTTTAAGAAAGCCCTAAGTTAATTTCAAGTTTTGAAAAGGCTTGGTATTTTATCTATAAATCGGTCAAAATTAGGGTTTTCGGATCGTTGTTCTGCCCAAATTGAGTAAAACGATATTGAATTAAGGTTTGATATATTGAGAAATATTATACTATATCATAATGAATAAAACTATAAGTTTTTACAATTTTACAAAATGTGTTGCTATTTATTTAATATATACGTTAAAATTAGGGTTTTCTAGACGTTACCTTGTCAAAATTTAACAAACGGGTTAAGTTTAGGGCTAATCTTTTAAAGGTATATTATAAAATAACATTTTAAGCAAAAGCCCTAAATTGATTTCATTTAATAAAAGATTTTGCTATTTATTTGATAAATATCTCAAAATTAGGGTTTTGAATATGATTATTTAATATTAAACAAACGGGAAATATCGGGACTTATTTTTGGTCTTAGATCATTTTTATATGTATAAAAAGTATTTATGGGTCCAAAGTTGATAAAATAAAACATTATCACTAATTTCAGATAAAGAGTAAAATGGTCTTTAAATAAATAAAGACCTAACACTCCTTAAGTTCATCGTGCACTTAGAACTATAATCATTATTATTCCCCATATTCATTTAGCATGTTCGTTTCATTAGGATAATCTCCAGATTGTTGTTTCTCGCGATTGGTTCTATCTCTCGTTTTCGATCTACTTATCAGGTGAGTATTCACTAAACCCCCTCTTTAAATATTGTTGGTTATGACTATTCAATTCGTATTATCATTTCTAATGGTGATTCATTCGAATGATAATCCGACTTGTGAGAAATCATATCTCCATTATCTTTTAACCTTTTTGGGGTGTAACATGTATCTCTATTCAAAATCATATCTCTAAAATACAAACGCGATTATATGATGATTGGATACGTTCTATGTATGTTAAATATGTGTGGATTATTGTGATTGGTTTGCTCTAGCACTGTACTCTATCTCGAAGCGTACTCATTAACACACCGAGCCGGGGCTACAGTAATAGATCTATTGGTTTGACAGCCCACTTGACATGCCTCGCGTGTGGCGCCTTGTGATTGGAAGCCTAGTTGTCTAGGGTTTGATGCGCTCACTTATTGGCTCTAACTCATTACTTGTTTAACTATATATATGAAAATATCTGGTTATACATATATCGCTGATATTGAAATTATACATATGTTATTTAAACTTGTGTTTACTCACCAACTACTTTTGTAGTTGACACTTTATCTTATACATGTTGCAGGAACCTATACATGAGCTATGTTGTGATCACGCTAGGATTGCTGGACCTAGATTAAAGACTTTAAATAAGTTGATATGTACTACTGCATGTTTTATATTCTTGTACAATATCTTAACTTGATTAATAAAAGAGCATGCTTAAGTATTACAACTTATTTGAGTTGTCATGTGCATCTGGACAATCATTACGCCCCGACATATTCTGCCGTCGGTTGGGGTGTGACACTCCACAGGTGGGCTGAGAGTCGGACCGAGGACTGGCCCTGGTCGTTAGTTGTGTCAGAACCTATGTCAAACTCTCTTGTACCAATAGTAGCTCGGCCTTTGGGGTTAGGCGAAAGTGGATCTAACGTTATAGAGACACTAACCGAAAGCGTATTCTTACATTTGGTAAAACCTTTATGCCATCATTATATCTTTCTCGCGGTGATTCGACGTAGCTTTAGTTCTTGTAATTTTTTTTTACTATGATCCTCTTGTCTCGTAAGTCTCTACTAATTTCAGGACGAAATTCCCTAAAGTAGGGGAGACTGTAACATCCGCCTCCGACCTGTTTAGCAAAACCCGAGCCGTTTTGAGTTTTCACTTTTCGGATTGGAAATTTTATCAAAGCATTTCGAACATTTGGTTATTTATTCCTTAACTATTTTCTACAATTAAAATCATTTTATATTATTTGTATGATTGAATAATTAGAGTCGCTTTAAAACGAAAGAATAAATCCAATTCGTAATTTTTACGCATGCTCGGTACTCGTTTTATCATTAATCAAAGGAAGTTCATGTATTTACTAACTTACTAGTCTAAATGATGTCTTTTAAATGTCTCATAATAATTTTCCAAGTTAAAGGAATTAATCATTTAATTTTTAGAAAATCAATTTACATAAAACAAAAGTGAAATGATTTTCGGTTTTAGCGCGAATTCGGAATTAACCGGACGATCCTGAATATCAGAAATTACATTTTATGATTTCACGTTGTTCATTCATTTATTTTGTGAGTGTGTTTCAAATTTGAAGTCGTTCTGTTAAGTAAAGAAAGAGAACGAGCGAAAAGATAAAAAAACAGTAAGAAAGAAGTTGGAAATAAAAAGTATTATGTTTTGCAGAATGCTGGATTCGAACAAGCGACCTCATGGTTGTAAGTTCAGCGCCTCAACCACCGACGGAACGCTGCATTGGTGTTTTCTATCCGGTTCCTTTAATTATAATGTTTTCCAGACACCTGAATACCTAGTCACAAATTCAGCTTTGGGCTGACCTTGTTTTGGTCATAACTTTGTCATTTCAAGCCCGTTTTAGGCCCTGTTTTTTTCCATGGTTTTGTATTAATGTTATCTAACTTATTCCTCAAGAAAATTTCATGATTAAATCAATTTCCATAATCATTTTAGATAATTTCCTTACTTGTGCACCTTAACTTTCTCTCAAAGACTTTCCTTTTACCAATTAAAACCCTAGAAGACCTCCACTCCATAAGTACCAGTTGTTGTGGACTTAACAAACTGTGTCTAAGCCTCTGCATCCATCAATTTGTGTCAAGCCCTTTCGTTATAGTTTTCAAAAGTCAGCGTTCTCCAGTTTGACCTTCTGATTTGACCAGCTTCCCTTGACTTTCACAAGTAAGTTTCTTCATCAAACTTTCTTGTTTTTGGGTAATCTACAATACCTCATTGTTGTATTTGACCAAAACCCCTCTGTGTTAAAAGTAAAATCTTTAACATGCACTTTAATTGGGGAAAATCACATATAATTGTTGTTACTAATTACCAATAGTTCTAATCTATTCTAATATGTCCCATAAGTGTATTATGATGTTTCCAAACCCTCAAAACTGAACTTTTATAAAAAAACTAAAAGGTACGCGTTTTGACCCGCTAAAGTAAGTGTTTTATCGTATATTTTTCTATTCTAACGCTTTCGTAATAAATGAAACCTACTAATACACTTTTGGAATGTTAATATATATATAATAGTATTTTCATAAGTATAAATATGACCTTCGTATAATATTGCAACTTTTGGGCTATTTATGTAATTATTGAAATTTAAGGGTAAAAAGTGTAATTTTCCTAAAGATATGAAATTTTCAGATTGTTATGATGTTTTAATAATTATATAATAAGCCCTAACTTCTAAATAATTATATTCTTGAGACTTTCTTGAATTAACATAATTAGCCCCTATGTTTGTTAAATTACAATGTTAACCGTAAACTTGGAATAATTATCAAAAATGGTTTTTATGTTCACAAAAGTGTCTTTTGGTACTATTAACCATTAGATAAAATATTTTTGACATAAGTAAATTCCCTAATTAATCATTCAAATCATTGTTTGATCATATTGGTCTTAATATTGTTCGGTCCTTCAAATCGCTAGGTCTTTGTCAGAGTTAGTTCTTCTCGTGTGTTGTTCGTTCTTTGTCACCTGCTTGCTTACCAGGTGAGTACTCATAGCCCCATTTTGGTATTATGTTTTGGGGTGTAACATGTACACTTATCGAACTTTCATACTATATATTTTTAATTTAACTCAAATGCGATTCTAGTTCGTTATTGGGTGTTTTGCTTGTATGTGAACTGTATGTCATATCGCCTGTTGTTCTTTCATTATATTTCATTATCATTCGCATAACACTAACTGTAAAAAGTATGGGTTCCAATAATAGATTTATTGCATGACGTCTCACTTGACTTGACCGGTTTGGTATCGAGTGACTGATAACCTAAACGTCAGGATTGGTTTATTCACCACTCTAGTACTTGCTTTATTTTCATTACATGTTCTTTCATACTTATGCATTTCCATGTAACGTTAGATCACATGTTTTATTTACATTCTATACTAAGGGGCTGTTTGGTTCGTGCTGAATCATTTGGTGCTGAATGAATAAGTTGTATGTATGGATAAAGAAGTGCTGAATCAATAAGGTGCTGAATCATTATGTGCTGTTTGTTTGGACATCTGAATGACTTTATAATAAAATAAAATAAAAAACACTAACAAATCAGTGTGACAATAAAAAAAATCTATTTTTTTCTTTCATATAGCTTGTCCCATATTGGTATGGGAACAAAACACCAAAATTTTCTTTCATTACCATGTCCCATATTGTTGTGAGAACAAAAAATCTATTTTTTTTCTTCCATTAAACTTGTCCCACATTGATGTGGGAACAAAAACACGGTTGGCTTATATATGAAAACATACATGACATGTTAAGTTCTTATGTTGTGTTTTACTCCGGTATCTACCCGCGCGCAGGGGGGGGTGCAAATTTGGTAAAAATTTCCTTCCCGTCCGCACGACCTGCGGACACGAATGCAACTCCAAAAACCCGGGGCAGGAACCAAGCATGTTTTTGGGTTAAAGAATCGCTTCACGTTGTTTTCGGCCAGCCCCTACAACCACGTTTATTTTTTCCAGCTCGTTCAGTTTTTATGTTTTCAGCCCCATGTCGCTCGCAATTACGATTAGTTTTTACGTTTACAACCTCGTTTCTCGCTCGCAGCCCCTTCAGCAGCATTGGTCTGTATGCTTCAGCAGCTCCTCCACACCTTTTTCGCCCAGACTGTTATGTCTTGATCGGTCAGCCACAATAATCGAACCAAACAGCTCCATAGCGCAAAAACGTCTGAATCGGTCAAACAATTCTTCCATTCAGACGCCATATAGCCGAACCAAACAGCCCCTAAATCTATGTTTACTCACCAACTATAGTAGTTGACTCTATTATGTTGTACATGTTGCAAGACATAGGCACATAGCTAATGATTATTTGTATACGCATATGACATGCTATGGACCTAGAATAAGACCTTAAAAATAGTTTATCTATTTATTATTGTTTGGATTTGATTTTAGATGTAAGACTTTATTATTATTTAATGAGTGGCATGTTTAAATTTGGTAACTATATTAGTTGTCATGAGCATCTGAAAAATCCCTCATGCCCCAACGTATTCTGCTGTTGGTTGGGTGTGACACCATTACAGATTGTTTGTAAGGAAGTAAAATTGTATAGACCGATATAGCTCAACGGGCATTTGAGACGCTCAAAATCCGTGTCACACAGGCCCCGGTTCTTGCCCTCCCTGATTTTGGTGAAGTATTTCAAGTGGAGTGTGACGTGTCGGGTATGGGCATTGGTGGTGTGCTTAGTTAATGCAACCGACCGATTGCATTTTTTAGTGAGAAGCTCAATGAACTCGGCACCGCTATAGTACATACGATAAAGAATTTTATGCTATTGTGCGTAGTTTAAACTGTTTGCACCATTATTTATTACCCGGTGAGTTTATTCTTTTTTCGGACCATCAAGCCCTTCGGTATATTCAGGGTCAGACCAAACTCAACCCACCGCATGCAAAGTGGTGGGTCGAGCGACTCTAGGATTATTCTTTTATTACTCGACACAAGGCGGGGCATGCAAATACTGTGGCCGATGCTCTTAGTCGGTGGCCCGTGCTCATAACGGCATTCCAAGTACAAGTCCAAGGCTTTGATTCTATCCCTACCTTATATGCTGATGATTTCGATTTCATCGAGTTATGGGCTCGAACATCGGTGGTTCCGTTTCAGACGTTTCTCCAACATGATGGGTTTTTATTTAAAGGGAACCGGTTGTGTATTCCCCACTCGTCTTACCGGGAGGATATTGTTTTGGAATGCCACCAAGGTGCTTTAGCAGGGCATTTTGGACATCACAAAACCGCAACTCTTGTTCGCGAATGTTTTTATTGGCTGAAGCTTGAATCTGATGTTACAAAGGTTGTTAAAATGTGTTATGTGTGTCATATAGCTAAAACCCATGGTACAAACCAGGGCCTTTATACCTCATTGCTCTTGCCGTCCCAACCTTGGGAAGATGTTAGCCTTAATTTTGTGCTCGGATTACCAAAAACGTAACACGCCAAAGATTCGGTTATGGTTGTGGTTGACAGGTTTTCGAAAATGGCACACTTTGTTGCATGTGCTAAAACTTTTGATGCTTCTCAGATTGCTCGGTTGTATTTTGTAGAAATTATTCGCCTACACGGGGTTCCAAAATCGATTGTATCTGATAGGGATGCTAAATTTGTGAGCCACTTCTGGCGCACGCTTTGGAAAAGAATAGGGTCGAAGTTGCAATTTAGCAGCTTGCATCACCCGTAAACTGACAGGCAGACCGAAGTTACGAACTGTAGTTTTGGGGAATCTATTACGCAGCCTTATTGGCAATCATCCAAAGCAGTGGGATTTGGCGTTGCCTCAGGCCGAGTTTTCTTATAATCGGTCCACTCACAGTTCTACCGGGCATTCACCTCTTTTTATTGTATATTGTTGGAATCCTTTCTCTTCTTTGATTTATCGTCGGCCTTAGATCCACAATATTATAGCCCTGATGGCGAGGAACGTGATCAATAGATTAAAGATTTACATCGTCAATTCCGTGATCAAATTGTTACTCATAATTTGATGTATAAAGCAAGGGCTAATAAACATAGGCGCAAGGTTGTTTTTCAAGTTGGTGATCTGGTGTGGATTCTTATGCGTCTTGAACGATTTCTACTGGGGTGTTTAGTAAACTCCAACCTCGGGCGGACGGTCCTTTCCGGGTCTTGGCCCGTTTGGGAGACAGTGCTTATAATATTGATTTGCATGGTCATTACAACGTGTCTGCTACCTTTAACATTGTTGATTTGTCCCCTTATAAAAGGGCGACGAGCTGGGGTCTGACTCCAGGACGAGTCCTTTTCAAGTGGGGGATAATGATATGGACTTTGACCTAATTCAAGGTCCACATGAAGACCCGGGTCCAAGCGAGCAAAAGGTGTTTAAGGCGGTTCAGATTAAACCCGATTCCTCTGAACCCGGGCCGGCTGTAGTTATCAGTATTATGTTTTAGTTTTTGCTGATTAATAAAGTTTGTAGGTTTCTTGATAAACCCTAATTAGGCGCCGACTTGTGCTCCTGCTCGGGTTCACCCGAGGTCTCTTTTCCACGTTTTGGTATCAAGATCCGTGTCATAACAAGTTATTGGAACTACATCATAGCAAACTTTTGGCTTCATGAGTCTAAGTTTTGTACCTTTCGATGCATCGATATGTAAGTTTGACTAAGTCAGGCACCAGGACCTTCAGCTCCTCAAAAGGGTCATTCTATGCCTACTTTTCCCCACTTTCTTGCTTTACGTCATGAAATTCATCCTCCAGCTTTTTGATTTCCCTATGAGGAGAATATTTCGGCTTCATGGCATCCTTGAGTTGATCCCAGGTAAAGACCACAGCGGCATCAGCACTGTGCATTCTCTTCTCATCATTCCACCAAGTAAGAGACTTCTTAGTCAACGAACTAGTGGCATGACGAACCTTCAGATCATCGGGGAAGTCGTTATTGATGAAGGTATTTTTCATACCCTTGAACCAATTTATTAGGACAACAAAGCTTTCAGGACTAGCAAACTTTATGGGATTGCACGGATTGAAGTGCTTGAAAGTGCAAACAGGATTTGCAACAGCACCGTTGTTAACGGGGTTAGCATTTAGGGCTTGCTAAATTTGGACCATCATGTTTGGTATCACAGCCGCCATTTGTTGGGTAATTTATTGAGCCATCATGTGGTCATTACGATTGTTGCGGGGCAATCTGAAGAGAAAGGGAAGGTTCGTGAGATGAGGGATACAACATGATTGGTAGTCAATTGAGAATATGAAAAGCATTAGGTAAAACATGTGAATTCGAGATTCATTAGATTGTGAAACCAAATTAAACATTAATATCGAGTATCATATAGAAACATAGAATTTGCAATAACTTGTAAAACACGAAATCATGTTAACTTTGATAAAGCGGAATGTATTAGTCCTCATTCCCGAATGAGAAACTACAACCGTTACTAATTAGAGTTAATGGTGGTCCCTAGTAGTATCGTGACATGCTTTGGCCTAATAGGTTCCAACACTCTCACCAAGGGCTCCCAGGTTGGCATTCAGGTCCCATGGTAGATTAAGATTTATACGCAATACCAGGTAGAGACAGAGCCTCGGGAACCATCATCTTCCCCCTTCCAGTTATTACATGTCTACTCCTAGGAACCTAACTCGGACGAGAATTTAAAATCAAAAATGAACTTCCTAGACGGGCACGTAAGGCACCATTTCTAAGGAAAGAGGCTAGTAAGCCTTAAGAAATTAGTGTACACGTGTGTGATAAGTGTTAGGATCGAGATTGGAGTCAAAATAGGTAAGACTAAGAAGCACCTAAGGGACATAGCAAATAAATAGGCATATTATGCATGAGGCACTCATGTAGGACACCTAAGGCAATATTCTAGGTCAATCCGTTCCTAATAACCTAGCTCCCTATAGCTGTGGCTTTGATACCAATCTGTCACACCCCAACTGATGGTAGAATATGTCAAGGCGCAAGGATTGTCCAGATGCTCACAACACTTAATTTAAGTTGCGATATAATCTTAATCAATACCCATTTCATGACGTGTGATGTATCTTTTCTATCTATTTCTCTTAAGCTTGAGACTAGTTGCAGTAGAGCTTGCATGACTGGAATAGGACCCTATCACAGAACCACTTGTAAATGGAGTTTTCAGCAGCTTCTAACATACTTCCCTTTTCACCATGCTTGAGTCATGTCTCTAACCTGCATCTTGAGAAGACAGGAGTGCGGTTTTATTTTTGACAAAAAAAAATTTAATCTTGGGCAAAAATCTCCTTTGGAGAACCAAGATATTTTTGACTTTGAAATCAAGTTGTGTCGCGTGTCGAGCGGTTAGAAAACAAATAAGAAATAAAATATTTTTGGCTTTTGCAAATTTTATATCAAAACACACCTAAAATCTTTTTGACTTTCTAATGTTTATATTAAAACACAAAAAATATTTTTGGATTTCTAAAGTTTATATTGAACACATGAAAAATCTTTTTGGATTTTCTGATATGAAAAAAAATGCAATACTAAATCAAACTCTATATTTGGTTTGTGAAAAATCATTATTTGGGATCATATTGGTTGTAACACACTAAGCTACACTTCAACTTCAACTAATTCTATCACACAAGTCATGTTGATTGCTAGTATAATTTGTCCATCTTAAACTCTGGTATACTCATACTCATAACATTAGGATCTGTTAAGGTATTATTAATTTGCTTTGACCAGTGCAACCCATGTTACCAGACATATTCATACATTTTTTCTTTTTAATGTGATTACGCTTGTGATTATCACATAGTTTTTTGTATTCATGATATCGTCAACTGTGTTCCATGTTAAAAAGAAATAAGAATTTTAAATCATCTACCTTAAGGTCAATCTTTCGATACGCAGATAACGCCTCAGACTTAAGAAAATAAGAAAAATAAAACAAGTTGCAATTGTTCAAACAATAATTCTTAGATCAATACTCATGTATACACAGATAGTATCCGATGTTTTAAACGAAACACCAAAGAAAATAAAGCTGAACCTCAAATGAACAACTATCGGGTCATACGCACGTATACGCAAAGATAGTTCGATCATTTGTGAAAATAAAGAAAATCAAACAAGTTTAAATCGTTCAAAATGAACACATGTTTAAACAGTGACTTCTCATTTTTCTTTTCACATATCTTTTTATATATCATGAAATACGCATTAAGATGTTGTCCACGAGGTCTAGCATAGCATTTGAAAGTGCGTGAGCGGTGGATCGTCTACTCGATCATGATGAAATCGTAGTAATTCGAGTAAGAAAAGTGAATACGAGAAGGTAAATACAATTGAGATTGTATTACTAAATCACAGAGAGTACACACTTAATATAACACACAGAATATGACCAAAAGTTTCAATCTAAACAAAGAGCTAACTATTTATACTCGTTACTACTGTTCTGAACTGGACACAACACGAACTGCCACTTCGGGTCAGTTCGTGCTACCCAAACTGCCACTTCGGGTTAGTTCGTATCCTAGTTCGTGAGTAGCCAATCTTGAAGCTTTGTCTTGTTTCTGATACTTCACACGACGAACCAGATAATGCTCTAAAAATTCCCCCTCGACGTGTGCAGTATCTGTTTCTCCACATAGTGTTGTATCTTCAATCAAACTCCCCTTCAACTTGATGATTAGTCTGATCTTGAATACGTGATATTACAACGCGTGTAATCTTTTTATCAATAGCTTTAGAATACTTGAAGTTGTGATATTCTCTTTCCAGTAAGTACCTGCCAACATAAATAAACTTGGCTTAAAACGTCTCTTTGAGACTCCAATATATTTTGATTTTGAAATTTGATTTGTATTCCGTGTTAAACAATCGGAAACAATTAAGAAATAAAATCTTTTTGTTTTTTAAACTTTATATCAATACACACATAAAATCTTTTTGGTATTTTCAGATATGAAAAGTAAATGCAATACAGAATCAGACAATATTTTTGTCTTTTGCGAGAAAGATCACGACTTGTGATCGTATTAGACATAACATGCTGACCTACACTTCAATTTCAATTATTGTAGCACATAAGCCATGTCGATTGCAGATATAATTGTCCACCTTTAAACTCAAGCATAACCATACTCATAACATTTGGATGTGTTAAGGTATTGATTAGATTTGCTTTTCCCAGTATACCCTCACACTATCAGATATACTCAAATACGCTTTTGTATCATGTTTTGTGATTTCACTTGTGATTTAACACATCGTGATTGTATTCATAATACTGTGTGCCATGTAAAACGAATTAAGAACATTAAATCGTCTACCTTAAGGTCGATCTTCATTACGCAGATAAGGCCTCGGATTTAACAATGTCAAAAAATAAATAATAAGTTGAAATTGTATAATTCAACAATAATCAGGTCGGTCTTGTGGATACGCAGAGAAAGTCCGATGAATTATACGAAACACCATAGAAAATAAAGTAGAACCTCAAACGAAGAACATCAGGTCAAACTTTCGATACGCAAAAAAAGTATGATCGTTAGAGAAAATAAAGAAAATCAAACAAGTTTAAATCTTTGCAAAATGAACACATGTATACACAATGACTTCTCATTTTTCTTTCACATATCTTTTTCTTGATATTCTGAAATATGCAACAAGATGTTGTCCACTAGGTCCATCAGACTTAGTGTATATCACATTTGTATACTTTCTGATTTTCCGAGCCTACCTAGCACATCGAACAATGATCTTATGGTTTTTCACTTATTCTGTCCATGAATTAGACAGCGTCAGCCAATGTACCATCATTTTCCAATCATGTCGGAAACGATTTCTCATTTTTTAATGTTTTTGTACTTTTCCATTTTTTTAATTTTTTATCTTTTTCAATTTTCTCCCCCTAAAAATGACAAAATCTATTTTTAGATTTTCATTTGTACCTTTGAAAACGACACACTATTTTTGGATGTTCAATTTTGTTGATACCTGATATGTGCGTCGGGTGAAGTATTAAGCAATGTTCAAGTTTAAGCCAAAGTCTGAGTGGCCGAACTAGGTCCGAACCTGAAGTTCGGACTGGCCGAACCTGAGGTTCAGACGAGGCACGGCCAGCTGGGTATATATAGAAATTTGGACATTGTAATAGGGAGCTCTGAGCGTGTGAGATTTCTTAAGTGTGTGTTTCTGAGAGTGTTTTCTCTGTGTCATTTCTAAGTGTTTCACTGATTGTAATTGTTCGTTTTGATCAATAAAACAATCAGTTAATTACGTTTCGATGTCCGATTAGCTAGATCGAGTAGACGATCCGATGCTCACGCATTTTCAAGTAGTATCAGAGCTTTTTGGTTCACTCTACTGATCTGTGGTTGCTATTTTCGGATTTTTGAGGCGTTTTTGGTGATTCTCGAGTTTGTCTACGTGTTTTCAATAAATTCTGTCGAGTTTTTCATGTCTAAATTGTTCCTAAATTGTTCCTTATCAGTTTTTCTGTTTGACCGCTACAAATCTCATTGAAATTCATCAAAATTCGAGCGTTTTTGAGAAATTATGTCGAGGTTCGGAGAAGTCTGGTCAGGTTCGGAGTAACTGCTCCGAAGCTCAAGTTAGGAGCAGGTTCGGTCGGGGATCGACGAGGGTTCGGCGAGTGTTCGGTGTCTAGGCTATTTCGGTTGACTTTCGGACCAAGTTCGGTGAGAGTTTGGTGGTTCATAGAAGTTCGGTCAGTTGGTTAGGTTTGGAGCTAGTTCGGACAGAGTTCAGGCTTTGGATTTCGGTTCGGACGAAGTTCGGAGGAAGTTCGGAGCTTTGATATAGGTTCGGAGCAAGTTCGGCCGGCAGAATCTAAAAGTTTTCAAACGATGTCGGAATTTCAAGCGTTTACTGCGATGCAGAGTGTGATGCAACCCATGTTGAATTTTGATAATGAAATCGGAACAAGTCAGAAAGTTCCCAAATTGTTGAAGCTAGAAGATTATCAAAATTGGAAGAAACGATTTTCCGCATACATCAGCACAAATGATATTGATTTATGGATTCCGATTCGAAAGTTGTATGAACGACCAACTGAAGATGGAGATCATAAGGAACTTCAAGATTTTGATGCTGCTGAAAGAAAAAGTTATGAGCTTGAAAAGAAAGTTTATGGTTATCTTACCATGGCTTTACCTATCGAACTGTTACATCAATTCAGCACTTGTAAGATATCAAAGCAATTGTGGGATGCTCTCTCAGCAAGATGTTAGGGTAATGATGATTACAAGAAGAGTCGGAAGAAAGTGTTGAATAAAGAATTTGATAATTTTCAAAATTATGAAAATGAGAACATTACTGCTCTCGTTTCACAGTTTTCACATCTGATTAGTGAATTAAAGATAATTGGTATTGAGAACTCTGATGCTGATTTGAAGGAAAAGATTATGGAAGCTTTACCTGAAAAGTGGGAGAATTATGTTTTGCTGCTCACTCATGACAAGGATTATTCTACAATGACGTTTCACGAGCTTACTGGAAAACTTCATGCTCGGGAAATGAAAATGTTAAACTCAAAGAAGTCAACTGCTAGTCTCCAAAATCCTGAATTGTATCATGGTGAGAATACGGTAAGCATGAATGCTAAATCTAAGCCAAATTTGAGTTCTACACCAAGTGTTGCTTTCTTGTCTGGAGGTTCTGGAAATTTTGATAACAATTCATCACGGAGTTGTAGTTTTACAATTCCAAATTCATCAAGTCAGAATGCATTTTCTGCTGAATCAACAGATGATTGTACTAAAATGATTTCTGCATTGATTTCATCATATTTTGGTTTGATTATCAAGAATGTTGCTGATGCAAAGTTAACCAGCGATGATCTTGATGCACTTGATGATGATCAACTAACTGAATTAGATATATCTTGGCAATATGCTATGTTATGTCAAAGATTGAAGAGGTTCTTCAAGAAACATGGAAGAAATATTTCTGGTGATAAATTGGGTTTTGACAAGTCAAAGTTAAAATGTTATAAATGTTCGCAGCTTGGACATTTGGCCAAAGATTGTCAACAGGCACATGCAAGCAAGCCTGGTTTTACTCAATCACCCAAACCTGGTTTTACTCAACCATCTACTAGTAACACAAGCAAGACAACAGCTTTGACAGCTCAACATGATGGTGTTTATGATTGGGGTCAACATTTTGGATATGATACATCAACATTAATTGTCACACATGAACAAGATGACTATTAATCTGATTCGAGTTCATATGACGCTGCTGAGAGTGAGAAATTTGAGTCTAAAATTGAAGCCTTGATGAAAGAAAAAGAATTTTTGATTGAAGAAGTCAAAAGAGTTACTGCTGACTTAAAAATGATTAGTTCGGAGTTGGGAATTTCTAAGGAAAGTGAGAAGGAATTGGGTGTGAAGAATGAATGTCTGCTTAAAGAGATCAAATTGCTGAATGAAATTTTAGAAATTTCTAAACAAGATAAAAGGGATGTTGAAACTACAAAAGCTAAGATATGTAAAGAAAGAGATGAGTTGGTGTTTGAAGTCAAGAAATGGAAAGATGAAGCAGAAG
>JBCNJP010000027.1:88026949-88102730 GCA_039602395.1 Deinandra increscens subsp. villosa | reverse complement strand
GCCAGTTGAACACTTCTGTCATTCTACACGTTCTGTGTGTGTGTGTTCTAGAGAGAGAAACCAGAGAGTCTTCATTGTAATCTCAAGTGATTCAATACGAATTCTCTTATTTACATCTCGTGTTCATTACTTTGATCAAAGCATGCAGTAGTAAGATCGGTTCTCGTTTCTACACTAATCAATACTTTAACATATCCAGATGTTATGAGTACGATTCGGCCTGAGTTTAAGATGGACAAATTATACCAGCAATCAGCATGACTTATGTGTTTCAATTAATTGAAATTGAAGTGTAGTTCAGTGTGTTATGACTAATACGATCCCATATAGTGATCTTTCTCATACCAAAAATAGTATTTGATTTTGTATTGTGATTTCATTTCTTTTCAGAAAAGAACAAAAATATTTTCGGTGTGTTTTAGCATAAACTTTGAGAAATCAAAAAGATTTTTTGTTTGTTTTGATATAAATCTTTTAAAATTCAAAAAGATTTTGTTTCTGCTTTATTTTCGGTCTGATCATCACGTGATACAAAATTCAATTTTTAAAAGTCATATCTTGGAGTCTCGAAGAGACGTTTTGCGCCAAGATTATTTAAATATTGATGCAGGATGCTAAGGTGCAAGTAATCACAACTTCAAGTCTTCTGAAGCTGTTGATAAAGACCAGAGATACACCAGTCATTGTCAAGTATTCAAGATCAAGCTTCCATCAAGTTGAGGAGGAGTTTGTTCGAAGATTCATTTCATTGGACGAACAAATTCTACACTTGAGGGGGAGCTTGGTTGAAGATACAAATTTGATGATGTAGAAGTGTAGAGATACTACACACGACGAGGGGGAGTTTGTTGATACCTGATATGTGCGTCGTGTGAAGTATTAAGAAATGTTCAAGTTCAAGCCAAAGTCTGAGTGGCCGAACTAGGTCCGAACCTGAAGTTCGGATTGGCCGAACCTGAGGTTCGGACGAGGCACGACCAACTGGGTATATATAGAAATTTGGACATTGTAATAGGGAGCTCTAAGCGTGTGAGATTTCTTAAGTGTGTGTTTCTGAGGGTGTTTTCTCTATGTCATTTCTAAGTGTTTCACTGATTGTAATTGTTCCTTTTGATCAATAAAAACAATCGGTTAATTACGTTTCGATGTCCGATTAGCTAGATCGAGTAGACGATCCGATGCTCACACATTTTCAAATTTTTCTGAAAAACAAACAAACTCCCCCTCAAAATGAGACGAAGTGGAAAACGAAAGAAAATTGATCAACCAACATGAGTACTTGCGTTTTAGCATTTAGAAAAACACATATTTTGTTTTGGAAATTCAGTTTAAGTTAAAACACATATATCATGCAATTACCGATAGGTCTACCTGAAATACCTGCTACCATCAGATAAGACATTAGTTGCATTGAGATCGACCCGATGCAATAGCATCGGGTCGGCCGGTGTCTTCCACATAGTCGTTGTTGGCCTTGGAAACAACTTTTGGTTTTCATATCATTGACGATGAAATTTTTTTATCAGAACCTGAAATGTTTCAACTGGCATCTTTCGTTTGGACCAAAATGACTTACTAGTTAATTTGAACTTTGGGACCATTGTTCATAAAAAAAATTACCATTTGCATCCACATATTTGGCATTTTTGTGGACATATATAGTCGTAGGATAATTAGCAGCCAGATGTCCAGGTTGACGACATGCATAGCAAATTCTTTCACGAAGTGTAAAATATTTTGAATTTTTCTTTTAATTTTTAGAAAATGATGAATTATCAGAACCAAAATTATAAGGAATATATCGCTTTGAATATTTCCAGCTGAAAGCCACTTTTGATGAGTTCCGCTGAAGTTGAAGCGGAAATCTCAACTTCAAGCGGAACTGACAGTTCAAGCGGAAGAAGCAATTTTGCTAGCTAGCGAATATTCCAGGTGAACTCGATTATCCACCAGATAATGAGTTCAACCGGACTTTTCCTGAGATGTCTTTTCAGTAGTCCAATCCTGCAAAAGCTTCTCGGTTGCTTCAAAATCTATCAAAACCGCTCTCCTAAAGTAGTATGATGTTGATCACATGCAAGATATTCCAGTTGTCGAAGTTTATGATTTTGGTAGTTTATATTTGACTTTGTATTAAACAGTTTAGATTAGATCGTTTGAGATCAATGGCTGTCATTGATCTCATCAGCACTATATATAGCATAGTTAGCTCATAGTTTTACACACGGTTCTTAATCACCTTGTAATAGTGTAACTTTGAGTTAATGCAAATAGTGTCGAGTATTTCTTACTTAGTTGTTACTATACTTATGCAAATCAAACACTACCTAATACAAGAGAACTGAACTCAGCTCAAGTAAAGTGAGGTATAACTTTAATTCCGCAGGGTTATATTTACAAGTAAAGGGTTCTTGTTTAGTTAAAGACTAACTAATTTTCGATCATAGAAGTGGTATCAGAGCCTTGGCTCTCACTTTGAAGACTTCTAGTGCTTCAAAGTTGATACTTTACTTGTTTACTTTACAAGCCTTTTTGTTTTTGTCTTCCAAAAGTTTTTCAAAATGAATGAATTCGGTTTGGGATGTTCAAACGGTAGTGCTAACAAACCGCCAATGTTCACTCCTGATGACTTTGGTACTTGGAAACTCAGGATGGAAGGTTTTGTTAGGATCTTAGATCGCCGTATATGGAACTCTTTAACTGAAGTTCCTTATTTACCCATAGTTCAATCTGCTGATGACGCTGAAGTCAGAATACCAAAACCTTTAGATAAATATGTTGACTCTGACTATGTTGCTCTCGAATTTGACTATAAGGCATATTGGACTCTATAGGCTGCACTTCCCAACTCCATTTTAAGTGGGTTTAAGGTTTACAAAACTGCACATAGCCTGTGGAATGCCTTAAGTGAAATGTATGAAGGAACCAGTGAAGTTAAAGAAAAGAAGAAAGATGTTTTAAAATAGAAATATGAAACTTTACCTACAAATCTAGAGAATTTATGACCAACCAGCATTTGAGATTTGTTTCCTTACTTGATGAACTGCAAAAGGTAGATGTAAAACTAGATCAGGTCGATGTAAACATAAAGTTTTATGCTCTTTGCCTTCTGTGTGGACAGTTTACACTGTAAGCATTAGAGAATGTAAAATTTTGAAAAAGATGAGGCTTAGTGAACTTCATGGCATATTCAGTGCTTATGAAATGGAACTAGATCTTAAGAAAAACTCATCTTCTGAGTCAACTCAGCTGTTTTCAACTGCTCTAGTAAAAACTGATTTTCAAAACCAGAGATCTTCAAACTCTTCTTCATATCAGTCACTTATACTCAGTTTCCCTGAGAAACCAAGGTGTCAAGAGAGTTTTCAAATTCTTTTGAAAACTCTCGCAATGCTTATGTAGCAACTAACTCATACCAAGGCTTCACTCCTGAATACTTAAATTGTATAGGTTCTGATGATTTAGAAGAGATGGAAATTTTGACCCAACTTGCTATGGTGTCTGTAAGAGCCCAAGGATTTTACAAAAGAACAGGTAGATCTTACAAAGGAGCAAAAGGTGCTCACATTGGCCTAGACAAAAGCAAGGTCAACTGCTATAACTATCACCAACGGGGTCACTTTGCAAGAGAATGCTCCCAACCAAGAAGAGAAGGACAAAATTAGGGTCAAATTCAGATGAAGAATCATGGTGGAAACAATCACAACAACTCAAGCAACAATGCTGCTCATAGTTCAGGACAACAACCCACCAAACCAAAACCAGCCGAAAGTCAAAACCATTAGAATGTGGTTGCTGCTGTAGCTAACCAAACAGAATGTGTTGAATGGGGAGACTTCCTAGATGCCTATCAACCATGCTTTGATGGCCAAGCAAGATTCTCCTTCTGATCAGGTAAATTAAATTCCTGAAAAAGTTCTTGAAAACTTATGCAACCCTGCTTGCATTGAACAAGTGACAAAGTACAGAAAATCACAATTCAGATCTGATTAGTGAAATTTCAAATTTAAATGAGTTAAAGGAATGATTTAAGAAAACTAAGTCATCTTACATCACTAAGATTGACAATTTGAACAAAGAATATCAACAATTGAAGCAAACCAACTCCATTCTTGAAACACAATTAGATGACTTGTTGTTAAAACTTGAAAAATCAAGAAAAGAAACCAAAGAAGCTAAGGTTGAGGTTGATGTTCTTGAAATAAAGCTAAAAGATGCTTTGTTCACTTGTGATAAATTTTATACTGCTAACAAGAAAGCTGAGAAATTGTGGATGGGAGGGATGTAAGGGAAAACTAGTGTTGGCTACAACAATGTTGAGCCACCAATTGAATATTCACCCGCAATTGAACCAATCAAAGCCCTGTCAACAGAATGCAAAATTAGTCTCACTGTTGATGACACCTCATCACAGTCAAGTACTAAGAAATCTGTTGAAACCAAGAAGCTTGAAGTCAACAATGCTAGCACATCTGCATCTGTTGACCAATCAAAAACTTTAAAACCTTTAATTGCTGTCCCACCTCCAACTATTTATGAGCCTAAGGAGTCAAAAGTTGGAGGAAAACAACCTGAACAACAAAAGGGAAGTCAAACTCAGAGACTTGGTCAATTAAGTTACAAACAAGTTACCAACATTGAGTCTCCCAGGAAAAATGAGTTTTATGAAGCAAAAAGTCTTGAATGTGTTTTATGTGTGTTGATAAACGTAATGGCAATGAGCTGGATAGAACGAAGACACCA
This sequence comes from Deinandra increscens subsp. villosa, assembly GCA_039602395.1. Lineage (NCBI taxonomy): Eukaryota > Viridiplantae > Streptophyta > Magnoliopsida > Asterales > Asteraceae > Deinandra > Deinandra increscens. The sequence continues at coordinate 88,097,987 of JBCNJP010000027.1, read as the reverse complement.
AGTTTTTGTAGTTTGGACTGTTGGCCGAACTCCGGCCGAACCTTGGCCGAGCCTTAGCCGAACCTGGGGTTCGGACAAGCTATGGAATTCGGACGTCCGTAGGTCTATATATATGTTTGTGTCTTTGTAATTTGCAAGTTTTGAGAGAGTTTGAGCGAACTTTGTCTGTGAGTTGTCTCTGTGTAATTCTCTGTAACTCTGATTCTCTATCAATAAGAGATTGAGTTTTATTTACATTTTTTGTGTTGATTCTCACTTGATTACGTTTGCATTCGATCAATTCGTCCAAACCGATCCGTATCAAGTCACTTTCAAGTGGTATCAGAGCAATTCTGGTGTTGTTGGTTCGAATTGTTGCGTAACGTTGAATCAAAGTTCGTTTTCGTGTTGCTCTCTGGAATTTTACGTGAAAAACACTATGTTTTCGTGTTGCTCTCTGTTCAGGTCTGAGTGATTTCTGTTGAGATCCAAAAGTTTTTCCGAATTTACGTTCGGCCGAACTCTAGGTTCGGTGAAACCGCTCCGAAGCCCAAGTTCGGAGTGAAGTTCGGTCAGTTTTCCTGTTCGGTGAGAGTTCGGAGTCCTATCGGAGAGAGTTCGGAGGATATTCTGTCTCGGAGGGAGTTCGGACTAGGATCGGAGATAGATCGGAGTTTCTGGGTTCGGTGATACGTTCGTTGAGGGTTCGGACTTTTGTCTTTCAGTTCGGTGAAGGTTCGGAGCTAGTTCAGAGGGTGTGTAGAGTTCGGAGCTAGTTCGGATCAGATTTCAAATTTTTTCAATCATGTCGGACTATAACGCGTTTGCTGCTATTCAAACGCAGATGCAAACTTTACTCAATTACGACAATGAAATTGGAACAACGCAGAAAGTTCCAAAATTGCTTAAATTTGAAGACTATGCAAACTGGAAGAAACGGTTTGAGGCATATATCGGAACAACGGATCCAGATCTATGGATCGCTATGGATGCACCATATGTGTATCCTGTTGGCGTTAATAATGTTCCCATTATGCAACGAAATTTGGATCTTACACAGAAAGCTGATTTTGTTCGTGAACAGAAAGCGTACGGTTTAATCACTCAAGCTTTGCCAAAGGAATTATTACACCAATTCAAAAGTTGCAAACACTCTCATGAGTTATGGACAACTCTGAAAGAGAGGTGTGAGGGTAATTGATATGTTCGGAACTATACCTAAAAATACTAATTAATCCTAAACCTAACCTAGACCTAGACACACCTAAATTTTACCGAAACTACCTAAACTAGACTGAACCCTAAGGCAAGTGTACCTGTCGGATTGTAGCTTAGCTAAGGCAAGACCGGATATCGAACCTAGGACACTACGAAAACAAGAATCAACCTAGACCTAAGAATGGAAATTTGAGAATTTGATTTGGGTTTGGTTTTTAGGAATTTATTAACTAATTTAACTAACTAAAGCTACTAACAAATGAGAAGCAGGAAACCTAAGGACAACCTTCAGAAACAGAGGAAGATACCACCTAGACTCGGAGTCCTAATCACTACTGACAACTTCAATCGGTCATGACTAATCTGATGGTGGCTAGTTCACCTTCTAAGTTCTTCCTAGCTGACAATCCTAACGCTCGGACAGGAGTTCCCCTTATGGGTACATCCAACCTCAACTAAACCTAACCACCCTCGAAACAATCTAAGGCACCCCTAGGCTAGCAGGAGCTACCACTAATTACTATGACTGACAAGGTATAGCAAGTTACCTAATTTCCTAGGACATCCCTCTCCCGAGGCAATGTTATCTTATTCCACTAACTAACCCGACTACCCCACCTAACTATCACCTCCCGGCTTGTCTAATTAGGGCAGCAAATTGCAATCAAATAAATAATTATTAATCAACACAATAGTTCAAGACGTCTCCTAAACTACTCTATCGCAACCAACCCTAAAGCTAGCTACTTTAGACAATTCACCTAGACCGAAAGATATTCGAAGGCAAAAAGTGCATCAATAAACAATTATAAATCTGCTCACAATACACATATGCATACAATCATGGCAACAATGGATTTTAATAGGAATGAACATCAATCAATTAGTCAAAAACCGAATAAAAATCATCATTAATGAAAATTCATCATAAAGAGTCTAGGTGACTTTAAAAATCTAGCCAACAATCATAGTTGCAAAAGAAATCACAGAAAAGTCATGAACTTTGTATGTAAACATGGTCTTAGGGTTTGAATAAAACAAGAAATCAAAGATTAGAGAAACCGGGAATTTTAATTGAGATTGAATGATTTGTCCCCGCTATCTTCTCTTCGATTCTAGCCCTTCACTATCTCCAAAAATTCGTCCAAAAGACTCCTGGGATCGTTGCAAGTTGTTAACCCTCTTCTGCCGTCGAATAAATTGTGTTCTCCGTTCGACTCCTTTTGTTCCGTAGGGTTCCTCCTATTAAATCCCCTTCATGTTGCGTAGGGTAGGGTTTTTTTATATTTGTTTATACCCCCTTCTGTCAGCCGACTACAAAAAAATAAATATATCAATTAGGTTTTTTTCTTTTTTCTTTTGATCTTTTCCGTACGCAATAAAATAATCAAAGTCGGTAAAACCGACTTTTCCTTCTTTTTCTCCGTGAGCAGCAAAGAAATTTTGCACAACATAAGTTTTAATTTCATTTTTTCAATTTGCACCCTCATCTTCTTATGAATTAACCATGCCAGTCCCTGAACTTTATAATTAATTTTTTAGCCCTCCATCTTTGATGTAATATCATACCATCCCCTCGGACTCGTATGTCAACCTACAACCAAATATTCTCGAACGAATTTGAGCACAATTAAATCACAATCGACCTAAATAAACTGAAGACTCAATTAATTACTAAACTCACCCAAAATATATAAAAATGACTCAATACCACAATAAGACTCAAATAACTAAAAAAAAAATAAAATAATAAAATACCACATAAAAATGACTCAAACTCGACTCGATTATTACACAATTTACACGGGAAAATAGGATGTGTTTAGCACACATCAGCAATGAACAGTATAAGAAAAGCAAGAAGAAGGTGCTTAACAAAGAATTCGACAACTTCAAACATTTTGATGGCGAGGGTGTTCCTGAACTAATTTCGAGATATTGTCATTTATTGTCTGAAATGGATAATGTCCAAATTAAGAAAGATGACGAAGAGCTGAAGGAAAAATTGTTGGAAGGTTTGCCATCGAAATGGGAGTCATATGTTTTGATGATCATGAATGACAAAGACTATGCCGATTTGACTTTTGTGAAGCTTTTGGGTAAACTTCAAGCTCGTGATTTAGAAATGAAGAATGTTAACACTACTCCAGCAGCGGTTCAGAATCCAGATGTCTATTATGGGTCAAATGCAGCAACTATTTCTGGGAAGTCAGCTAAGATAACAAGTTCTGCACCTGCTACAGCATTTGTGCCTGGAAATTTACCGGGATATGTTTCAAGTTCGGGAACTGGTTCAGGCTCACAAAGTGCTGATTATAATTATAGTCCTGGAATTAGTGGTACGTCAATCCCAACAAGTAATCTGGTGAACACGGGAAAGATGGCTATGTCGGTATCTACCACTGAAGATTACATGGCTCTTGTTTCTGCATTAGTATCATCATATTATGGGTTGATAACTGGAAATGTCAGTAATGCTGAGTTGACTGAAGAAGACTATGATCAGGTGGATCCTGATGATTTGGAGTTGATGGACATAAACTGGCAGTTTGCTATGTTGGCAAGACGAGTGAAAAGATTTTTGAAGAAAACTGGAAGAAAGGATTTGAATTCTGGTGGCAGGATTGGATTTGATAAATCCAAAGTCAGATGCTACAATTGTTCCAACTTTGGTCATTTTGCTCGTGAATGTCAGCAGCCAAAGAAGCAAAAATATCAGAAGTTTACTCCAAAATCAAATGTTTATGGATCTAACACTTCATCGAGTTCAGGGAGTACTTCTAGTTCCAAATATGACTCCACAAAAGCTCTTGTTTCTCAAGTTGACAAAACATATAATTGGGGAAATCAGTTTGCTGATTCTTCTGCTTTAATTGTTACTCATGTGCAGGATGAAGAAACCTTGACTGAATCAACTGACAATGAAGAAGAAGTGCATGATGAGAAGACTGAAGAAACTTTTGATGGAATGAATGATAGCGATGAAGTCTTGAACTCAAGGAGTGATCATAAGTCTGTGAATGAAGAAAAATTTGCATTTATGGCTGATGTGTCTGAAAAGATTGAATCTGATGCAATTCTATTGTTAGAAAAACAAATTAAACTTCTGACTGATGAGAAAGAGGCATTAATTCGAGAATGCGATGCAGCGAAAGCCGAAGCAGTTGATGCAGCGAACGATTTTGAAAATCTTTATCAGAAGAGTCTTCCGCTGAAAGAGAGATACGAAAAAGCACAACAGAATGCTCTTGAGATTGCTGATAAGATGCTGGCATTGCAGAGGGATATGCAGAAAATTACTGATGAAAATTCAAGTCTGAAACAGGAAATCGGTTCATTGAAAAGGAGTAATCATACTGAAACTGTTGCTCTGATGGCCGATTCTTCAAAGGTAGTCTCATATCCTTTGATGTGTAAATCGTGTGATGACTTTGCTACTGCTAAGTCTGTACTCTTAGATGAGAAGACAAAGTTAAATGATCTTCTGGCAGTAGCAAAAGCTAACAAAAACATTTACAAGGAAAGATGGGAGGGGACAACCCAGGAATTACTGTCAGTATATGAGCAATTGCGTTTGCAAAAATTTGATTTTTCGAATCAGTCTGAATTGCTCGTGTCTGTTCAGAAGGATTTGGCTGCTAGTAACAAACTTGTCGCAAATTTGAAAATCGAGGTTTTTGAATTAAAACAAAAATTGGATTCGGTTCAAATGTCATCTTCTTTCACAAATTTTTTGTATAAAACTGAAAAAGAAGATGTTTCTGGCAAGCTTAGTCAAGTCCCATCTCCGGTGAATATCACACTAGGTCCTTCATCTGAGGAGAAGGTAGATGTTTTTAATCAAGCTGAACAAAACAATTTTGACAAAGTTTCAACTGAAAAATCCATCTTGGATTCAACAGTTGATGAGCTTTTTTATGACGTTTCTGATCTTGACAAAGTCGATGATTTAGTGTCGGAGACTGATGTTGAAAGTTCGGTACATACTCAGTCTAAAGTTGGTAAGCCAGATCATAAAAATTTAATTTCCAAACATGATTTTCCAACAATTAAATCTGAGCTTTCCAAACTGAGTGCATACGAACAAAAGCAGATTGCTCGGAGCAAATCTGTTGCAGGTAAGAAGTCTAAGTACGGTGGAGTCGGATTTGAGTCCTCGGCTAAATCTAAAACTGTTGAAAAAGGTTTTTCTCCGAAAATTTTGAAACCTACAAATGCTAAGGTTCGCAATCCTACTTTGGACACCGACTGTGACAAGGATGAACCATGGGTGACATATCGGTTAAAGGGTTCCAATAGAGTTTATAGTGACAAAGATTTTCCGTTAGATATGGTGAACCCAAATTTAATCGATCAAATTTTCTCATGTAAATATGATCTAGCATATGATCCCAAAATGCGAAATGTGCCCATTAGGAGGGGAAATAGCAGTGGTGCTAATGTAATGGACACATTTCAATCTGAAACTGAGTCTGGGTTGGTGAATAGAGTGAAAAACAAGAAAACATCAAAACCAACTGTTCAAACACCACCACCGAAAGCTTTTTATGATAAAAAACAATCGAATTTCAGAAAATCCAGTCCATTTGTTAAAAGGTCTCAATTCTATAATGATGAAGGGTTTTATGATGAGTTTGTTTGTGGACCGAATCAATCTGGTTTTAGAAGAAGTTCAAAATGGGTTGATTTTGAAGGTCAGAGTGAATATGACTCAAGGTTTGGTGGGTATAGGAACAGATCTCATAATCTTAGGGATCATCGTTTTTGTGATGAGTTTTCAGGGAATGTGTCTGGATATGATTCAGGACGTAACGATAAATTTGGACATCGTTATGCTACAAAGAAGGGTGTCAAACCCAAATTCCAAAAACGGGGTGTTGAGTCCGAGGTGGATGACGATGCGAGTGAAAAATTCATAATTGATAAACGAAAGTGTTTTAAATGCAAAACTCGCGGTCATACATATCGGACTTGCCCGTTGAAGAAACCCAAATCCACTAAATCTGACACAGAAAAGTCTGATGACATGTCTGAAGGCTATCAAACTGATACTAAGAAAAAGGTCAGATTTGTGGATGAGCAAGGCAGAATTCATTCTAATGAAAAATCATCAGATTTTCATAACAATGAAAAGAAATCAGAAAAGGAATTTTCTAAGACAAAATCAATTTTGAAAAATTCTGCTTCAAGCTCCAAGGGTTATGTAACTGATGGACAAAAACCTATGTCCATGGTAGGTAAAGATTTTGTTGAAGATGACGGTCGACCCAAAGCTTCAGGCTTGGGTTCGTCCCGAAACTAATCTTCCGTCTTAATTTATGCAGGGATCTTCGCGACAACTGATGAACAACATCTGGGTTGTTGATAGCGGAGCAACTCGGCACATGACCGGAGACATTTCTTTGTTGCATGACATTAAATATTTCGACGGAGGTAAAGTAACGTTTGCTGGAAACAAAGGAGGTCAAGTAACTGGTATTGGTAAACTTTCGAACGGTGATGTCACATTTTGAAAAACCGTAAGACGGATCTTACTAGAGGTTTGCTTGATCGTAGAGTGAACACGAGATGTAAATAAAGTTTGTTTTCATTGAAATCACAAAGACTCAATTACAAACTCTCAATTAAGCTCTCTGGAGAAACACTCTCAAACACACATAGTTATGAACTGGTTTCTCACAAACACTCTCACTCGTCCTTTTTTAGATTACAAGACAAGCTAACTATATATACACGTCTGGTCCGAGCCTCCTCCGAACTCGGAGTTCGGCCGGTCCGAACCTCAGGTTCGGACCTGGTTCGGCCAGCAGCAACCTTGTCTTGAATCTTCACATCGTCTCGTTCAGATACTTCACATGACGCACAGCTTATGTATCAACAAACTCCCCCTCGTCATGTGCAATATCTGTTCGCCAGTTAAAACATATTCTCCGAACAAACTCCCCCTCAACTTGATGGTAGCTTGACCTTGAATACTTGTCGATGCACAGAATCTTTCATCCTTATCAACAGCTTCAGAAGACTTGAAGTTGTGATGAACTCTTTCCTTTGATTACCTGGCCAACATAAATAATCTTGGCGCAAAACTTCTCTTAGAGAATCCAAGATATATGTTTTGAAAATGTTTTTCGTATCTTGTGTCGATCAATCGAAAATAAAAAGAAGTAAAATCTTTTTGGCTTTTTACAAAGTTTATATCAAAACACACCAAAAATCTTTTTGTACTTTTCTTGAAGTGAAATGAAATTGCAATACAGAAACAAACTCTATTTTTGGTATTTTGTGAGAAAGATCACGACGCAAGATCATATCAGACATAACGCATCTAGCACATTTCAATTTCGGTCTTAATCAGCATGCAAGCCAAGATAATCGCAAATACAACATTTATGTTTATTTCAGCATGCACCAATCATATTTATCGTTTTCAGATATGCTTAAGGTAATTTTATCATGCACTGATAACTCGGTTTCTACTCTATCAGAAATACTTGCAAATCATCATTTTTATCATATAGAAGTAACTTTTATTCGAGATTTAAAACATCCTTGACGAGTCATGCAAAAATAAAGCAGAACCTCAAATACCTAGCAATCAGGTCGGTCTTTCGACACGCAGAGAAAGCCCAAGTATTTGAGAAAATAAGAAAGCAAAACAAGTTGAAATTGTATAATCCAACAACAATCAGGTCGGTTCTTCCGAACGCGCAGAGAAAGTCCGATGGATTATACGAAACACCAAAGAAGATAAAGCAGAAAGTCAAACGAACAACATTCAGGTCGATCTTTCGATACGCAGAGAAAGTCCGATCGTTTGACAAAATAAAGAAAATCAAACAAGTTGAAATCTTTCAAAATAAAAACATGCATTCATCAGGATATCTCTTTATTCTATTTTTGTCAGAATCATCACATAGCATTCATCAAGAAGCAAACAACCAAAGCTTATCAGGCAAGCTTTATGTTTATATCTTACTTGCAGATATCAGATTAGTCATGCACATTCACAGATCATACAAGCACCTACAGCCTTTAGACTTAATCTATCCATGGCTGATAACATATATGCTGATGTACCATCATTTCTTGCTTTTGTCGGATCAATTTCTCAATTTTCCATTTTTTTTTATATTTTCAAATTTCTCCCCCTAAAATTCAAACAAATACTATTTTTTGAATTTTCAAATTTTCTCCCCCTAAAAATATGAATGAAAGAAAAATGAAAAACAAAAATGAAAATGATTGATCAACATTTGACACATTTTTGAAAATGATTGTTGTAAAAAACAGTGTCCCAAAGATAGAAACGATGCATTTTAACTTAAACCACAAGTATCTCACTGTCAGCAATCTTCAGATCACTAACAGGTCTTCCTGAAATACCTGCAAACACTGGAAAATAGTAAGTTTCTAAAACCCCGACCCTCATCCCCAACGATGATAGGTCGCCCAGTGTCTTCAACAAAATCTGTGTTGGCCGTGGAGACTACTTTTGGTCTCCATTCCTGTTTTGGTGTTTTGATTTCTAGTGAACCATTGTCAACTGATGAGTGACAATCAGAACTACTACCCAACTTTTCCGAAGTAATCTTCTGTTTCCAGAAAAAGTTAGTATTGAGTATTGGTTCACTAAAAATAATGCCATCAGGATCAACATACATTGTATGCTTGGCATTCGATGATGAACTGTTAGTTGTCGTAGGACAATTATTTGCATAATGACCCTTCTTACGACAAACATAACACAGTCTTTGACCAGTTGGATTGATGAAAATTGGTTTACCAAACTGATCAGTCAGACATTCATCATGATCTTTTGAAAATACAGGTTTAGACTTCTTTGGTTTATAAAATTTCGAAAAACATTTTGGAGAATCATAAAAACCAGAATCATCTCCATAACCAAAGAATGTATCGTTATGATAAAACCTGTTTGATTTAGCAGAATGAAAAGAATCTGAACTGTTACCTCCTTGTAGTGTAGCATCAGATATACAAGAAGACTCTGCAGAAGAAAGCTTTTCATCCGATGAAGATACTTTCTTCTTCCAACATTGTAGCTTCTTATCTGAAAACACCTTCTGCTTCTTCATCTTCTGTGGTTTGACTTTCTTCTTGTTGAAATCCTCAGTCGGCATTTCTTTTTCTTCAAATCCCAAACCACCATTTTTCTGCTTGAATGTATTTTGAACAGATTTTGGTATCTCATGACCTTGTTTGGCAAGCTTTGTAAATTCAGATTTGATTCCTTTCACATCATTCTTTCCAGAAATCAAAGATTCATCTATCACGATCTCAGAAAACTTTGGCATTTTCGCATTTCCTGGATTTCCATTAAACACCTTTTCTTTCTCAAGAAATGTAGATTTTGAATCAAACTTCAACCCTTTTCGATAATCAACCTCCTTTTTATTTTTCTTTGATTTGAACTTTGGCTTCTTTCCTGAACTGGTATCAGCAAATTTGGAATAATCATGCTGTTCAATACCCGATGGTCTAGCTGGAACAGAAATGTCAATATCAACAGGAGCAGGAACTTGATTAAGATTCGCATCTTTACCATTCTCCTGACTCTTTTCCAACTTGTACAAATAATTCAGGAAAGTCGGTGAATTGTTGCAATTTTTCAATTTCCTTTGCAGATCAAACAACTCAACTTTGAGTTCAGTTATTTTCATATTAGCTTCTGACAACTCTTTCTGCGAAGCAATGTGCTTGTCAGACAATTTGTTATAATCTATTATATGACATCGTCTCAAGCGACATTCTTCCAGAACTTCTGCAATAACTTTCTCTACCTGTTTCTTATGATAAATAACATCTTGTTTCAAAATGTTATTTTGACTTTGAATCTCACCTTTTTCATCACGCAACATTGTAACTTCCTCTTGAAGTTGTATTACTCTATCGGCAACTTCGACAGCAGCTTTAGTAACTTTTTCATATTTTTGTTGAAGAGGATAACATTTCTCAAATAAAGCATCAAAATCTTCAACAGCTTCCTTTTCTTTAGCTTGAGCTTTATTACATTCTTCAACCAACAAATTCTTCTCTTTCAACCATCCTTCCTTAATACTTGCAAACTCCAAACAATTTGCACATGATGCAGACACATCCATTTGAATTTTGGTATCTAAATCATTACAAACTTTACTTTTCCATTCCTCCACTTCTTTTATCAAGAAAGCATTTTCTTCAGTCAGCTTTTCCACCTTTTTCTCTAACTTTTCAATTATTCCTTTAAACTTCAAATCTTGATCAATCTTTTCTTGAGAAACTTTAGATATATGTTCCTCACACTGTGTCTTCACAAAATCCCATATCCGTTTTGCCTTTCGAAACTTCCTGATTGGATTTTTAAGAGTTATAGGCAAAGCTAACATAAGAAGTGTAGTAGCCCTTTCATTTTGATCAAATGCTTCCCTTTCTTCACTTGAAAATTCATGCATTTCCTTAAAATCACCATCACTATAAGTTGGATACTTATGTTCGTGTGTAATTGGTAACCATAATTTTTTATCCAAATCGTGTACATATCCTCGAAAATTTGTTGCCCAACCATGATAATCTTCAAGATTTATCAACTTTGGTACATTCTGACGATGACGCTCAGCCTCTATTTCATTCATTTTGAAAATTTGAAAATCCTACTTGGTCCGAACTTCCACCGATCTTCGTCCGAACCCAAATCAACCTCCGATCTAGCTCCGAACGATGTCCGAACCTGATTACAAAGTCCGAACTTAGATCTTCGTCCGAACACCTCCGAACGTATCTCCGAACTTGGTAACTCCGAACTACCTCCGATACAGCTCCGAGCCTTCACCGAACTACCCCGAACTCCCTCCGAGTCTATACCGAACTATGTCCGAACGCTCACCGAACTTAGAAAACCCCGAACTTCGTCCGAACCCCAGGTTCGGAGCGGTTATATTTCTGTTACTCCGAACCTCAGACGAGTTCAAACCCTCTCGACATCATTTTTCGCGATTTTGAGAGTTTTTGGATGAGATTTTCGACAGGAATTCAGGTAAAACCCATAGGAATGTTTTAGAAATGAAATACACACGAAAAGCTCAAAATTTGACTCATTTTTGACTGAAAAACACTCGGTTTTGTCAAGAAAACGATCACAATCAAGGCAAACGCAATAGAGCAACCTGGATTTGCTCTGATACCAATTGAAAAACCGTAAGACGGATCTTACTAGAGGTTTGCTTGATCGTAGAGTGAACACGAGATGTAAATAAAGTTTGTTTTCATTGAAATCACAAAGACTCAATTACAAACTCTCAATTAAGCTCTCTGGAGAAACACTCTCAAACACACATAGTTATGAACTGGTTTCTCACAAACACTCTCACTCGTCCTTTTTTAGATTACAAGACAAGCTAACTATATATACACGTCTGGTCCGAGCCTCCTCCGAACTCGGAGTTCGGCCGGTCCGAACCTCAGGTTCGGACCTGGTTCGGCCAGCAGCAACCTTGTCTTGAATCTTCACATCGTCTCGTTCAGATACTTCACATGACGCACAGCTTATGTATCAACACATTTGACAAAGTTGAATATGTGCAAGAGTTAGAGTATAATCTTCTGAGCGTCTCCCAGATTTGTGATAAGCAGTTCACAACGGCTTTCACAGGGAGTGAATGCTAAATTCTGAAGCCTGAACTCAAGATTCCTGATGAGTTTGTGGTAATGCGGGCACCAAGATTCTCAAATTTGTACATGCTCGACATGAATTCAGCAAAAGCAACGGTCGCAGGTCAATGTTTCTTGTCTAAGGCGTCCGAAAGAGATTCCGTTCTTTGGCATCATCGCATGGGGCACATCCATTACAGGAAGATGAACGAACTAGTGCGGAGGGGTCTTGTTGAAGGGGTTCCAAAGCAGCAGTTTGTTTTTAATGATGTGTGTGTGAGTTGCAAGAAGGGTAAACAGAAAAGAAAATCCCATCCACTGAAGAAATATCATTCAATTGATGTCCCATTGGAGTTACTTCATATGGTTTTGGTTGGTCCTGTAAATCGTGAAAGTATCTCGGGAAATTGGTATTGTCTGGTGGTTACGGATGAATATTCAAGATATTCATGGGTTGATTTTCTGGTCTCCAAGGATGAAACGTCAAGAATTCTTCTCAATTTGATTACCACACTTGAATCACTGTATAAATTGAAGGTGAGGAGAATTCGGAGTGACAATGGCACGGAGTTTAAGAATGTAGCCGTGAGGACATTTTGTATGGAAAAAGGAATTGTGCATGAATTCAGCACACCATACACACCTCAGCAGAACGGCGTGGCAGAAAGAAAGAATCGCACAATTATTGAAACAGCACGAACTATGTTGGCTGATGCTTAATTACCTGTTCCTTTTTGGACAGAGGTTGTCAACACTGCGTGTTATGTGCTGAATCGAGTGCTTACTGTGAAGCGTCTTGGAAAGACATGCTATGAGCTTCTGAAGAATCGTAAGCCGAATCTCAATTATTTGGAGCCGTTTGGGTGTCCTTGTACCGTGTTGGCTGCTGCAGGAAAGTTTGATGACAAAGTCTTTGAAGGACTGTTTGTTGGTTATTCAAATCAGAAGAAACGTGTTTTCAATAAGCAGACTGGTACGGTGGGGGAATATCTGCATGTCGATTTCCAATCATATACTTTACCACCCAGAGGCGTTGGACCGGACTGGTTGTTCGATTACAAAACTTTGTTTGAAAATCTTGAATCGACACCAGAAGTATCTGATGAACAACTTACAAGAGTTTTCATTGAACTGCAAGATGATACACCGATTCTAAACATTCAAACTCTGCCAACTCCGATAGTGCATGTCGCTGATGAGTATTTGACCGAGACATCAAATGATACGACTATTGCTGCTGATGAGATGTCTTCTGAAGATGATAGTGAATTTCACGAAGCTGTGTCACATCAGGTGGAAATTCCTGTTCAGCAACCTGATCCACAAGTTGAATCTACTTCCAATGAAGCTGATGTTATTGCAACTGAGAATGTGGTGGTTGAGGAAGATCCTGTTCCTGATTTGCCTGAAACGGTGGTTGTTCCTATTAATCAAACACTCCGGATAAACACCATTCATCCACAAGATAATATCATTGGTGATTTAAATGAAGGAGTTCGTACAAGACATCAAATTGAGAGTAGTGCCTTGCTTTCAATCTTGGAATCTGGAATTCAGGAGGAAGCATTTCATTCATGCTTTATCTCACAAACCGAGCCGAAGGATGTTCATGAAGAATTGTTAGATGGTTCGTGGGTTGAAGCAATGCAAGAAGAATTATTACAATTCAAAAAGTTGGGTGTGTGGCATCTGGAAGATTTACCTGAAGGTAGTAAAGAACCGTGTGGAACACGGTGGGTTTACAAGTGTAAACGGGATGATCGCGGAGTCATTGTCCGAAATAAAGCCCGTTTGGTTGTTCAAGGTTTTTCGCAAGAGGAAGGGATAGATCTTAATGAAGTGTATGCACCTGTTGCCAGAATTGAAGCTATCAGAATATTTTTGGCGTTTGCTGCACATCGTGGGTTTAAAGTTTTTCAAATTGATGTAAAGAGTGCGTTTTTGTACGGAAAAAGTTAAGGAAGAGGTGTATGTCAAACAACCTCCGGGATTCTTCGATCCTGATTATCCGGAGAAGGTTTATAAGTTAGACAAAGCTTTATACGGTCTCCATCAGGCTCCTCGAGCTTGGTACGAGACATTGTCTACTTATTTACTTGACAACGGGTTCAAGCGTGGGTTGGTGGATCCTACTCTTTTCTGTCGAAAAACGGGGGAGGATTTGCTTCTGGTACAGATCTACGTTGATGATATTATTTTTGGATGTTCAAACGAACAACTTTCGAAAGATTTCGAGAAGTTGATGCAAACAAGGTTTGAGATGAGTTCGATGGGGGAAATGTCGTTCTTCCTAGGTCTACAGGTTCAACAATCGGATAAGGGTATCTTCATACATCAGACGAAGTATGTGAGAGATGTCCTGACTCGGTTCAAGGTGGAAGATGTTCGCATTCCGGGAACTCCGATTCAGTTGTCACATGGCCTATGTCCTGATGAAGACGGTGATAAAGTTGATGTCACGCGTTATAGGGCGATAATAGGTTCATTGATGTATTTGACAGCGAGTCGACCTGACATAATGTTTGCTGTTTGTTTGTGTTCCAGGTATCAGGCAGCTCCTCGGGTTTCGCATATGAATGCAGTTTTGCGGATTCTAGCTTATCTGAAGGGTAATTCAGATCTCGGGATCTGGTATCCTCATGATGATAAGTTCGACTTGTCGGCGTATACAGATTCGGACTACGGCGGTTGTAAGATTAATTTCAAGTCAACCACGGCTGGATGTCAGTTTCTCGGCGATCGGTTCGTATCTTGGCAATGTAAGAAGCAGACTTCTGTTGCCACATCCACGGCTGAAGCTGAATATATAGCGGCTGCTAGTTGCTGCTCACAGGTTCTATGGATCCAACAGCAGATGCGGGATTACGGTTTGAAGTTTCTTACTACACCAATTTACATAGATAATTCGGCTGCGATTTGCATAACCAAAAACCCCGTTCATCACTCTAAAACAAAACACATTGAAATCCGTTATCATTTCATCCGAGATTGCTTTGAAAAACACTTGATTGATTTGCAAAAGATTCACACTGATTTTCAAAAAGCGGATCTTTTCACAAAAGCTTTTGATAAAACCCGCTTCCGTTATCTTTTGCAGATCAACGGCATTCAAAAGTTACCAAGTTGAGTAACTTTCGGTTGATCATTTTTTCCTTTTTATTTTTCTTGTGTTTGTTTCTTTCCTTGTTATAGAAAATCCAAAAATAGAGTTTTTGTATTTTAGGAGGAGAAAAATCAGAAAAGATAAAAAAAAATGGAAAAACGCAAAAAGCATAAAAAAATGGAAAAATAAAAATTTGAGAAATTGATCCGACCTAGCGAGAAATGATATTACATCGGCGTATGTTTTCAACCACGGATAAAGTAAAAATGAAAAGCTGTAGGTTGTTGTTTGGTTAGTTAAATGCGTAAGGGTAAATCTGATGTATGCTAGTATGATATAAACATAAAAAAGATGCTTGATTAATAGTGAGACACATCATGATGATTACTGTGTGATCTTGGCATCAAATAAAATGAAAAAGCAAAAACAGAATAAGAGATGTTCTGGTGTACGCATGTTTTCATTTTGCAAAGATTTAAACTTGTTTGATTTTCTTTATTTTGTCAAACGATCGGACTTTCTCTGCGTATCGAAAGATCGACCTGATTGTTGTTCGTTTGACGTTCTGCTTTATTTTCTTTGGTGTTTCGTATAATCCATCGGACTTTCTCTGCGTGTACGTGAGTACCGACCTGATTGTTGTTGGATTATACAACTTCTGCTTTATTTTACATTTCTTATTTTCCTAAACAATCGGACTTTCTCTGCGTGCCTACCAGCCGACCTGATTGTTGTTTGTTTAGGGTTCTGTATTATTTTTGCATGAAACACCATGAACGATAAATCTCTGTGAGAATTAAATTCTGTGAAAAGTACAAAAATAGTAAGAATAAGCCAGATTACCGGTATTTCTGATTGTGTGGGTTTTCACATTATCAATGCTTGCTAAATATATCTTAACATATCAGAAAGCTATAAAAATTGATCTACCCAAGCTGAAATAAATTGAAAAATTGTATTTGCTGCCAACTTGACTTGCATGCTGATTAAAAATGAAATTGAAGTGTGTCTGATACATATTGACCGATATGATCTCGCGTCTGGATCTTTCTCACAAAAATACTTAAGTTATATCAGTTCTAGTTATTTCATTTCATTTCTGTTTGGTTTGTTTCTTTGATTATCAGAAAAATCCAAAAAGATTTTAGGTGTGTTTAGCATAATTTTGAAAAATTCAAAAAAAAAAGATTTTTGGTGTGCTTGAAAATTTACAAAAATCAAAAAGATTTTGATTCTGCTTTATTTTCGATCAATCGTTAGTGAAAAATTACAAATTATGCTGGAAACAACCAAATGGACTTGATTCCAGAAATTTCATCAGAAAATTGAACGAAGTTTGAGATTTATTGATAAATTTGAAAACTTTTGAGGTTCAATTTGAAAATTTCATCAAAATCAGGGGTGATTTTTGAAATTTGTGCAGATCTCCAAACGTGAAGTTCGGACGACCGAACGTGAAGATCGGACGACCGAATGTGAGGATCGGAGGTCCGAAGGTGAACTATCGGACAAGGTTTGGGATGGCCGATGGGGAGGTTCGGAGCTACTGTTCGGCCGAACTCGAAGTTCGGAGGTCCGAACGTGGTTGGCTATAAATACGCCAAACGTGAGGTTCGGAGGTCATTGTTACTGTTTTACTCCGAACGCACACCGAACCTCTGCCCAAATTTCCAATTTTCGATTCATTGTGTTTTTGGCGATTTAGCGACTGTTTCTAGGTAGATCTTGAATTTCCGAATGCATTGGTAGTCTTTGATTAGATTTTTACCCTTGTTTTGTAAGGTTTTTAACAGAAAAACTCGTTCAGAGCTATAACTGTTCTAGATCTGAAAATAGGTTATTAAAACTGTGATTTTATCAATTAAAATTGATTCCTATGTGTTGCTTGTCATATTCCGACTGTATGTGTGGCTTGACAATGTTTGATTTGATCAAAATTGTCGGAGTTCTTCAGGCTCCGAACCCGGGGTTCGGAGACTCCGATCTTGTGGTTCGGAGGAGGCTCGGACAGAGTTCGGCGGGTCTCAAAATTTTGTTCAAATGTTGTTCATTTACGCAAACGACAATGATTTGACAAAATCGATGATGATATTTGTTAATCACATTGAATTTAATGAATGTTTTCTTTTATGTGTTTTTCAAATATGGCCAACGATTTAAAGATCGGTGATAAACATAACATTTGTGCACACATCGGAGTCGCAAGAGGCAAACTTGATAAATTTGGAGGACCTGGAATATTCGATTTTCTGAGACGTTCAAGAATACATCATGCTATTACTCAGTAGTGTGATGTATACAGAGACATTATTCTGGAATTCTGGAGTACGGCTCATACAATTTCTGATCCACCAATTAGAATTGCTGCTACAGTACAAGGCCGACCAGTTCAGATCACAGAAGCTGATATTCGCAGGGTGTTGCAGTTAGAGTCTGATTCACCAAATACCAGAATTGAGTTTCCTCATGAAGATAACGTGGCATTCTTGAAGCGTATTTGGTATACTGACGATCCAAGCAAGGAGTGGGTGTACAAATCGTCGCTGAGTGTCCCGTACAAGTATCTGGCGCATGTATTATTGGTCTGTTTGGGACACAGAATTTCTAAGGGATGATGAAGTTCAGCAGATCATCCTGTCCTTGATGAATGTGTTGGTGATGAATAGACCTTACAATGTGTCTGGGATGATTTTCCACTATATGAGAGACAATCTGACACAACGTCAGAAGAAGGCTGCAATATATCCCAGATTCCTCCAGATGGTGATGAATGATTTATATCCAGATTTGACAAAGAATGCAGCACACCGAATGGAATTAAAGCATATGACGGAGGCAAGTGTTGGGGCTTTGGCGTCTTATCAAAAGAAGGCACAAGAGTTTCAGCCTAAACTGAAGAGATTGATTGGCCATCTAGCCAATGTCAATTATGTGGCACCAGTCATGGGTGCACCTCTTCATGATGACGGAAGCGATTCAGAGGAACTAGATTATAGTTGGATCGAAGAGCAAAATCAAATACCTCAGTAGGGAAGGGTAAAAAGACCTAAGAGGCAGATTCCAATCATTCAAGAACCAGTTAATCAAGATCCACAACCAGAACCAGTAGTTAATCAATCGCCAGTATCTGAACCGGTGGTCTCAGCTCATGCTACTGTGATTGAGACACCAGCGGTTAATACCCTGATTGATGAATCCGAATCTGATGATGATTTTATGGATACTGGAGCTGACTCTGAGGACTTGTCGGAACCAAATGATCCGTTTGTCCGTGTTCTGATTAACTCTAAGTATGTAAAGCTGCTGAAGGGAAGTGGTGAGCATATTGCTTACAGAGTCAATCAGAACAAAAGCATCGACCGTTATCAGAATCGAGTATATGATGTAGTGGCTTCTGAATCCGATGAAGATTACAATCCTGAAACCGAGGGGATTTCCGGTAAAGGTAAACAGCCAGTGGCTGGTTCATCTGTTACTCAATCCAAAGGGAGGAAGAAATCAGTAGTTGGGGGCAGAATGAAGAAGAGAAAGGGCGTAGGTGTGTAGCAGTTTGTCTTGCAACCTCGTACCAGTGTTTCTACATCTACTGAAGCTGCTTCAACGGTTCAGACTTCAGTATCTGATACTCAAGCTGAATTTCTGCGAAACTTGATGAATGCAAGTCATTCGACAACTGCTGGCACAACACCTTCAGCAAGTGCTGGTGCGCAGTTTGTTAATCAGCCAATGGGATCGACAACTCCGGTGTTCTCAACTGCTCCTGCAACTGCTTCTACTCATTCTACACCGGATGTAAATTTCAATTTTGAAGAAGGTTCAGTTTCTTTCTCTCAGGCGAGTATCTTACAAAGCGCATTATCCGATCAACAATCACAGATTGATGCCTTGAAGGCTAAAACTAAAGCCCAAGAGAAGATGATTACAATGCTGCGTTTTGATAATGAAGATTTGAATCAGCGGGTTGTATCTTTGCAACGTCGGGATGATATTAAAGATCAGGAGATTATAAGATTGAAGCAGGTTAGTCAGAACCAATCCAAGGTGCTTCTGGCGATGAATGAGCAGTTAAAATTCTTAATCGAGAAGTTTAATGCTCAGGGGGAGATTGGAGACGGCTGTAATGAAGATCCGTTGAGATTTTTGAATGATGATCCTGATCAGGATGATCCTGAAGGGAATGTAGGTGGTGGACCAGGCCCATCTGGAACCTCAGGTTCGGGTGCTGGAACATCATCTTCCCAGATGGATAAAGATTCTCGTGAAGTGGTGCCAATTATTCAATTCCATCCAATCAAGCTGCAAAGTCAATGAGTGAATTTGCTGATATGCTACAAACGCTTGAAGAAGGGGAATTTGTTGGAGATTTAATTGCCGAAGAGTTACAACGGGTGTTTGATTTAAACGATGAGGAAGTGAAGAAAGCATTTGAGAAAGCCCCTGAAAAATTCAAAGATCCAGAACCAGAGTCTGATGAAGATGTGGAAGGTATTTTTGATGAAGAAATTGAAATTGAGGATATTACAGAAGAAGAGTATCCGGATTTGTATTCCAACTTCGATCAATCTGGTGGTGATGAGTTTGAGGTGTTTCCAAAAGAGAAAGATGCTGAAGTTGAGGAGATTTTGAAAAAGAAAGAATCTAAGAAACCTGAAGACCCTGTGGTTAAGGAGGCAAAGATTCAGATACAGAATCAGACTTTTAAAGAATTCATGAAAGCATTTCATGCTAATTATGTGCCGCCTCCAAAACCAGTTAAGCAAAGATCGTCTTTCAAGTTCAAGGGTCAGGTGTCAGGGGAGATTATAAGTTGGATGTATGCATCAAGCTTGAAGTGCTATGGGATTAAACGTGAACATGGAATCCAGTACTTCAAGTGCGCCAAAGATTTCAGCAGTTTGCCGATCTGGGATATTCGTGAGCTGACGAGAAAACCATTTTGTTGTTATGGCAATGATTGGTTGGGTATGCATTTCAAAAAGACTCTTGAGAGGGAATGTAATGAGGGGTTTCAGTTCTTGAATCCTCAAAAGCCAAAAAGACGGCGATCCAGAACAAGAATACATCAAAGAACTGGCAAGAGACTGATTATCTTGGTTTTTCCAAAGAAGCCTAAGGTGATGAAGAAAATACCATTGATGAAGATGCAACAAGATTTCATCAAAGATTTGCGTTGGTGGTATTATAATGAGAAGACAGGGGAAGCAGTGATTGTACTGAGAGAAGATAACCGGGTTGTGAAGATCTACGATCCAATGTGGCTGATCAACTTGTCGAAGGCTGATATTGATGAGTTGTATCACAATCCTATCCTGTATCATCCTGATTTTATGGATCAAGCGTTGAAGTTTCAGAGGGTGATAAGGGTTTGCTTTGCGTTCAACATTTTTGCTGGAAACAACCATGATTTGGTTTGGAAAGGTGATGAGGCTACTACAGATGCTCGAGGCTGATGAAGAACGGTCCAGCTGTTGCCAAGGGGGAGTTTGTTGATACACGTAATGGCAATGAGCTGGATCGAACGAAGACACAAAGTTTTTGTAGTTTGGACTGTTGGCCGAACTCCGGCCGAACCTTGGCCGAGCCTTAGCCGAACCTGGGGTTCGGACAAGCTATGGAGTTCGGACGTCCGTAGGTCTATATATATGTTTGTGTCTTTGTAATTTGCAAGTTTTGAGAGAGTTTGAGCGAACTTTGTCTGTGAGTTGTCTCTGTGTAATTCTCTGTAACTCTGATTCTCTATCAATAAGAGATTGAGTTTTATTTACATTTTGTGTGTTGATTCTCACTTGATTACGTTTGCATTTGATCAATTCGTCCAAACCGATCCGTATCCAGTCACTTTCAATGTGGTGAAAAAGGGCACCTTGCTGCCATGTGTTTATTCAACCCACTGAGTAAAGTTCAACATTTTCCAAAACCAAAATTTACTCAAAAACCGAAAACTGATTTTCAAAGAAAGCTCACCGGAAGAATCTCACCCGTGAAAAGCTAAACAATGAAATATTTTGGATCTGAGTCCAACAGAATTTTGGTGGGAAATGAAAGAAATGCAAATTTTTCTGTTTTAAGGCAAAATCATTTTCCGGTCGAAGTTCAACCGGAACGACCTTCCGCTCGAACTTCAGTTTAACCGGAAAATAAAAAACAACCCAGATAAGCTACTGCTCCCAAGCAGAGACCGAAAGTACAATTTGCTGAAGGGTTTGAACTTTTTGAAAGTAGGAGAAATCCCTCAAGAGGAAAGACCACCTCAAGGGAAAGTTTTTCAAAAGGAAAGAAAACTAACCAACCGGAATTTTCTGGTAGTTCAAGTGGAAATTACTGTGTTCCATATCAGGTTGAAAGTTTTTCTAAAAGGTTTCCCCAATCACCTGAAAGAACCAAATTGGTCAATCAAGCTCACTATTCATCAAGTGAAATACCAAAGAAAGTGACCAATA
Source organism: Deinandra increscens subsp. villosa (assembly GCA_039602395.1). Lineage (NCBI taxonomy): Eukaryota > Viridiplantae > Streptophyta > Magnoliopsida > Asterales > Asteraceae > Deinandra > Deinandra increscens. The sequence goes on along the minus strand of JBCNJP010000027.1, from coordinate 88,076,603 downwards.
AACAGAAAAAGTTCCGGGAATACCGTGAAAGAAAAATTGCTGAGAGGAAAAACAACAAGAGTGAGAGATCAAGTCAAACAAGCACTCTCTATGAGAGCTTGAACTTTGATAATGATGATTTGCTTAATAATGTTCCAATGGTAAATACTTTAGTACTCAAGGAGTACAAGTATAACGATGCTTATGGCAGACCCAAGACCACTCAGGCTTGGGTCCCCTATAGAAAATGATCAAATCTGATGTGTGTAGGTGCAAAATAAAGGCAATCAAATCTGATGGGCAATACATTTTGGATATGTCAGTTGCTGCACCTTCTTATGGCACTGCTTGCTTCATATCCAAAGCCTCTTTGGATGAATCTGATTTGTGGCATAGGAGGTTAGGACATGTAAACTATAAGAATATGAACAAAATTGTCAATCTTGGCTTGGTTAAAGGTCTTCCTAACAAGCAACTTACATGTTCTGAACATTGTGTGCCATGTCTCAAGGGCAAGCAACACAAAACCTCCTTCAAGCCCAAAGTTGAATCTTCTATTTCACATCCTCTAGAGCTGTTGCACATGGATCACTTTGGTCCAACCAAAGTGATGAGTTTGGGAAAAAGGTCATACTGTTTTGTCATTATTGATGATTTCTCTAGATACACATGGGTTTTCTTTCTTAAAACAAAAGATGAAACTGCTGAATTGTTAAAAACTCTTGTGATAAATTTAGAAAATCAATCCAACTTTAAAGTGGAGACAATCAGATGTGACAATGGCACAGAATTTAAAAATCATGTGTTAAATTCTTTTTATGAGAAAAAGGGTATTGTGAGACAATTCAGTGCTCCTAGAACTCCACAACAAAATCGTGTTGCTGAAAGGAGAAATAGGACATTGATTGAAGCTGCTAGGTCAATGTTAGCAGACTCCAAGCTCCCTGTGATATTTTTGGCAGAAGCAGTGAACACTGTCTGTTATGTCGAAAATATGATTTTAATTGTTAATGGCAAGAATAAGACACCATATGAGCTTTAGAGAAAAAGAAAGCCAAACATTTACTTCTTCAAGCCTTTTGGTTGTCCTGTCATAATATTAAAAACCAATGAGCTATTGCCTAAATTTGCAGAAAAGGTAGATGAAGGATATTTTGTTGGATATTCTGGTGTGTCTAAGGCATACAGAGTATACAACAAGAGAACCAAAATTGTTGAAGAAACCATAAATGTGTCTTTTAATAAAAAATCACCCAACAATTTTGAGTCTCAGCCCACCTGGTTATTTGATATTGACGCACTAACTACTGCTTTCAACTTAAATGTTGATAAGCCTGTGAGTATATCAGTGCAGGGACAAAATTCTTATATGTCAGCTGATGATCATTGGAAAAGCAACCAAGCTGGAATCAAGAAGCCAATCTTCTTCTCTTCAATGAGTGTCAAGTCTATCTTGCAAAACAGTGGAAAGAAACCAACTGAAATAGCTCAAATTGATGATGAAATAGTCCCGGTTGAAGTTCAGACGAAACCAGTTTCTCCGGTTCTAGTTCAACCGGAAAACTCAATTTCAGAAACTGAGAAGAATATTGTGTCAGGGTCAAATGAAGCTGAAAACTCAGAAAATGCCACATCAAATGAGCTTAAATTAGAGCATCTGACCTACAATTAAAAAACAAATTCTCATGAAACAGTTTAAGTTTCTGATCCTGTATCACAATTTGGTAATGTTGACCTTGAACACATACTTCCTAGGCTCAACATACCATCTAATGGAAGAAGCCATGAGTTTCCCATGCAATTAGAGAGAATAATCAACAAGAATCATCCTCCGGGGAATGTTATTGGAGACTTATCTGCACCTGTCTTAACAAGAAGTAGATCTGCTGATGCAAACATCTGTTTGCATGCTGCATTTCTGTCTCAAGAAGTACCCAAGAAGGTGGCTGAAGCCTTAGAAGATAACAGCTGGGTAGAGGCAATGCAAGAAGAATTATTTCAAATTAACAAGTAGAAAGTTTAGGAATTGGTTGATTTGCCTGCTGATGCAGAACCAATTGGCACCAAATGGGTATTCGGAAACAAAAAGGATGACAGGGGCATTGTCATCAAGAACAAAGCAAGACTAGTGGTTCAAGGCTATGTACAGGAAGAAGGCATTGATTATGATGAAGTGTTTGCACCAGTGACTAGATTGGAGGCAATCAGAATTTTTCTAGCCTATGCTGCATTCAAAGACTTCCAAGTATTCCAAATGGATGTTAAAGTGCCTTCCTGTATGGCCTACTGGAACAAGAAGTGTATGTCAAGCAACCTCCTGGTTTTGAGGACCCTCATCACCCAAACAGGGTATGCAAGCTAATCAAAGCCCTATATGGTCTCAAATAAGCACCTAGAACCTGGTATGAAACTCTTTCAAACTATCTCCTAGAGAATGGCTACAGGAGAGGAGCTATTGATAAAACACTGTTTACCAAAACTATTGGTAAAGATATGCTGATGGTACAATTTTATGTAGATAATATTATTTTTGGTTCATCTAATACTTTGTTGTGCAAGGAATTTGAAACTTTGATGCAGTCTAAATTTGAAATGAGCTCCATGGGAGAATTAACTTTCTTCTTAGGACTTCAAGTGAAGCAAACTGCAACTGGGATCTTTTTAAACCAGTTAAAGTACATTCAAGACATGCTAAAGAGATTTGATATGCTGTCATGTTCAAGTGCCAAAACTCCCATCTCCACTTCCCACAAGTTGACCAATGACTTAAGTGCCAAACCAGTGGATGTACACATGTACAGAGCAATGATAGGATCACTAATGTATCTAACTATAAGTAGACCTGACATCATGTTCAGTGTTTGCTTATGTGCAAAATATCAGTCATCACCAAAGGAGTCACACATGCTAGCAGTCAAAAGAATTTTCAAGTACTTGAAGGGTTAACCAAAATTAGGTCTTTGGTATCCTAAAAATTCTGACTTCTCCTTCAAGGCATTCTCCGATAGTGACTATGGAGTGTGTGACATAGACAAGAAATCAACATCAGGCGGATGTCAATTTTTAGGTGAAAGAATTGTCTCCAGGCAGTGCAAGAAACAAACTTGTGTTTCTACATCAACTGTTGAAGCTGAGTATCATGCTGCTTCAAGCTGCTGCAATCAAGTTCTTTGGATCCAAAATCATATGCTTGATTATGGAATCACCTTCATGGAAACTCCAATCTTTGCAGACAACAACAGTGCCATCTCCATCATCAACAACCCAGTGAAACACTCCAAAACAAAGCACATTGATATCAGGTATCATATTATTAGAGATTGTGTAGAAAAGAATCTGATCAAGTTGTTCAAAGTCTATACTGATCATCAATTGGCTTATTTGTTTACAAAAGCCTTTGATGAGGCAAGATTCTTCTACCTCATCACAGCCATTGGGATGATGAACTTTGATTAACACAAAGCTTTTCACAATTTTAATAAAAAAAAAGGCATGTGCTCAAGGGCCCGTCTCTTGATACAAAGAAAAGAAAAATGAAAATATCTTGTGTTAATTAGAAAACATTTTAGTTCATAGTCAACAACTGCTGTTAAACTATGAAAAAATTAACACAAATTTTCAAAATTTATGTGTTTTGGATTTCCTGTCCAAGTTCAGGTTCAACCTGTGAGGAGAAAACTTTTGAAAATCTCTGGGTGAACTTCAACCGGAAAAATGCTCAGTAAATTGTGTTGAAAAAGTTTTTGAAAACAATTCTTCCAAGCGGAAAAATTATCCGCTTGAAGTTCAGACGGAAGAAATTTTCGTTTTTAAAATTCGGAGAAAATGGGTTCCACCTGAACTTCCGGGTCAACAAGTCAAAGCTATTTTCATTAAATTACCCGGAACGCACAGTTTTTCAAGCGGATACACATTTAATTACAAATTGAATTTTTAACCATTAAATATCCGAGGTTTCAGTAAATATCCTTCTGGATAATGACATGCTTTAACGTGTTGTACCGTATAACCATAAAGTACCAGTCACATCAGTTACTGAACAGGTGGTTAAAACCTCTCTCCTCCACGTCACCGACGGGAAAGGTAAAAAGCCCTAAATTACTGTCACTTCCCCATTTCTCTCAAACCCCACTCCGAAATTACTCATAATTCCTCCCGATAACTTCCCAACAACCGTCAACTCTCTCAAAAACCTGTAACAAAAATGGCTCCGAAAGCTAGTACAAGTGGCAAGAAGTCGGCCAGTGACTCAAGGTTCCCCTGTGGAACACAACCTGGTGGCTTACCTAAAAGCACCCATCAAGAACAACATCTGCAACGACATGATAGACTTCCTTAAAAGGAGTCATCTTCATCGCGCACTGACCATCGAAGCGGAGATTTTCAAAGAGATCATGAAAGAGTTTTGGTCACATGGTAGGGTTGCTGAAAGCGATGATGGTGGTGAAAAGATTGTGTCAATTTTTCAGGGCACAACTGTGGAAATCGATGAAGCCAAAATCAGAAAGGTGTTGAAACTAAGGGATGAAGACGGTTATGTGTTTATTAAATTATCAGTTTATCTACCTCTTTTTAGAGACATTGGCTACGGTGGCTCAATGGAAAGCAAAACCATAAAGAAGGGGCAACTGCCTTACAAGTGGAGATTCTTGGCCCATGCCCTTCTGGTTTGCCTAACTCCCAAGAAAGGCGGCTTTGATGAGCTTGCTGCTGAACAGGCCTCAACATTCTTTGCTGTAGTCAAAGGTCAAAGTTTTAATTTCTCTAAACTGATTTTCAAAGGTCTTAAAACAAACATTTTACCAGACTATGTCAATTTATACCCAAGGTTTTTAACTTGTATTCTCGGAGAAGAATACCCCCAAATTGTTTTGGGTGGTACAATTTTGCAACCTAAATTTCTCTATGAGAAAACTTTCTCAAATTTAGCTTTAAACAAGACTGCTTTTCTTGGAAGGGATACTGACCATCTCCTGCCAATTCCAAGGCAATTTCCTAATGAACCTGCTCAGGTTCACACGGAAACTATAGCAGCAACTGAGCAACCTGCTAAAGATGACAGGACTACTAACCCAGTAGCTCCTGATCCCACATATGTCCCTGCTTCCTCTACCATTAAAACCTATTGTTCCAAAAAGAGGAAAGCTTCCACTAAAACCACCACTGCCACCTCCTCATCTGAAACTCCTCCTGTCGTTTTCAAAAGACAGCGAAATGTGGTCATTAGGTCTCCTCCACCTACTACCACCAACCAACCTGAAGCTTCCAACCCCGCTCAAGGCAAAAAGTCTAAGCGGAAACTGGTAAAACTGGGATATGCCCTTAGGATGAACCTTCTCTTGAGGGGGAGTCAATAGAAACAGATGTTCAATCCCCATCTGAATAATTTTCACCCCTGCAACCCCTATCACCTAGGAGTGACAGTGCACCCATTCCCTGTCCAAATGAGGGTGTTGTTAACTCACCCACCTCATTACATATGAACATTCTGATAGACCTGGACCCTGCTGCACTGAACCCTAATTCCTCACCGGAGGTGAATCTCAGGAGTTTAGAAGAGATTCATGCAGAGAGGGCTGCCGCTACCCAAGTATTCCCACTGGATCTTGGTGCTAGCAGTAACATCATTAAGACCCAAACTGCGGCAATCTTCTCTGAATCAGCACCCACGGGTCCTTCATTGGAACCAAGGGCTGCTAGAACAGTTGAAGAGTATCCTAGGTGACAAAAAGCCATGGGTACCACAGTTGATCAATCTCGGATTGATAACTTGGGTTTGTACAGGGATACTGGTAAAAGGCCAGTTGAGGACAGTTATACACTACCAGAATTGACGAATTTGTACCTTAGTCTCCAAGCACAGGTTGATTATCTGAATGCAACTGTTGCTACATTGGTAAAGGCTGCTCCTACTGAAGCTGAGGCAGGTCCTTCAAACCCAACTAGAGAATCTGATGAAGCTGATACTGTCAAATTGGGAGAGAAGTTGACTTTAACACCTGCTATTCTTGAAATTGAAGAAACTGATAGGATTCCGGCTGAAGTTAGAGCCTCTGCCTGCAAGAAACTTGGTGTCAAGCCCTTCAAAGTGGAAGAAAGTTGGGTTAACATGAAGAGCATTCAACTGATTGCTATTTCTCCATTTGAAGATCCCAACCTTACTGAGTTAGTTCAGTCTTCAATGCTGATTGCTGGTGCTCTCCCTGTACACATAAATTTGATCACAAGACTACTGAAAGATGTCATCTTTCCAGATGAAAGAGCTAGTGATCAAGTGGAGAGAAACATTGCTTCCACCAGCAAGGCAACAGCTGACATTGAAGAAAGCACTGCTACTATTGCAGTAGGAACTATGTCCGAAGGAGGAAATGAAAACTTGATTGGTGAAGAATAAGGAACATAGGTATTGTAACTAACTGATAAAGAAGCTGAAGTCACCCAACCTCAGGTGGTGACTGAAGGTCTAAAATCGTTCAACTGGAAGTTCACCGGAAGTTCAAACGGATGCTTAACTGGAAGTTCAACCAGAAATTCAAGCGGAAACCCAGGTTAAAGTAATTCAAATAGATGAAAACTCTCATGATCCAACATATGGCCCTGGTCAATCAATCTTTGGGTCTGATCAGCCACATGTGGTTCAACCGGAAGAACAGTTAAGTGAAGAGGCTGAAGACATAACTGCAACTTTAATAGCTATGGGGAGCACAGAGTTAGTTCAAGCTGAAGTGCCAGCTCAGCCTGCAAACCCTTAGAATTATTTAGTAGGTTGTTCAAACCCCTGAAGCTGAAGCTGTGTTGAAGATGGTAGATGCTAGAATGGTAGCTGAAGATGAGAGGCTAGCCAAAAGGCTTCAAGAGGAATTTGATCTGTATTCACAAGATAGTGTTGTTGAGAACTTGCTTGAAGAAGCAAAGGAAAGGTCCTTTGATTGGAGACTAAAGGATTATAATTTGGATACAATGACTGATGATGAAAGGCATAGGCTAATCTCCATTGCCTCTAAGATGCCTACCAAGCTGGTAAAGAATGATGGGAACTATCTGTTAGAGCAAATTCCTATGCTACATTGGGTCTCGTGTATTGTATCTAGGTTAGAGCATCTTTGTGAGTCTTAGTGGTAACATTCTAATGTCGGCGTACCAAATGGTCCGCAGCTTATTTGGTACGGACGTACCAAATGGTACGCTGGTGGTCCACCAGTTAGTACGTTAACACTATAAATAGTTCATTAGAGAGAGAGCTAGATAGAAGTTCTGTCCTTTTACATCTACTAAGTGTGTGTAACTGAGTGTGTAACTCTCTCTCTAGACTTTGTGTAATCCTCTTTGTGAATCAATAAAGCGAATCTTTATTTACTCGTTTGTGTTTCTCCGATTACCGAATCATGCAGTAGTAAGATCGAACAGTGGTTTTACAAGTGGTATCAGAGCTATTGGTTGCTCTACTGCTGTGATTTTGGTAAATTTTCGAGTTCTAGAGTGAGAAAGTTTGGGTTTTCTTCGTTTTTCATCAAATTTCCGCAATTCCGAGTGTTTCAAAGATGGAAAATGATTTCTGAGTGTTCCTAGTGAGTTTTCACACCTTTCTGAAGCAAATTCCAGTCGAAAACATCAAAATTTGCAAAAATCAGTCGTGATCAGTGTGGTCCGCTTCTGGTCCGGCCGAAGAAATTTTGGTCCGCCGCTGGTCCGGAAGGCAATCTTCAAAGTTGGTCCGTGGCGGTTATTTCCTGGTCCGCAGTACCAAATTTGGTGTGCAGGAGATACCTGGTCCGTGTCTGGTCCACAGGTACAAATCTGGTCCACTGAGATAATTTGGTTCGTTTCTGGTCCGCTGAGTTTATTTGGTCCGGAATTAGTCCGCTGAGAACAGGTTGGTCCGCTGGCAGAAAACACGTGTTTACTAAAACTGACGTAACTTGAGAACCGTTAAGAGTTACGGGAGCTAATACCAGCCAAAACGTTCATCTTTCCAAGTTATAGACTTTTACTACCTAACGGCTAGTGCCCTCCGGTTTGACCCCCAAAATTCGCTTGGAAGACCTTCGTTTTTGAGTTCGAAGTTTTGACGGTCGATTTTTAATTTCAAAATGAGTGATTTTCATGCATTTTCAGCTGCTCAAACATCGATACAAGCAATGATGAACTATGATAATGAGATAGGAACAACTCAGAAGGTTCCTAAGTTGTTACAATTAGAAGATTATCACAATTGGAAGAAACGCTTTGAATCGTACATTTTTTCACAAGATGTTGATTCTTGGATTCCAATTGAAAAAGAATATGAGTATCCGATGTTAAGCCCAAGAAAGCCAAAGATGATAAATGATTTTGATGCTGATGAAAATAAACTCTTTGCCCGAGAGAAGAAAACGTATAGCTTTCTTACCATGCCCTTCTGGTTTGCCTAACTCCCAAGAAAGGCGGCTTTGATGAGCTTGCTGCTGAACAGGCCTCAACATTCTTTGCTGTAGTCAAAGGTCAAAGTTTTAATTTCTCTAAACTGATTTTCAAAGGTCTTAAAACAAACATTTTACCAGACTATGTCAATTTATACCCAAGGTTTTTAACTTGTATTCTCGGAGAAGAATACCCCCAAATTGTTTTGGGTGGTACAATTTTGCAACCTAAATTTCTCTATGAGAAAACTTTCTCAAATTTAGCTTTAAACAAGACTGCTTTTCTTGGAAGGGATACTGACCATCTCCTGCCAATTCCAAGGCAATTTCCTAATGAACCTGCTCAGGTTCACACGGAAACTATAGCAGCAACTGAGCAACCTGCTAAAGATGACAGGACTACTAACCCAGTAGCTCCTGATCCCACATATGTCCCTGCTTCCTCTACCATTAAAACCTATTGTTCCAAAAAGAGGAAAGCTTCCACTAAAACCACCACTGCCACCTCCTCATCTGAAACTCCTCCTGTCGTTTTCAAAAGACAGCGAAATGTGGTCATTAGGTCTCCTCCACCTACTACCACCAACCAACCTGAAGCTTCCAACCCCGCTCAAGGCAAAAAGTCTAAGCGGAAACTGGTAAAACTGGGATATGCCCTTAGGATGAACCTTCTCTTGAGGGGGAGTCAATAGAAACAGATGTTCAATCCCCATCTGAATAATTTTCACCCCTGCAACCCCTATCACCTAGGAGTGACAGTGCACCCATTCCCTGTCCAAATGAGGGTGTTGTTAACTCACCCACCTCATTACATATGAACATTCTGATAGACCTGGACCCTGCTGCACTGAACCCTAATTCCTCACCGGAGGTGAATCTCAGGAGTTTAGAAGAGATTCATGCAGAGAGGGCTGCCGCTACCCAAGTATTCCCACTGGATCTTGGTGCTAGCAGTAACATCATTAAGACCCAAACTGCGGCAATCTTCTCTGAATCAGCACCCACGGGTCCTTCATTGGAACCAAGGGCTGCTAGAACAGTTGAAGAGTATCCTAGGTGACAAAAAGCCATGGGTACCACAGTTGATCAATCTCGGATTGATAACTTGGGTTTGTACAGGGATACTGGTAAAAGGCCAGTTGAGGACAGTTATACACTACCAGAATTGACGAATTTGTACCTTAGTCTCCAAGCACAGGTTGATTATCTGAATGCAACTGTTGCTACATTGGTAAAGGCTGCTCCTACTGAAGCTGAGGCAGGTCCTTCAAACCCAACTAGAGAATCTGATGAAGCTGATACTGTCAAATTGGGAGAGAAGTTGACTTTAACACCTGCTATTCTTGAAATTGAAGAAACTGATAGGATTCCGGCTGAAGTTAGAGCCTCTGCCTGCAAGAAACTTGGTGTCAAGCCCTTCAAAGTGGAAGAAAGTTGGGTTAACATGAAGAGCATTCAACTGATTGCTATTTCTCCATTTGAAGATCCCAACCTTACTGAGTTAGTTCAGTCTTCAATGCTGATTGCTGGTGCTCTCCCTGTACACATAAATTTGATCACAAGACTACTGAAAGATGTCATCTTTCCAGATGAAAGAGCTAGTGATCAAGTGGAGAGAAACATTGCTTCCACCAGCAAGGCAACAGCTGACATTGAAGAAAGCACTGCTACTATTGCAGTAGGAACTATGTCCGAAGGAGGAAATGAAAACTTGATTGGTGAAGAATAAGGAACATAGGTATTGTAACTAACTGATAAAGAAGCTGAAGTCACCCAACCTCAGGTGGTGACTGAAGGTCTAAAATCGTTCAACTGGAAGTTCACCGGAAGTTCAAACGGATGCTTAACTGGAAGTTCAACCAGAAATTCAAGCGGAAACCCAGGTTAAAGTAATTCAAATAGATGAAAACTCTCATGATCCAACATATGGCCCTGGTCAATCAATCTTTGGGTCTGATCAGCCACATGTGGTTCAACCGGAAGAACAGTTAAGTGAAGAGGCTGAAGACATAACTGCAACTTTAATAGCTATGGGGAGCACAGAGTTAGTTCAAGCTGAAGTGCCAGCTCAGCCTGCAAACCCTTAGAATTATTTAGTAGGTTGTTCAAACCCCTGAAGCTGAAGCTGTGTTGAAGATGGTAGATGCTAGAATGGTAGCTGAAGATGAGAGGCTAGCCAAAAGGCTTCAAGAGGAATTTGATCTGTATTCACAAGATAGTGTTGTTGAGAACTTGCTTGAAGAAGCAAAGGAAAGGTCCTTTGATTGGAGACTAAAGGATTATAATTTGGATACAATGACTGATGATGAAAGGCATAGGCTAATCTCCATTGCCTCTAAGATGCCTACCAAGCTGGTAAAGAATGATGGGAACTATCTGTTAGAGCAAATTCCTATGCTACATTGGGTCTCGTGTATTGTATCTAGGTTAGAGCATCTTTGTGAGTCTTAGTGGTAACATTCTAATGTCGGCGTACCAAATGGTCCGCAGCTTATTTGGTACGGACGTACCAAATGGTACGCTGGTGGTCCACCAGTTAGTACGTTAACACTATAAATAGTTCATTAGAGAGAGAGCTAGATAGAAGTTCTGTCCTTTTACATCTACTAAGTGTGTGTAACTGAGTGTGTAACTCTCTCTCTAGACTTTGTGTAATCCTCTTTGTGAATCAATAAAGCGAATCTTTATTTACTCGTTTGTGTTTCTCCGATTACCGAATCATGCAGTAGTAAGATCGAACAGTGGTTTTACAAGTGGTATCAGAGCTATTGGTTGCTCTACTGCTGTGATTTTGGTAAATTTTCGAGTTCTAGAGTGAGAAAGTTTGGGTTTTCTTCGTTTTTCATCAAATTTCCGCAATTCCGAGTGTTTCAAAGATGGAAAATGATTTCTGAGTGTTCCTAGTGAGTTTTCACACCTTTCTGAAGCAAATTCCAGTCGAAAACATCAAAATTTGCAAAAATCAGTCGTGATCAGTGTGGTCCGCTTCTGGTCCGGCCGAAGAAATTTTGGTCCGCCGCTGGTCCGGAAGGCAATCTTCAAAGTTGGTCCGTGGCGGTTATTTCCTGGTCCGCAGTACCAAATTTGGTGTGCAGGAGATACCTGGTCCGTGTCTGGTCCACAGGTACAAATCTGGTCCACTGAGATAATTTGGTTCGTTTCTGGTCCGCTGAGTTTATTTGGTCCGGAATTAGTCCGCTGAGAACAGGTTGGTCCGCTGGCAGAAAACACGTGTTTACTAAAACTGACGTAACTTGAGAACCGTTAAGAGTTACGGGAGCTAATACCAGCCAAAACGTTCATCTTTCCAAGTTATAGAGTTTTACTACCTAACGGCTAGTGCCCTCCGGTTTGACCCCCAAAATTCGCTTGGAAGACCTTCGTTTTTGAGTTCGAAGTTTTGACGGTCGATTTTTAATTTCAAAATGAGTGATTTTCATGCATTTTCAGCTGCTCAAACATCGATACAAGCAATGATGAACTATGATAATGAGATAGGAACAACTCAGAAGGTTCCTAAGTTGTTACAATTAGAAGATTATCATAATTGGAAGAAACGCTTTGAATCGTACATTTTTTCACAAGATGTTGATTCTTGGATTCCAATTGAAAAAGAATATGAGTATCCGATGTTAAGCCCAAGAAAGCCAAAGATGATAAATGATTTTGATGCTGATGAAAATAAACTCTTTGCCCGAGAGAAGAAAACGTATAGCTTTCTTACCATGGCTGTACCTAAAGACTTGATGCATTAGTTTAAGAATTACACAACTTGTAAAGAATTGTGGGATGCTATTGCTGAAAGATGTGAGGGTAATAAGCAATACAAGAAGACTCGGAAGAAGGTTTTAAAGAATGAATTTGATAATTTTGGACATTGTGATAATGAAAAAATCAAAGATTTGATTGCAAGGTTTTCACATTTGATCAATGAACTGGAAGTTGTAGGTGTCAAGAAAGAAAGTGATGAGTTGAAAGAAAAGTTTTTAGAAGCTCTACCTGAAAAATGGGAGAATTTTGTTATGATGTTAACTAATGATCCAAACTACTCAAGTTGGACATTAAATCAATTGATAAGCAAATTACAAGCTCGTGAAATGGAATTGCTTGTGAAAAAGTCCACAACTCCGTCTGTTCAAAATCCCGAAGTATACTTTGGAGAAAATTCTGCTACCATGCATGCCAAAGCAAAGACACATTCTACTTCAAGTGTTAATCCACCATTAACTGCATTTCTTGCTGGAAAGTCAGAAAATACTGGTTCTTCTTCAGGCTGCAGTTTTACTATTCCTGATAAATCATCAAGCAAGTCTACTTCTAATCAAGCAACTGAAGATCTAGCTGCTTTGTTATCTGCTTTCATTTCTTCTTCGTCTGGATCTATATTTAGTCAAATTGGTCAATCTGGATTGTTTGGCGAGGATTTAAATCATCTGGATGATGATCAATTTAATAAACTCGATCTGGAATGGCAATTTGCTATGGTAGTGGAGAGAGGAAGGAGATTTATGAAGAAACATGGTAAGACATCTCTTCTTCAAGGAGAAACGCTTGGTTTGAATAGACGAAAGATTCAATGTTTTAAATGTGCCAAACTTGGACATTTTGTTTGGGATTGTCCTAACAATTCATCTGACAAGGGTACTTTTGTTAAGAATGGTCAAGATAGAGAAGTTAAAGCTATGATATCTCAAAATGATGAAGATTATGATTGGGCTAAAGACTTTCCAGATGAATCTGCATTTATAGTCCGTCCTTCAGACCATTATGCATTGATGACAAATATTGAGGTTGAATCGGGTGGGTATGCATCTGAAACCAATACATCTGAAACAAGTGATTCTGTAGTTAGTGGGTATGAGTCAACATGTGAATTTTGTGCTCAAAAAGAAAGAAAGATTCCAGAATTGAGTTCTGAAAAAGAAGTATTGGTTATTGAGAATGAGAAGAAAGAAGAAGAATTAGAAAGTCTCAAGAAGAAGTTTGGAGATTCTGATGAGATTCTCATAATAAATGAGAATTTGGTTAAAGAAAAGAATACTTTGATGGAAGAGTTTGTGGAGCTTCAAACAAAATTGGATGCTATGGTTAATTCAGATAAAGAACAAATTTTGAAGTTGCGAACTGAGAATGAAGAGTTGGTTAAAAGTGTTGAGACTTGGGAGAGTGAAGCAAAAGATGCGATTGGTGATTTTGATAATTTGTTTAAGAAATCAACTGCAAGAGTAGAATCGCTGAAGCAAGCTTATGATGCCCTCAAGAAAGAGTTTGATGAAGTTACTGCTAATGAAAATGATCGTCAAATGGAACATTAAACATTACTTGATAAAGTCACAACTTTGACACATGACAACAAGTTGTTGAAAAGAAATATTGAGATTCATGAGAAAAGGGTGAAGAAAATTACTCAAGAAGTGTATGATGCACATGATCTGATGAGACAAGAGAAATTTTTGTCCAATAGAGCTTCGGAGCAATTGATTGAATCAGAAAAAGCATTGGGTGCAGCTCAAAAGAAAATATCTGATTTAAATGTTGAAGTTATGGTTGACATAACTGTGATCCTTTAAGCAGATCTGGACGACGATCGGAGTTAAAAGCCGTAACAAAATTATGTTTTAATATTAATTTTATTATTTTCTTTTAGATATAATAAACAAGACTTTACTAATACTTGCTTTATGGCCGGGATAATGCAACTACAAAAAACGGTGACATTACTAAAACACAACTCAAAAATGAAAATAATAATTACTATGCAATTCAGAACAAAAATACGAAAAGACCGCCATGTTACGAATTTCTCATGTTTAATAATTTTGTTTCCAAAAATATTAAACGACGACCAATTAGGATGGTGAGGAGCAATTAGGAGCAATTAGGACCTACTAGACTCAATGAGGACTAAATACTGACAATTAGCATCATTTAGGATACTTTAGTGAAGACTGGTTATGGTTAATTAATACGGTCAATGAACACGAATTAGGACCAATTAAATGAGAAGGCCGATTATGCTCATAGGACCGATAAGGACGGAGCATGAAGGAACATGAATAATGAGGATCGATGATCAAGTATGACCAATTAGGACTAATTGGGGCCAATTAGTTTGAATGAGGACCAATGATACCAATAAGGGTAAATCAAGGTTAGTGATGGTCGACTAAGACCAATTAGGTTCAATTTGGGTTAATAAGGACCCATTAGGACCAATGATGGTCGAATATGCTCGATTAGGACCAATAAGGATGAATTATGACCTATTAGGGCCAGTTAGGACCGATGAGAACCAATTAGACGAAATAAGTACCAATATGGCTCAATTCGGTTAATGAGGAGAAATTTGGCACAATTTGGACCAATAAGGACCAATTAGTGTCAGTTAGCCTCAATAAGGACTAACTAGACTTATCGATGACCATTTACTTTGAAGTACAACAAATTTGAGTCAATTACGCCTAATTGACCCCAATTGATTATTATTGGTCCTAAATGAGCCTAATTGGTCATAATTTACCGTAAGTGATCTTCATTGAACCTAACTGAGCCTAATAGACTATAATTGACCTTCATTGGCCCTAATTTATCCTAACTGAGTGTTCACTGGCCCTTATTGGTCCTCATTTGTCAGAAATGACCATGATTGACGTTAATTTCATCTACTGGTCCTCATTGAGCATAATTGACCCTCAACAGCCTAATAGACCCTAATTGGTCATATTTGGTCCTCATAAGGCGTCATTGAGCAAAATCAATCCTCGTTAGTTATAACTGGTCTTCATCATTGACCCTAATTGATCCTCATTGACCAAAATTGACCCCAATTTACCCTAATTGGGCCTCGTGGCTTCGTTGGTCCTAATTGGTCCATATTATCTTCATTTGTCCTCATCGGTCCTAATCGACCGTAATTTATGTGGATTCAATTAAATAAATTAATAATATTATTCTAAACCAAATTAAATTATAAAAAATTTCCCCCATACCAGTTTCAACTAAATGGCCAAACTTCAATAACTTCCCATGTTTCAATTCTTAGGGTTCATTGTGATCCAGAAAAAGTGCCGTTAGTATAAAACTGCATTTTTGAAAAATAGTTACCCTCTATTTCTCTCCAAGTTTCTAATTTTTTATTTAAACCAAAACCTTACTCTCTAATGTAACATCCGTATGTTTCAAAAACTAAAAAAAACTCGACCCACATCAAGATCCAAAGTTTAAACCCAATTCTTAACACCATGAATGTTGGATTACTCTTTTTCACATGATAATACTATTAAAATGATGAACGTGGGCGAAAACCGCATGCAAAACGGATTTATAACGAAGCGGGAATCGCGAAAACAAGTTTGGTGTTTGTTGGTGTTTTGCAAGACGCGCGACTCCCCTTCTAAACCCATCCCACATCGCCCATAATACCATATTTTCCTTCATTTCACACCTATACATACCTCTTTTAGATCCCTTATAGTTTCCAACTCCTAGTTTGAGTATAAACAAGTGGAATAACCAAATTTTGGTGGTTCCACAAGTACAATACCCCTTAGGGTATCGTCATTAGTAGTTTTTATGCTCTCGGCGAGGAGGTGCTTCCCTTTAAAGCTCGTCTAGTTTGAAAAGCTTCTTTGAGGTAATTCTTTTTTTTTTCTTTGTTTCCTTTCTTTCTTCCTTTCATTATTCGTTTATTTATCGCTTTATTAGTTTAATTAGTTTAGTTTAGGTTCTTAGTTAGGTGCTTTAGGCTCGTTTAGGTAGCCTTGCTAAGGCTCGTTCTTAGAACGCCTAGCATTGTTAAGGCTTGTCCTTTGGACGGCCTAGCTTTGCAAAGGCACGTCATTAGGACGTGTTGTCTTGCTTAGGCCGATTTAGGCTTACTGTAGCCCTTGTAGAGGCTCGTTAGGCTCAACGAGTCTAAACTTTCATGTCCAATTTCATCTATATTCTTCTAATTCAAAAGTCAATGTTTTTTATGCATGAACAAATTGGGGATTAGGGCTTGTTTTTCATAAATCAACAATTAAACTAAATCCTAATCATTCTAATATGTAATCCAGGTTTTGAACATAAACTCATTTTTAAGAATTTCAAATAGCTTAGAAATCGACCATTGTTTAACAACATATTTAGTGATGGTACTTGAGACGCGAAGGACATGTAGTAACTAGAAAGGTGAAAACACCGGTAGTTGGGGTCTCTGTCAAAGGATAAGTGTTCGCATAAATCGCATAGTCGGACCTGGATGCTTACCTGGGATGCCCCGATGAGAGTGTCATAGCCTATTAGGCCAAAGCATGTCTAGTAACGCTTAGGGTATTGTTAGTCTTAAAAGTTAACATTTTTCAAACTTCAATTTATAACATTAACACTCATTCCCCAAATGCATAAGAGCTTAGAATCCCATACTTCAATATTCATGTCGTCCCCCTTCTATTCTTTTAGGATGAAACTTCGGGACTGATCCTTTCACTTTCACTTTTCGCTTCATGGACTTAACTTCTAATCGAAGTGAGTAATCCTTTCCCCTTTTCTCATTTACTAATTTTTGGGGTTGCAACATGTATCCTATTTCAAAGTGTTGTCTTTCAAGTTTATCAATTACCATGCATATGTGATCTATGTGTGAATTATGTGTTATGCGACTTCTAGCATGATTTGTCAATATGTGATTTTCAAAGGCTTTCATGTTTATCAAAGGTTTTCATGTTTATCATCGGATGTCAAGTATGTCATGGTTGTCATGTATGTCATGTCTTTCATTTGGCATAAACATTAACGTAAGGCCTGGGGTAACAAAGTATATCTATCGGTTGACAACCCACTCAACTTGACCGTTTCGGCGTTGGGTGTTTAAAGCCTATTTCAATATTTCATATAGTCTAACCTACGGGCTAGGGAATCTTTCATATGTCATTGAGGTTTGTTTATGCCTAGTATTTCATGTTGTCGTTTTATACTAGCAATTTTGGTTATGCCTAGTCTTTCATGTTGTCAATATCTTCTAGCATGTTATATTTCACTTATTCTATCATATGACACATGACGTATGTTTTTCAAATATATGTTATGTATCAAACTTGTGGTTACTCAACAACTATTTATAGTTGACCCCCTTTTATTTTATACATGTTGCAGGCTATGATGTTGATGTTTCAAGATGCTATCACATAGGGCTTTTGGACCTAGTTTAATAAAGAAATTGTATTTGTTATCAATATGTGGTGTATTGTTTTATCTTTCAATGTTATCAATGAAATTCGTTATCTAACTATTGTCACTAAATTAGTTGTCATGAGCTTATGGGCAATCTAATCATACCCCAACGTTTCCGCCGTCGGTTGGGGTGTGACAGATTGGTATCAGAGTCATGGCTATAGGGAACTAGGTTAATAGAAATAGAATGACCTAGACTATTGCCTTAGGTGTCCAAACACGAGAACCTCGTGTATTGCATGCTTCGGTTAGAGATTGCCCTTTTTATGTCTTGTTTTGCCTTAGTTAGGTTGTACTCAAGTCTAACACTTATCACACACTAATGCACTCAATTTCAGGCTTCCTAGCCTTTTCGTTTTTTGCATGCGATTTCGTGATATCCTATTTATACTTCGATTTCGATCTATGATATTCTTTTGATTTTCAAGATTTCATGGCTAAAACGCCACTTTTCATGATTTCAATGGCATTTTTGAAATTTTTACCATCGACACTTTCATAATTTTACATATTTTACCCTCATGTTTTAGTCGATTGATTTTCCATATTCAAACCTTTCGTGTTTTCTTACATCCAAAGTCATCCTTGTGATTTCTATTTCATAATTTTATAATGTTGTACGAAACTCCTGTGGCGTATCACATCCTACACTATCCTATGATTTACGTTATTGGTTCACAATTCCATTTCGACTCACCTTTGAGAATTCAAATAACCCTTGTTATTTATTTAGTAGCTCGAGTTTCACAATTTTCTGATTCTATATCGAGGTATTTCACGATGTTTATACAATCAATTTGTTACCCTCACGATTTCCCATACTCTTGATTTTTTTTCACACATCTTCCTTGTATTTCAAATTCATGCCATTCTTCGTTGTAGAACCACGAGATTATCTTACTACTGCATGATTCGATAATCGGATAGCAACGAGAAGGTAAATAAAGCTTTGCTTTATTGATTCACAAAGAGTTACAATGTAGAGAGAGAAACACACTCAGTTTACACACAGTTAAGATATTGCAAATGACAGAACTTGTTAACTCTCTCTAACACGGACTATTTATAGTCACTTAGTCACAGGCCAGCGGACCACCAGCGGACCATCTGGTACGCTGTACCAACTGGTCCGGCGGACCATGTGGTCCGGCCAGATGACTATCTGACTCACACAGATGCTCTTGTCTAGATACAATACACGAGACACAACGTTAGCATAGGAATATGCTTCTACAGACTCCCCCTTAACGTGTAGTGTATCTATATTCTAACTAAACTTCAATCTTCAATCTTCAACATTGCTGCATCCGATCTTTAACTTGAAATCTTGTCAGAAAGAGAGCTTGCATGGCTGGATCAGTCTCGAACAAACTTTGAATTTCAAAATCCACTTTTGAAAGATATAACATACTCCCCCTTTCACCATGCTTGAGTCTTACCACACAGAAAACCTGCAATTTCAGAAGACAGAAACGCAGTTTCCTTTTTCTTTTGAAAAACTAATTTAATCTTGGCGCAAAACTTCTCTTCGAGAATCCAAGATGTAGATTTGAATTTTTGATTTCGTATCTTGTATCGATCGGTCGAAAACAAATAAGAAATAAAATCTTTTTGGCTTTTTGAAACTTTATATCAAAACACACCGAAAATCTTTTTGAATTTTTCAGATATGAAACATAAATGCAATACAGAAATGAAATACTGAATCACACACTATTTTTGTATTTTGCGAGAAAGATCACAACTTGGGATCATATTGAACATAACATGCTGAACTACACTTCAATTTCAAATACTTCAGCACACAAGTCATGTTGAAAACTGGTATAATTTGTCCATTTTAAACTCAGACACAATCATACTCATAACATCTGGATATGTTATTGAATTGATTAGGTTTGCATTGACCAGTGTACCCCACATTATCAGACAAACTCAGATATGTTTTTGCTTTTTATATCACACTTTGTGATTTCATTTGTGATTTAATCACATAATGATTGTATTCATGATTCAGTCAACTGTGTTCCATGCAAAAAGAAATAAGAACGTTAAATCGTCTACCTTAAGGTCGATCTTTCGATACGCAGATAAGGCCTCGGATTTAACAAAATAAGAAAATAAAACAAGTTGAAATTGTATAACCCAACAACAATCAGGTCGGTACTTCCGTACACGCAGAGAAAGTCCGATGAGTTATACGAAACACCAAAGAAAATAAAGCAGAACGTCAAACGAACATCAATCAGGTCGATCTTTCGATACGCAAAGAAAGTCCGATCGTTTGACAATATAAAGAAAATCAAACAAGTTTAAATCTTTGCAAAATGAACACATGTATACACAGTGACTTCTCATTTTCTTTTTCACATTTTTTTTCTTTGATATCATGAAATATGCATCAAGATGTTGTCCACTTGGTCAAGCATTAGTATTTAGTGTTTATCACATCAGAATACTTTCTGATTCAATACCGAGCCTACCAAGTACATCAAACAATGATCTTATGGCTTTTTCATCTATTTTATCCATGAGTCAGACACGTAAGCCAATGTACCATCATTTCCCAATCATGTCGGATACAATTTCTCATTTTTCAATTTTTTTGTATTTTTCCATTTTTTGATGTTTTTGTATTTTTCATGTTCTCCCCCTTAAAATGAAAACTCTATTTTTGGATTTTCATTTTAACAAAAAAAAACAAAAACACAAAGACACTATTTTTGATGTTTCAATTTTCTCATCCTAAACTACAAACAAAAAGCATGAAAGAAAGAAAATTGACCAATCGATATTGATACCTGTCAGGTTTAGCGTTCAGAAAATTTCAGTGTTGAAATATGATATCACATGTAATTTAATTTAAAAACGCAGAATACTCCTCCATCAGCAACTTTGTAATCACCAACGAATCTTCTAGGAATACCTGCACACTGGTTATAAAGATTAGTACTCAAATGACCCGAAGCACACAGCTTCTGGTCGACCAGTGTCTTTTCTGCTGCTTTGGAACATTCTTGCTTTGACTACCCAACCCAGATTGTTTGTAACCAGGTAGTTGAGATACATCTATTGTAGACCCTGAAGAACCAGATTTAGCAGCCTTTGTAAATTTAGCTTTAATGCCTTTCAAATTGTTTTCTTTAACCAACTTAGCATCCACTTCTGCTTCATTCAACTTCTTTTCATTCTTCTCAACGTTTTCGCCATCAGACATTTCTTTGCCAAAAACACCACCTTCACTTGCAACAAATTTAACAAACATAGATGTATCAGATGTTGCAGAGGTTACCTTTTTGTTGCAAATTTTGGAATTCTTTGCCTCCAGTTTCTCAGATACAAATTCAGAATAATCTTGGTTTACCACTGGAGTGCTCAAATCCACAACAGACTCTGTTTGAATCACTGATGTGGAATTTGATTAAAATCATCACCTCCAAATACCTTCTTGAAATTGTTGTCTGGACACAAATAACTTGTAAAAGAATGAGAATTCTTCAAGTTATGCAATTGACGATTGAGATCCAGAATTTCAACATGCAAATCAACTATGATCTTTTGAGATTCTGCAACAACTTTCTCTGAACGTATCAATTTCTCAGATGTGTTGTTAACTAATGATTTTTCTCTTCTCAAACCATCATGAGCAACATGCACTTCTTTGGTAATTTTATCCACTCTTTCCTTATAGATCTCAATATTCCTTGTTAATAAAGATTTGTCTTTCTTCAAAGAAATGATTGTGTCCTGCAATTCAGACTGAACAATCTGATATTGAGTTCTATCAGCAATAACTGCATCCAATGCCTTCTGAAGTTCATCATTTGATGTTTGAAGCACTTCAACCTTTTTGACAGATTTTTGAAATAACTGTTCAAAATCTTCACTAACATCTTGAGCTTGAGACTTATATTCTGCAACCTCCTTGACCAGCTTTTCATTGATAGAAGTAAGCTTGACAATTCTGGACATGAACTCATCATTCTCGTGTTGAAGTTGTATCTTTTGTTGATCATTCTGAATACAGCTTTCTGACAATTGTTTCTGAACATTTGCTAATTCTGTCACCAACACACTCTTTTCTTTGAGTAACTCTGCATTTGTTTTGCAAACTTCATTAAATTCCTGACATTTCTTGATGAAACTCTCCAATTCTTCATCCTTTCGTTTGATTTCAACAGATTGACATTCTATTTCCTTTATCAAACCTTTAATTCGACTATCTTTTTGTGAACAAAATTCACACACGGATTCGTAACCACTCATTTCGGAATCAGAATGGCTTGAATCAGATTTACTGGTCTCAGATATATACCCACTCGATTCAACCTCAATATTTGCCATCAATGCATAACTATCTTGAGAATGAACTACGAATGCAGATTCATCTAGAAAATCTTTAGACCAATCATAACCTTCATCAGTTTGAGATATCATAGCTTTAACATCTTTATCTTGACCATTCTTATTAGAAATATCCTTGTCAGATGACTTGGTAGGACAATCACGAGCAAAATATCCATGTTTAGCACATTTAAAACATTTAATTGTTTTTCTATCCAAGCGAAGTGTTTGTCCTTGAAAAATAGATGTCTTACCATGTTTCTTCATAAATCTCTTTCTTTTTTCACGACCATAGCAAATTGCCATTCCAAATCGAGTTTATTCAATTGATCGTCATCCTATTGATTTAAATCCTCGCCATACAAAAAAGACTGACCAATTTGATTAAATATAGCTCCAGACGAAGAAGATATAAAAGCAGATAGCAAAGCAGCTAGATCTTCGGTTGCTTGATTAGAAGTTGACTTGCTTGATTATTTATCAAGAATAGCAAAACTGCAGCCTGAAGAATAACTAGCATTCTCTGACTTTCCAGCAAGAAATGCTGTTACTGGTGGATTAGTGCTTGAGATAGAATTTGATTTAGCTTTAGCATGAACAGTAGCAGAATTCTCTCCGAAATAAACTGCAGGATTCTGAACTGATGGAATTGCCGACTTCTTTACAAGTGATTCCATTTCTCGAGCTTGTAACTTGCTTAATAATTGATTGAAAGTCAAACTTGAATAATTTGGATCATTAGCAAGCATCATAACAAAATTCTCCCATGTTTCCGGTAAAGCTTCCAGAAATTTTTCCTTCAAGTCATCTTTTTCTTTCTGGACTCCTACAACATCAAGTTCATTAATCAGATGGGAAAATCTAGAAATCAAATCTGCAATACTCTCTTTTTCACAATGCTGAAAGTTATCAAACTCCTTTAACAAAACTTTCTTTCGACTCTTCTTATATTGCTCGTTTCCTGCACATCTATCTTTCAATGCATCCCATTAGGTTTTTGATGTTGTGCAATTTTTGAATTGATGCAAGAGTTCTCTTGGTAATGCCATTGTGAGATTTGCATAACATTTCTTTTCTCGGGCATAAACTTTTCTTTGATCTTCATCAAGATCACTTCGTGGAATTGGTTCTCCATTTTTCTTAGGATATGTATAATCTTGTTCAATAGAAATCCACAGATCAATGTCAAGAGCATTAACAAATGATTCAAATCGTTGCTTCCAATTCTCATAATCCTCCAATCGAAGTAACTTAGGAACTTTCTGGGTTGTTCCTATCTCGTTATCATAGTTCAATATGGCTTGCATTGATGATTGAACAGCTGAAAAAGCGTGAAAATCGCTCATTTTGAAATTTCAATATCGAACGCGAAAACTTAAAACTGAAAAACGGGCGTCTTCCAAGCGGATTTTGGGGGTCAAACTGGGGGGTACAGACCTTTTTCCTTCATGTCATCTTTTTCTTTCTGGACTCCTACAACATCAAGTTCATTAATTAGATGGGAAAATCTAGAAATCAAATCTGCAATACTCTCTTTTTCACAATGCTGAAAGTTATCAAACTCCTTTAACAAAACTTTCTTTCGACTCTTCTTATATTGCTCGTTTCCTGCACATCTATCTTTCAATGCATCCCATTAGGTTTTTGATGTTGTGCAATTTTTGAATTGATGCAAGAGTTCTCTTGGTAATGCGAAAACTTAAAACTGAAAAACGGGCGTCTTCCAATATCGAACGCGAAAACTTAAAACTGAAAAACGGGCGTCTTCCAAGCGGATTTTGGGGGTCAAACTTGGGGGTACAGACCTTTTTCCTTCAAGTCATCTTTTTCTTTCTGGACTCCTACAACATCAAGTTCATTAATCAGATGGGAAAATCTAGAAATCAAATCTGCAGTACTCTCTTTTTCACAATGCTGAAAGTTATCAAACTCCTTTAACAAAACTTTCTTTCGACTCTTCTTATATTGCTCGTTTCCTGCACATCTATCTTTCAATGCATCCCATTAGGTTTTTGATGTTGTGCAATTTTTGAATTGATGCAAGAGTTCTCTTGGTAATGCCATTGTGAGATTTGCATAACATTTCTTTTCTCGGGCATAAACTTTTCTTTGATCTTCATCAAGATCACTTCGTGGAATTGGTTCTCCATTTTTCTTAGGATATGTATAATCTTGTTCAATAGAAATCCACAGATCAATGTCAAGAGCATTAACAAATGATTCAAATCGTTGCTTCCAATTCTCATAATCCTCCAATCGAAGTAACTTAGGAACTTTCTGGGTTGTTCCTATCTCGTTATCATAGTTCAATATGGCTTGCATTGATGATTGAACAGCTGAAAAAGAGTGAAAATCGCTCATTTTGAAATTTCAATATTGAACGCGAAAACTTAAAACTGAAAAACGGGCGTCTTTCAAGCGGATTTGGGGGTCAAACTGGGGGGTACAGACCTTTTTCCTTCAAGTCATATTTTTCTTTCTGGACTCCTACAACATCAAGTTCATTAATCAGATGGGAAAATCTAGAAATCAAATCTGCAATACTCTCTTTTTCACAATGCTGAAAGTTATCAAACTCCTTTAACAAAACTTTCTTTCGACTCTTCTTATGTTGCTCGTTTCCTGCACATCTATCTTTCAATGCATCCCATTAGGTTTTTGATGTTGTGCAATTTTTGAATTGATGGAAGAGTTCTCTTGGTAATGCGAAAACTTAAAACTGAAAAACGGGCGTCTTCCAATATCGAACGCGAAAACTTAAAACTTAAAAACGGGCGTCTTCCAAGCGGATTTTGGGGGTCAAACTGGGGGGTACAGACCTTTTTCCTTCAAGTCATCTTTTTCTTTCTGGACTCCTACAACATCAAGTTCATTAATCAGATGGGAAAATCTAGAAATCAAATCTGCAATACTCTCTTTTTCACAATGCTGAAAGTTATCAAACTCCTTTAACAAAACTTTCTTTCGACTCTTCTTATATTGCTCGTTTCCTGCACATCTATCTTTCAATGCATCCCATTAGGTTTTTGATGTTGTGCAATTTTTGAATTGATGCAAGAGTTCTCTTGGTAATGCCATTGTGAGATTTGCATAACATTTCTTTTCTCGGGCATAAACTTTTCTTTGATCTTCATCAAGATCACTTCGTGGAATTGGTTCTCCATTTTTCTTAGGATATGTATAATCTTGTTCAATAGAAATCCACAGATCAATGTCAAGAGCATTAACAAATGATTCAAATCGTTGCTTCCAATTCTCATAATCCTCCAATCGAAGTAACTTAGGAACTTTCTGGGTTGTTCCTATCTCGTTATCATAGTTCAATATGGCTTGCATTGATGATTGAACAGCTGAAAAAGCGTGAAAATCGCTCATTTTGAAATTTCAATATTGAACGCGAAAACTTAAAACTGAAAAACGGGCGTCTTTCAAGCGGATTTGGGGGTCAAACTGGGGGGTACAGACCTTTTTCCTTCAAGTCATATTTTTCTTTCTGGACTCCTACAACATCAAGTTCATTAATCAGATGGGAAAATCTAGAAATCAAATCTGCAATACTCTCTTTTTCACAATGCTGAAAGTTATCAAACTCCTTTAACAAAACTTTCTTTCGACTCTTCTTATATTGCTCGTTTCCTGCACATCTATCTTTCAATGCATCCCATTAGTTTTTTGATGTTTTGCAATTTTTGAATTGATGCAAGAGTTGTCTTGGTAATGCGAAAACTTAAAACTGTATAACGGGCGTCTTCCAATATCGAACGCGAAAACTTAAAACTGAAAAACGGGCGTCTTCCAAGCGGATTTTAGGGGTCAAACTGGGGGGTACAGACCTTTTAGGTTAGGATACGTCTAGATCTCGGAAAGACGAACGTTTTGGCTGGTATTGGATTCCGTAACTCCAAACGGTTCTCAAGTTACGTCCGTTTTAGTGAAAGTCACTATTTGGATCAAAATACTCTCAACGGACCAATTATGTTCCAGCGGACCAGATATCTTCGACGGATCAGATTTTGATACGGCGGATCAAAACTGGTACGGCGGACCAGATATTTCCGCGGATCACACTGGTACGCTGTAACTGCCGCGGATCAGCTGATGAAGATTGCCGGGGCTGACCAAACGGCGGACCAAATGTTCAACCGGCGGACCAAAGGCAAATGAAGCTGAAATTGGCTGATTTTCACAGATTTCGACAATTGAAGCTAAAAACTGGATCAGTATGATGCGAAAACACTCCAGGAACATCCAGAAATCATTGTTATCCTCGGAATCACTCAGAATTATGAAAAATTGATGAAAAACGTAGAAAACCCAAACTTTTTCTCTCTAGAATCCGAAAAACTTACCAAATCACAGCAGTAGAGCAACCTGGAATGCTCTGATACCACTTGTAAAACAACGAGATGATCTTACTACTGCATGATTCAGTAATCGGATAGCAACGAGAAGGTAAATAAAGCTTTGCTTTATTGATTCACAAAGAGTTACAATGTAGAGAGAGAAACACACTCAGTTTACACACAGTTAAGATATTGCAAATGACAGAACTTGTTAACTCTCTCTAACACGGACTATTTATAGTCACTTAGTCACAGGCCAGCGGACCACCAGCGGACCATCTGGTACGCTGTACCAACTGGGTACGCTGTACCAACTGGTCCGGCGGACCATGTGGTCCGGCCAGATGACTATCTGACTCACACAGATGCTCTTGTCTAGATACAATACACGAGACACAACGTTAGCATAGGAATATGCTTCTACACTCGTCACCATAAATGTTTTATAGACCTGATTATCCCATTTTAAACCAAAACCTTGTGAGTTCATAAAACGCTCTTGCTTAGTTTCAAAACCTTCATTTCACAATTCTCAAGTCGTGGTCAATTGATTGTGTTATCAAATATTGTTACTAACCCATTTTAGACTCAACCCATTTTTCTAATCACAGCCCAACCTGTTGCACCAACGCCCTATAGACACACCCGCATGGTGATTCACGCAACCCTACAATGTGTGTCCTAGGCTGGCTATTGCAGACAATGCTTCGGTCAAACTAGTCAAACGAGTGCGCACAGCCACGTTTTGATCTCAAGTCAAATTTACCGTTTTAATCCAGTCAGTCGGTTTTTAAGCTTACGACTTAAAAAAAAAGAATTCATCCGTGATTTCATTGTTCGATGTACAATTCAAAATAATTTACATTCATCATTTCAAAACCTATTTATATCACGTATTTTTTATCTTTTTAACTCATTTACAGGTGAGCGAGTGTTTACCCATTAACGAGCCTACGGACTCACACGTACATGATATCACGTTTTATGAAATATTAAATTATTCATTTTTTGAACCCCACCAAAATATCACGTTTTGCACTTTTAGGTATACATGTTTAGGAGTTTACTCGTTTTTGAAATTATGAGTATACGAGTCCACATGATTACGGGATTGCATATGTACGAGTTTACGAGTTTACAACTTTACGAGTAGATAAGTATACATGTTTATTAAATTCAAAAAAAAAAATGCTCATCCTTTATATTCAAGGTTATATTCCTATCCCAATTACGCGATGTTCCAACAGTTTCGCCTTAACATTCATTTTTATCCAAACTCATATTTACCCTAGCTAACGTCAAATTTGTGTGTATCGCGAATTCGAAGATCGTTCATTTTCCCCGCTCGACAATCAAGTCCAGGCAATCTATGGCGATAAACCACTCCATGGGTTCTAGCTCATGTCCGACGTTAAAGCCCACAAGTACTTGCATAAGGTATACATGGCATGTCTGGTCAGCTTTGTGGACGTTCATAATCAGGAATAGGGAGTCCAATACATCCTAGTCGTTCGGGACTTCTCTAAAGTGTTTCTCGAAGACATATTGGGTCTTACTCTCGTCGCTAAGACGACTTCCACATTAACTTACTCGGTACTACTCTTGTTGGCAAGTCACCCTATTGCCTCACACTGTTTTGTGTCAGCCACCTACCACTAATTCTTTTGTTTCCGTAATTACGGCCCCCATTTAGTCTTTTATCGCATTCATGATGACGATATCCCCATATTTTTACTACTTATATAGTATGGATACTTCTCAGTTATGATCAACGTTACCTTTCGAATCCTTGGTTGTGCTTAGCCATAAGCTTCTTTTGGCTAACCAAACACTCTTGTGAAACTCTTGGATTCTTTTGTAGCTCTTACCTGGATAAAAATTTGTTATCGTCTTCATTGGCGATGTTCGAATTCGAATCCGATTTTCAAAATTTTCATGAAATTTTGACCAAAACAATAAACTTTGGAAAGACTTGCGTTATTCCACATTTCGATACAAATTGTATAAATTTTTCCATTTTCACGCTATTCAATGTTTCAAATTTAAACTGTGGTTTTCAATGCTCGGTGTATGAGTTCCAAACTTGGTTTATTCAATACTCGACGTGTGGACTCGATTCGCAGTTTCTAATGTTGATCTGTGGATTTAAACTCGTTGTATCAATACACGACATGTTTATTCAAAAGTTTATAACTCACATTATTCAAAAATTTATTGGTGAGTTTGGTTTGCGATTTTTAACTCTCAGATGGTGAATTCGGTTGTGATTTTCAACGCTTGGCTTGCGGTATTCAACTCTCGGCTCGCGAGTTTAACTCTTGGTTTATAGTGTTCAACTCTCAGTTTGAAGATTTCTATATTCGGTGTGTAGATTACAACATCCGGTTCAATTCGTGTATTTCAAAATTCAGACTTGTGTGTTTCGACCTTCAATTTATGATTTCAAACTTACATGCTTATGCTTAAATGATATTCAACTTTCAAAATTCATATCAGTCGATTTAAGTTAATCCATTCATTTGAATCATGCCATTTGACATACCACTTGTAGATCGTTCGCTTATCATGATTAGTCTTTGTGCTATTGTTATCCCATGTTTTCATGATCAAATGTTTTTTTCACTATCTCATGCTTTCATGTTTTCACTACCTCCAGTTTTGATTATCCCAAAATTTTCATTTTTATCATTACCACATGTTTCCACTATTTCATGCCATCATTGTTACAACTTACACGCTTTTATTATCACATGTTTTCAATATTGTATGTTTTCATTATCACGTGTTTTCACTATCACATGTTTTACCAATCTTGCTAACCAAGACTCATACAAACTATAACCGTCAATTGTATGTAATACTAGTTAACCATGCGATTGATTTTGGGTCATAGCCGTGAGGTCTTGTCGTATTAGAAGGAATTTTTTTGTTTTGGATTTCATCTAGACCCCGCGCTTCGAGAAAGGTGGACTGGGTTTGAGTCGCGACACATCTAGTTCGCTTGAATCGAACGTGTTCTCTTGTATGAAATCCGACATTGTTTTATCAGTAACATTGATTTTAATTTTTAATGGATTTATTCACTTACATTAAGTTTAGTTAGTCAAGTCGTCACCTTCAAATGGATACATGTTAACCCCTCAATGTCTTATTTTATCCTCTGCGTCTCCTCGTTTGGATATCCTAAAATAAGGGAGACTGTGGCTTTCACTTTACTTATCAAGTTGGTTGGTCAAACCATGCATTCTCGTCTTCGAATAATCTACCACCTTTGATTCTCGGCATGGTACTCATTCCATGCGTGTATACCATTAACCATGTCATTACCAAATGTATCACATGTTATATATTTTACGTCCGGATCTTGCGGTGTCAAGTATGTTGGGATTTACAGTGGGATCCGGGTTACCGATTTTAATTTTTATTAAAACCGATTTAATAATTAAATTAATTCTAAATTAATTTGGCAGCGGAAACGAATTAAAACGCGGACGCAACTGTAACAGGATCAATCACCGACACGACAAACACAGTAAAATATATTTATTTAAATAAATAAATAATTAAAATTAAATATCTAATGAATTAGATATACCTTGGCGGGATCCGAGCAACCGCTCGAGACACCCGGATTCAACGGGCTCGCGCTAGGACGAACTGTGACGTCTGACTCGAACCTTCGAGACAAAACGTCGACGGCGGCATCGACGACGGCGGCCATAGGCGGCGGCGGCGGTAGTGGCGGCGGTGGTGGCAGGGATACCACCGGTGGTGGTGACAAAATCTTCTTCGTCGGGATGGCCACCGGAACGGATCCCACGACGATCGAATCGCCGGTGATCGGAGGTGACACGGTGGCGGCGGCCGGCGGGTACAAGGGCGCGGGCCACGACGACGGGACCGGACGCGGTGGTCTCGGCTGTGCCGGCAGCGCGAGGACCACCGGTTGGTGGTCGCGCGGCGGCGCGTGAGAGGCAGCGGCGGCGGCGGCGGCTCGGTCTGCGGCTTCGGCTTCGGCTCGGGCTGCGGCTTCGGCTCTTGATGCGACTGCTTCGCTCTCGAGTCGGGCACAGATACTGGCAAGACGAGGATCCGTCGGAGATCACAAGGAGATCACGGTGGAGGAGGTGGCGGCGATCGACGGTCGGCGCGGCGGCGGCGGAGCCGGCTTCGGCTGGGGCACGGCGCAGAGAGAGAGAGAGGGAGGGGATTAGGGTTTTGTGACTTGTGTTCCAATCCACCTCCTCCCTCCTTCTTTTATTATTAAATCGCGGACCGGGGCCTGTGAGCTGGGCCCGGTCGCGATTCTCCTTTAGTCCACCAACCGATCAGTCTGTTAATCCGGTAACAACTGATCGGTCCGTCTTTTAATTACCAAGTAATTTTGAACCGATATATTTTGTCGTTTTAATTAAATAAATAATTAGTATTTATTTAATTCACCATTTAGTTCGTTTATTTCTAATTAACAATTAATTAGATTTAATAGTCCGTTAACCCGGGTGTAACTCTTACGGGTCAATATCGGTCGGGTTCGTTAATTCGTCGGGTCAGGACACTCTATTTCCAACAGTCTCCCACTTGGACTAAACGCGACAGTTTAACGAGCGTAGTTAGAGGCACTCTAGCTATGCATGGCTACACCAACTAATATTGACACTTTAAGTCGTCAGCCAAAGTATATCTGATTGACCATCAAGCAGACTCATGACTTGTGCATTCATTGTCATATGTTCCTTTCTGTATAAGACATTGATGAATCATGGGACATGGACTCCCATATTTTATTCATCGATTTTCGTTCTCGATATAATTTGAAGTGGAACCAACGAGGGCGCCTTTATGTCTAACCGTTGCCGAAGCAAGAGAACATAATCCCTTATTGAGGCATACAGCTCCCACTAAACTTCAGAGCCATTCCCAAAAGTAGCCGTTATGGCTGGCAGTTACGCGACAACGTTAGGCTACAATCAAAGAATGTTCTTTATTAGAAAGGAGTTTGAATATGCGTCTCAGGTCTAAGGATACATTAGAGTATGCATTAATCAAGCAAGCAAGACTTCCATGTTTGCGTTGCATGATGCGAGTTACGTCCAACGTCATTCACCAATGAGGTCTGTGAGATTGAACGTTAGACCACTTTAAAGTTCAACTAGTCATAATAGTCTTTCTTTAGTATAGCTCCCACTAACTAATCGACTACGGACATTTAAGACAAGAACTTATTGTCCAAGGATTAAACGTACAAATAGTGAACACAGTTATGTAATTCATTATTGCATAAAACAGATGGAATAAGAATAATATAGATAACTGTTGGTGTTCATACATCCAAATACTGAATCAAAACATGTCTTTAGCTAATCTAAGCCCTATCGCTTCTCTGTGGCGTATATGAGTCTCCTGAGTCATAGGCTTAGTAAAAGGATCAGCTAAGTTTTGATCTGTGTGTACTTTGCTTATCTTGATTTCATTTCTGTCGACTACTTCTCTTATGTAGTGGAATTTCCTCAGGACGTGCTTGGCCATCTTATGAGACCGTTGCTCTTTGGTTTGAGCTATAGCGCCTGTGTTATCGCACAGTATCTCGATGGGCTGCCTAATACTTGGCATAGCATCGAGATCGGAAATGAACTTCTTCATCCACACGGCTTCTTTAGCAGCTTCTGAGGCGGCTATGTATTCGGATTCAGTAGTAGAATCAGCTACTACTGGCTGTTTTGAGCTTCTCCAAGAAACAGCCCCTCCGTTAAGAGTGAATACGAATCCCGACTGTGAGCGAGAGTCATCTCGGTCAGTCTGAAAACTAGCGTCAGTGTAACATCTTACAGTGAGCTCCTCATCAACACCCCCGTATACGAGAAACATATTAGTGGTGTTCCTCAAGTATTTCAGTATGTTCTTCACAGCCGTCCAGTGAGCTAGTCCTGGTGTCTGTTGGTACCGACTTGTCACGCTCAGTGCATACGAGACATCCGGTCGTGTGCAGAGCATGGCATACATGATAGATCCAATAGCAGAGGCAAATGGGATCGATGCCATTTGGCTTATCTCGCGCTCCGTTTTAGGTGCTTGAGATTTGTCCAAGATTGTTCCCTTAGTCATGGGAACGGTTCCTTTCTTGGAGTTGCTCATGTTGAACCGAGCTATGATCTTATCAATGTATGTGCTTTGACTGAGTCCCAAAAGGCGCTTAGATCGATCTCTGTGAATTTTAATTCCCAGAATGTAAGCGGCTTCTCCAAGGTCTTTCATAGCGAAACAAGATGAAAGCCATTTCTTAACTTCGTTAAGCATGGGTATGTTGTTCCCTATGATCAATATATCGTCCACGTACAATACGAGGAACGATACAGCGCTCCCACTTGCCTTTCTGTAAACACAAGGCTCATCTTTGTTTTGTTCAAAACCAAACTCTTTGACCTTTTGATCAAAACGAAGATTCCAGCTTCGAGATGCTTGCTTGAGTCCATAAATGGACTTGCTTAGCTTGCAAACCTTGTTTGGATTCTCTGGATCAACAAAACCATCAGGCTGAACCATATAGACATCTTCTTCAAGTTGTCCGTTCAGGAAGGCGGTTTTAACGTCCATTTGCCATATCTCATAGTCATGGTATGCGGCTATAGCAAGGAGAATCCTGATCGATTTGATCATGACAACGGGTGAAAAGGTCTCATCATAGTCAATCCCTTGAGTTTGAGTGAAACCTTTTGCTACAAGCCGTGCCTTGTAGGTTTGCACATTTCCATGCATGTCAGTTTTTCTTTTAAAGATCCACTTGCTCCCTACTGCCCGTGTGCCGGGGGGTAGCTCAATCAAGTCCCAGACGTGATTGTCACGCATGGATTGCATCTCAGCGTTCATGGCTTCAATCCATTTATCAGATTCCGGATCCGATATAGCAGCTTTGTAATTAATAGGCTCATCGTTAGAATCGGCTATTAATAGAACGTCGAAGGCCTCATGATATCCAAGGTATCTATCAGGCTCATATCGTATTCTTTCGCTCCTACGAACGCTTATGCTTGTGTTTGGGTCTGAAGGTGCGACAACAACTTGTCGGTCAGACGCAGCGACCGTTTCAGGTTTAGGTGTATCTCGAATTTCTTCAAGATCCACTGGATCACTATTTGTTCCTTGAGTAAGGAATTCTTTCTCAAGGAATTTACCTTTCCTTTTGATGGAAACAGTGTTTGCATCAGGATGGTAAAAGTAATAACCGGTATTACAATAGTATCCAACGAAAGTTACCTTTTCGCCTCGGGGATCAAGCTTATTGTCAGATTCACTGGTGACGTAAGCATCACATCCCCATACCCTGAGGTATGATAGTTTAGGAAGAGAACCATGCCATATCACATATGGGGTCTTCCCTACTTTCTTGGTCGGTGCCAGATTTATTAGGCGAGCAGCGGTCAAGATGGCATATCCCCAAAAGGAATGTGGCAAGGAGGTCCTGCACATCATCGATCGAACCATGTTAAGCAAAGTTCGATTCCTCCTTTCACTGACGCCATTTAACTGGGGTGTGCCAGGTGGAGTAGGTTGTGAAACAATTCCACATTCCTTTAGATGATTCAGGAATTCAGCGCTTAGGTATTCTCCGCCTCTATCGGATCGAAGTATTTTAATAGTTCGATTTAACTGATTTTGTACTTCGTTTTGAAACTCTTTGAACTTTTCAAAAGTTTCATGTTTGTGTTTCATCAGATAGACATAGGCATATCGGCTGTAGTCATCGATGAAAGTCACGAAGTACCGTTCACGATTTCTCGTCTCGGTTCGAAAGGGTCCACACACATCAGTGTGAATAATGCCTAACAAGCCTTGGGCCCGTTCACCTGTATGGGTGAAGGGTGACTTGGTTAATTTACCAGATAAGCACGACTCGCACTCATCGAAGGAATCTGCATCTTGGGATTCGAGTTGCCAGCAGTTTGCAACTTCTTAATGCGGGCCTTACTTATGTGACCAAGTCTATGGTGCCATAACGAGGATTCGTTACTATCAGTTTTGCTTCTTTTAGAAACATGATAGAGCTGGTCGTTTGTTTGAACATCTATCTCATATATACCATGTCGAGGTTTAGCCTCGAAATAAAAGATATTATTAAGGTAAGCAGAAATCACATTTCCATTAAATTTATACCGAAATCCTTGTTCAAACAATGAAGAGACAGAAATAATGTTTCTGGATAAACCAGGTGCATATAAACAGTTAATCAAATTAACCACAAGGCCAGAAGAGCATGAAAAAGAATAAGTGCCAGCAGCAAGTACTGGGACCCTCTTCCCGTCACCAACGATGAGGTCCATGCAGCCTCGTTCTGTCTTCTTCCACTTCTCAGGTTCCTACAAAACATTAACAATGTGATAACCACATCCAGTATCAAATACCCATGAATTGGAGGAAACAGTGAAAAGTTCAATAACATTTATTGAAATACCTGATGAGCAACCCTTATTAGGGTTCTTGGTCATCTTCAGCTTTGCAAGATAAACGGGACAGTTGCGACGCCAGTGTCCCATTTTGTTGCACTCATAGCACAGGCGCTCCTCGGGAGGCTGCACCTGTGGTTTCTTGCCTTTGCCTTTTTTAACCTTCTTGGCTTTGGAGATCTTTGTATTAGCAACTTTGAGCACGTCCGGCGTGGTCCTGATCTTCACGTTGGGTATCAACGGAATAACCTCCTCGATCGACTGAGCCGAACAATTAATCGCAAGAATACGATAATGTTCAGGCAAAGATCTGAGTACTACATCAAGAGCCATCCCGTCAGAGATGGAGTAGCCAAGGTCGATCAGCCTGTCGCGATACGCTTTCATCAGCATGACATGATCGTATGGAGAGGAGTCGTTAGCCATAGAGCAGTTCACAAATTGTGAAAGTGCATCAGCTCGCTCAGTCCTCTGACTCAATTCAAATAAATCCTTGAGTTTACGAATGATGTCATAAGCAGACATCCCCATGAAATTGTACTGATAATCCTGAGTCATGCTAGATAACATCAGGTCAGTGACGTCCTTATCATCGTCAGTGTGCTTCTGGTGCTCAGACCGCGAGTTCTCATTTAGCAAGTAAGATGGAATACTCGCGATCGGTCGGTCAATGACATAGAGTTTCCCGAAGAGCCTTAAAAGGTTCCTCAGGGTTGTCTGCCATGCGAGAAAGCCAGTCTTAGTGAAGGGGTTGAGTTGTACCATTGAACTTAATGGAGGTGAGTTTTCTTTAGCCTTCTGAAAATAAGCAAAGTAAATTTAATCAGTATTTCGATGTTTATTTTTCTTTAAAATAAGTTGGTAAAGTTTATTTTTAAGAAAATGAGAATTCGTTTAGACAACATTACTTGAGACCGCCAAATGAGCCTCAGGAGCAAGGCCGTGTAAACAAACTGACAACGGTTGTCAATTGTGAGACTCAAGTCACAATTCTCGGTATGAGGCCGCTATATACATACAATTGTATTTTGCGATACGTTTAGCCTTATCCGTGCCCACTCTAGCAATAAACATCCGTGGCGCGGTGTTGAAATACTCCAACACCACGAACATGTACGTCTAAAGCGATAGTAATCCTAAATGGTCAATTGTGATGACACGGTGTTGAAATACTCCAATGTCCTCACCTTAGAAGGTACCCTCGGCACCAAGTGCGGTGTTAAAATACTCCAACACTGATGCTCCAGTAAATACGTTATAAGTTCGACTTGAGATAGGATGGCACGAACTATCAGTTTTAAGAATTACCAAATAGGGATATTAATTACTTTTAATATTTAATTATCGTCAGACACGAACGATAAAACCCTATCACCACTCGGGACTAGTAAATTAATTTAACCTAATTAAATTACTAAGTTGTCGCGAATAGCATATTGTGTGTTAAACGGCATAAGGTCTTGATCTCGCTCGAGCCATACAAGCGAGATCATAAGGGACAAATTCAAATTAAATTAAATTAAATGGTGAACGATCGAGATGGCAACTCTTTGCGATCTGGAATCCTGTTCAGCTCTCACTTGCTTCGACATCCCTCTGGCGTGTGTCCAGTCTTCGACATTTGGTTACATACAAATTTACAATTACTAAAACTACTTCTAGTAAACTAGCTCTAAATTTGTACAACTTTGAAACCCAAAATCCGGGTCCAATAAACCAAGACGAAATACAACCAATTGGGCCAACAACTTGGAACAAACAGAGAAAGATAAAAAAAACACGCCAAACACATTCATACATGAATACAAAATATAGAGGGGTCGGCCGTAACACACAATAAAATATATACAGAATTCTAATTCGCAATTTGGATTTAAGTCGAAATTGCGAACTTCCGGTTACGAAAGGACCGGTTCTGTTTTGCGCGCGGTGATAATGGCTCTGATACCACTGTTGGGATTTACAGTGGAATCCGGGTTACCGATTTTAATTTTTATTAAAACCGATTTAATAATTAAATTAATTCTAAATTAATTTGGCAGCGGAAACGAATTAAAACGCGGACGCAACTGTAACAGGATCAATTACCGACACGACAAACACAGTAAAATATATTTATTTAAATAAATAAATAATTAAAATTAAATATCTAATGAATTAGATATACCTTGGCGGGATCCGAGCAACCGCTCGAGATACCCGGATTCAACGGGCTCGTGCTAGGACGAACTGTGACGTCTGACTCGAACCTTCGAGACAAAACGTCGACGGCGGCATCGGCGGCGGCGGCCATAGGCGGCGGCGGCGGTAGTGGCGGCGGTGGTGGCAGGGATACCACCGGTGGTGGTGACAAAATCTTCTTCGTCGGGATGGCCACCGGAACGGATCCCACGATAATCGAATCGCCGGTGATCGGAGGTGACACGGTGGCGGCGGCCGGCGGGTACAAGGGCGCGGGCCACGACGACGGGACCGGACGCGGTGGTCTCGGC
This sequence comes from Deinandra increscens subsp. villosa, assembly GCA_039602395.1. NCBI lineage: Eukaryota > Viridiplantae > Streptophyta > Magnoliopsida > Asterales > Asteraceae > Deinandra > Deinandra increscens. Next base: position 88,039,392 of record JBCNJP010000027.1, on the reverse strand, counting down.
TGCGCCGGCAGCGCGAGGACCACCGGTCGGTGGTCGCGCGGCGGCGCGTGAGAGGCAGCGGCGGCGGCGGCTCGGGCTGCGGCTTCGTCTTCGGCTCGGGCTGCGGCTTCGGCTCGGGCTGCGGCTTCGGCTCGGGCTGCGACTGCTTCGCTCTCGAGTCGGGCACGGATACTGGCAAGACGAGGATCCATCGGAGATCACAAGGAGATCACGGTGGAGGAGGTGGCGGCGATCGACGGTCGGCGCGGCGGCGGCGGAGCCGGCTTCGGCTGGGGCACGGCGCAGAGAGAGAGAGAGAGGGAGGGGATTAGGGTTTTGTGACTTGTGTTCCAATCCACCTCCTCCCTCCTTCTTTTATTATTAAATCGCGGACCGGGGCCTGTGAGCTGGGCCCGGTCGCGATTCTCCTTTAGTCCACCAACCGATCAGTCTGTTAATCCGGTAACAACTGATCGGTCCGTCTTTTAATTACCAAGTAATTTTGAACCGATATATTTTGTCGTTTTAATTAAATAAATAATTAGTATTTATTTAATTCACCATTTAGTTCGTTTATTTCTAATTAACAATTAATTAGATATAATAGTCCGTTGACCCGGGTGTAACTCTTACGGGTCAATATCGGTCGGGTTCGTTAATTCGTCGGGTCAGGACACTCTATTTCCAACAAAGTATTCCAATATCAAAACCTTTTGTGTACTTTTGAATTGAGTGAGGGAGTCTCTCCGTAGGTAACTAGCATGCTTTTGAAGTAGCAACGATGTGGTGGGTTAGCTGCGGTACACCCTATATATAAGCATCGGTGGTGCTTTAAAAGTTGGCGAGGTGTCGGACCAAGAGTTGGCCCTGGTCGTGTGTCAAAATTCGTGTGACAAGTTTATATCACTATTTCAAAGAAAACATTTACAATTGATATTTTTTTTAGTATAAGTGTACTTTTCGGTATAACATTTAATTATCCTCATTCCTATTTCCTACAATCTCTACTAACTGAATTTCGGGACGAAATTTCCTAAAGTAGGGGAGACTGTAACATTCGTATGTTTCAAAAACTAAAAAAAACTCGACCCACATCAAGATCCAAAGTTTAAACCCAATTATTAACATCATGAATGTTGGATTATTCTTTTCCACATGATAATACTATGAAAATGATGAACGTGGGCGAAAACCGCGTGCAAAACGGATTTATAACGAAGCGGGAATCGCGAAAACAAGTTTGGTGTTTGTTGGTGTTTTGCAAGATGCGCGACTCCCCTTCTAAACCCATCCCACATCGGCCATAATACCATATTTTCCTTCATTTCACACCTATAAATACCTCTTTTAGGTCCCTTATAGTTTCCAACTCCTAGTTTGAGTATAAACAAGTGGAATAACCAAATTTTGGTGGTTCCACAAGTACAATACCCCTTCGGGTATCGTGCTTGGTAGTTTTTATGCTCTCGGCGAGGAGGTTTTGCCCTTTAAGCTCGTCTCGTTTGAAAAGGTTCTTTGAGGTAATTCTTTTTTTTTCTTTGTTTTCTTTCTTTCTTCCTTTCGTTATTCGTTTATTTATCGCTTTTATTAGTTTAACTAGTTTAGTTTAGGTTCTTAGTTAGGTGCTTTAGGCTCGTTTAGGTAGCCTTGTTAAGGCTCGTTCTTAGAACGCCTAGCATTGTTAAGGCTTGTCCTTTGGACGGCCTAGCTTTGCCAAGGCACGTCATTAGGACGTGTGTCATACCCCGGTCAACGGATTGGGTGTGAGCGAGACGGAATCATAGTCGCAGATATACATAACAACTTCTACTAAATTCAAACGTCATTTAAAACATAATACCATTCATGTTGCAGCGGAAAGTCGTGGTGAAATGATATTGTCTTACATTTGAATAAAAGTCTTAGTTTGATATTGAAATCATAATGCAGTTTATTTAAGATAGGTCGGGACTACGACTCCAGTAAAGCAGGGTCGAAAGTTACAGTGAAGCCCCATTTGCACGTCTTCCATGATAAGCTTAGATACCTGAGAAATCATGAGTTTAAAAGGTCAACATAAAGTTGGTGAGGTTCACAGGTTTATGATTCTATGATGAGTTTGTAAAAACAATTTACAGTATGTTGGAATAACAGTTTACAGTATACTTAAATGTTACGTTGATTTACTGTCGTGGTTGTAAGACCTCACATGAACCTCAAATTCGAATACTAACGGATTACCCACTCATGGCATTCTATCCCAAGAATACCGAACAGGCGAGAATAACTGACGTGTACCCCTTGACAATGTACGAAGTCAGGATTGGAGCTACCAATCTGGGCAGGGTTGTCAACCCAAATAGATCTATTCACTAGTTATCGTTTCGAGCAGAAGTAATCGAATTCAATTAATAGTGGGATTCAGTTGTACTAACGTTGATAACGATAAAGTACCAGTTGTTTGGGATACAAAATGGAACATGTAGTCATACGGCTAACAGGTAAACCATAACATTAAGTAAAAAGCATTTTATCAGTTCATGATTTCTCCCCCATAAGTGTAAAACAGTTGTAAAGAAAAGGGGCCGTGAAACTCACTTGATTCAGCGGTAATGATGAATTGCCGAGTGGCAACTAGCAAGTAAAGTCCTAATAAAACATAAGACAACATGCATAAGGGTCCACATAATCATTTGAGTAACGAACGTTACCCAAATGATACTGGTCAAGTCTTGACGTATAATCCCGTTTGTAGCGTTTTGAAGACCCGTTAGTTAATCAGTTTACAAAATCAGCAATTACAAATGTTCACGTATTAAGGCATTTATGTAAATAAATACAAGGAATGAACATGCGATAATGTATCATGAAGATCAGTTCAATCAAGTCTTGAATATTGTTTTAAATAATAATATTTATTATTATTTTTATGTTCGTTCACTCGATTGATTTATTAATCGCGTTAAGTTATAATATATATAACTAGGATTGATAATTATTATTGAAATAATTATTATAACTTGTCGAAATAATTTTATTAAATTATTACAAGTTAAATGATTTAACATAAGTAGGTAAATATTAAAGGTTATTTTAATATTTAAATCAGTTATGAGAATTAGGGTTTTGAGTTAATATAAATATAATTATCATTAAAATAATTATATTTACAAACCAAGATGATTTTAACTCAAATTAAGGTTTCTAAAATTCATGAAGATAATTATTTGTTGAAAATAATTATTTACGATTCGTTACGTCGTAAAACGTTTTTAAATCGTTTAAAGATTTCGTTTCAATTTCAAACGTTTAAAAATAAACATTTGATCCGGTTAAAACGTTTTGATTATTTTGATTCTTTTAAAATAATCAAAAATGTTTGAAATATGTTTTTCATAGTTTCTATAAGTCTTTTGATTTTATTTTTATAAAATCATTTTTAAATAACTTTATTTATTAAACAAAGTTAGGGTTTTAAATAAAAGACTTTTAATAGAAATTCACTTACATAAAATGTTTCCATTTCTATAAAATCCAAATTTGATATTCTATCATTTTTGAACATAAAATATATCTATATATATTTTATCCATTTTATCTCTTTTATAAAATCTAAACAAGACTTTTAAGTCTTGTCTTTTAGAAATTTATATTTTTATAAAATGTGAACATTTTATACAATAATTTCTATGGCTTAACTCCTATGGTTTAATTTATCTAGTAATTTTTATAAAATTACTAAGTTATTATTTAACCATAAAATTTCATTTAAATGTCACTAAGTTATCATTTTATGTCCAAAGTTTTAGTATCACTTCCTATTGTCCAACTAAGTCCATAAGTGTTTTTAAACACTATATTAATCCATGATAATTGTTATTAGTATATATTAATTCATAAACAATATGATTAATAATTAAAATCACAAATAACAATTATATTCTTTTATAACATATTAACACATGATAATATCAAAATTTAACCATGCAAAATATGTAACATCATAAGATCATCAAATGATTAAACTTAAACCATTAAATTTATAATTCAATCTATAGGTTTTAGTTTTAAACAAGAACACTAAGATATTTGTGATAGTAAAAAAAAATAGCTCGGTGGTTACGATCATTTAAAAGATTGGGTTTTACGGTTTAGTTGTCAAGACTCGGGGAATCATTCGGGACGTTAATAACGCATAAGAACGTAAATAAAAACGGTTAAAAAGACTCACAACGGTGAGGAGTTTAAACCGAGATAAAAGAAGAAAAGTGGCGGGTTGCACCACGGTACTCGGTGGCTCACGGTGCCGGCTCACAGCAGCAGCTCCGGCTGCGGGTGGCGGTAAACAGCAGCTGCAAGAGGTGACTGGAAGCAGGGCGGGTCGCGATGGTGGAGACGGTTTGTGGGGCTGCTGAGAGAAAGGGAAAGGAGGAGAGGAGACGGTGGCGATGGGAGGTGGTTCACAGCAGCGGCAGCAGTGGCGCAGGGCTGCTCCGGCAGCAGCTGCGGCCTAACATGGTGGTGGCAGTCCGGCAGTGGCAGTGGCGACGGGAAACAGCAGGCAGCGCAACAGAGGTGATGCGTGGTTGCTGCTGTCGTGACAGGGGAAGGAAGGATGAGCAAGGTGGCGGGGGTTGTTGGTGGTGGTGCCCAGCTCTGGTGGCGGTACAGCAGCGGCCAGCAACAAAAGTGGTGGTGGTTGGTGTTACTTCACCGGAAAAAAGGAAAAGGAAAGGAGATGGTGGGTGGTGGTGGTGTGCAACCGTGAAGAAGGCAAAGGAGGAGGAAGGTGATGGTGGTTTCTCTAGGCGCTGGTTTATGGAGGTGATACATGGTGGTGGTGGTTGTGTTTTACAATGAAAAGAAAGGAAGAAGTGAAGGTCAAAAAAAAATGGTGGGGGTGGCTTCTGTTGTTCACGACAAAAGAAGAAGGAGGGTTGTGGTGGTTTTGTTGCTAACAAAAAAATAATAATATGTAGGGTGGTGAATGGTGTTTTGACTACAAAAGGAAATGAATTAATATAAGGTGGTGGTGGCTGTTTTGTTGTTGCTGTTGATCATCGAGGGAACAAGAAAGAAAAAGAAAATGGAGGTGGTTGGCCTTGCTTGTTCCTCAACAGAAAAAAAAGAGAGGAGGGTGATTGTGTGTAGTGTTGGAGTTGGTAGGTAAATGGTGTGGTATGGAGGAGTGTAGTGTGGCTTAGTAATCTTCACAAAATATTATTATTTGTTTTTATAAATAAAATCTTCTAATTCTTTTTATAAAACTATCAACAAGTAGGTGACTTTTTATATAACTTGTTGAGTTTTTTATTAAATAGTTTAGGCTTTGAAAATCTTGTATAAGAAGAAGATTAGAGATAATATAATTTTCAAAACTTTCATAAATAATAAAGGTATAAAAATTATATAAGTTGGTGATTAATTTTTTTATAAAAATAAGAGGTGGTAACCATTTTATAAAAACTAATGTAAGGTTGATGGGCCAATAAATTAAAACTTAACCCATTGGGTTTGATATTGGGCCTAACATTTAAAAGAAAATGAAATTGGGCCGGTTTGTCGATGGGTCGTACGGGTCCAAATGGAGCACCGGTTCGAGGCCCGGGCCCGTTGTGCATCGGTTGGGTTTACAGATCGCCACGATCACTCAGGTTATCGAGATTATGCAACGGGTTAAGGTTTCGGGCTCGGTTTAATTGTTTTTGGCTCATTGGGCGTATTGGGCCTCGTTGGGCCCAATCGGGTGATCGGTTGAGGTTTGGCTTAGGTCTTGACAACGATTTCGGTTTTTGATGTTTTTATTTCGTAAAAACAATAGTTCGAGTCGGTTACATCAGTTTTTCAGAAGTTAGACGTAGTTTTCAATTTTGTACACGGGTTATGGTTTACGTTTTCAGTTTTGTCAGTTCGCAACAGTTTTAAGCTCGACCGTCCAGATTATTTAAAACCGAATAGTTTTAAACATACGATCGCTTATCAGTACGTCGTGTCGGTTATATAATCGTTCGACACCAGTTCCGGATAATATATAAAAATAGATTTTATATTTATTTTTCTTGTTATTGAAATTCCATAATTAATCCATGGAATCTTTATGAAATTTATGGGTATACGCTTCAAGTACAAACGCGGGATTAGGCTTACGTCATCAGTTAACGGTCAGGCACAGTTATTAACAGTTTAAACAGTAATCAGGTCAGTTAAAGCACATTAATACTTAATTAAAAAGTCAAAGTAAAGGGTTTGACCTAGGTTTTCGGACGAGGTGTCACAACGTGTTGCCTTGCTTAAGCCGATTTAGGATTACTGTAGCCCTTGTAGACGCTCGTTAGGCCCAACGAGTCTAAACTATCATGTCCAATTTCATCTATATTCTTTTAATTCAAAAGTCAATGTTTTTTATGCATGAACAAATTGGGGATTAGGGCTTGTTTTTCACAAATCAACAATTAAACTAAATCTTAATCATTCTAATATGTAATCCAGGTTTTGAACATAAAATCATTTTTAAGAATTTCAAATAGCTTAGAAATCGACCATTGTTTAACAATATATTTAGTGATGGTACTTGAGACGCGAATGACATGTAGTAACTGAAAAGGTGAAAACACCGGTAGTTGGGGTCTCTGTCAAAGGATAAGTGTTCGTATAAATCACATAGTCGGACCTGGATGCTTACCTGGGATGCCCCGATGAGAGTGTCATAGCCTATTAGGCCAAATCATGTCTAGTAACGTTTAGGGTATTGTTACTCTTAAAAGTTAACATTTTTCAAATTTCAATTTATAACATTAAAACTCATTCCCCAAATGCATAAGAGCTTAGAATCCCATATTTTAATATTCATGTCGTCCCCCTTCTATTCTTTTAGGATGAAACTTTGGGACTAATCTTTTCACTTTCACTTTTCTCTTCGTGGACTTAACTTCTTATCCAAGTGAGTAATCCTTGCCCTTTTTCTCATTTACTAATTTTTGGGGTTGCAACATGTCCTATTTCAAAGTGTCATCTTTCAAGTTTATCATTTACCATGCGTATATGATCTATGTGTGAATTATGTGTTATGCGACTTCTAGCATGATTTGTCAATATGTGATTTTCAAAGGCTTTCATGTTTATCAAATGTTTTCATGTTTATCACCGGATGTCGAGTATGTCATGGTTATCATGTCTGTCATGTCTTTCATTTGGCATAAACATTAACATAAGGCCCGAGGTAACAAAGGTAGATCTATCGGTTGACAACCCACTCAACTTGACCGTTTCGGCGTTGGGTGTTTGAAGCCTATTTCATTATTTCATATAGTCTAACCTACGGGTTAGGGAATCTTTCATATGTCATTGAGGTTTGTTTATGCCTAGTATTTCATGTTGTCATTTTATACTAGCAATTTTGGTTATGCCTAGTCTTTCATGTTGTCAATATCTTCTAGCATGTTATATTTCACTTATTCTTTCATATGACATGTAACGCATGTTTTTTAAATATATGTTATGTATCAAACTTGTGGTTACTCAACAACTATTTATAGTTGACCCCCTTTTATTTTATACATGTTGCAGGCTATGATGTTGATGTTTCAAGATGTTATCACATAGGGCTTTTGGACCTAGTTTAATAAAGAAATTGTATTTGTTATCAACATGTGGTGTATTGTTTTATCTTTCAATGTTATCAATGAAATTCGTTATCTAACTATTGTCACTAAATTAGTTGTCATGAGCTTATGGGCAATCTAATCATACCCCGACGTTTCCGCCGTCGGTTAGGGTGTGACATCTAATTTCTCACAAATGGCACCCAACTTGAATCGAAAGGCTGCATCAAAGCCTACTCAACTGTTCTTCGCAGAACACAATGTTGTAGCGTACTTCAAGAAGTCAGATAAGTCAAAACTATTAGATGAAATGAATGATTTTCTTGAGAAATCCAACACTCAATTTGCTTTAACTGTGAATCCTGTAATTTGCAAGCAGAGAATTGCTGAATTTTGGGACTCAGCCAAAAAATCTGTTGATAGCAACGGGGTTAGTAAAATTGACTCTATAGTCAATGGGAATGAGATTAGTTTGAGTAAAGAAATGATCCGGAAGTACCTGAAATTCAATGACGCAGGAGGTGATCCTGATTACATGTCTGAATTGTACTTGAAGACGTACGAAGAAATTGGGTACGGGGGTGACTTAACTTGTAGGACCATCAAAAAGGGATAACCCTATGTTTGGCGATATCTTGCTCATACCATTCTCCACTGCCTATCTCACAAGAAAACTGCGTGGGATGAACTTGCTGCACCTCAATCATCCGCTTTTCATGGATTGGAAAATGGGCTCAACTTTAACTTTTCAAAAATGATATTTGATGGAATGCTGGAAAATCTAAAACCTAAAAAGATCTTTTACATGTACCCCAGGTTCATCCCACACATTCTCAATTGTGAATTTCCAAATCTGCAAATCTCTGATCAACATCTTGAACTAAAATCTTTTACAAGTAAAACATTTTATAACATTCAAGTGAACAAAACTGTTTTTTTATTGGTAATGACCCATCACACCTTATACCTAAGACCATGACTGCTCCTGAGCAAACTACTTCTGGTGACAACATTGTTACACCAACAAGTGTTGATCCCACACCAGACAGACCATCCTCTTCCACTGATATACAAATTTCCACCAAAAGGAAGAGGATGTCCACATCAAAATCCACACCCAAAAATACCACACGCACTCTACAATCACCCAAAAGGAAGAGGACTAGGTCTCCTTAACCTAGACCCTCCACATGACTACCTAAGAATGGGGGTGATATATCACCTAGGCCACATGAAATAGATTCCCCAACCCTAAATGCAGGGAATATACTGCTGGACTTGGTTTAATCATCTAACCCACATTCTATTGATAAGGTGACTTTGCAGTAGTGATGAAGCAAGTCAGGTGGAAAGGGCTGACACTACTCATTATTTCCCACTGGACCCTGAGGATAGTGCCAACATCCTTAAGACCCATCCACGGAAACTGTATCAGTCAGGTAACCTATTTAGGAACCTTTGATTGACAACATGAATCCCAGGTGCCAAGAAACCATGGGTGCTGAGCATGAACAAGGTCGGCTTGTTTTCTCTTCTTTGCTCAAAGATACTGGCAACACACCAGTTGAGAGCAGCAAGTCACATACAGAATTGACGGTTCGATATACAAAACTTGAAAATAAATTGGCATCTCTCCGTGCAATTAATTGTGAGAGCTCAAGGAAAAGAAATTGAACGGTTAAAGGCAGGACAATCTGTGAAAGCCACTGATAGGTAAGGTTGTCAACCATACGTTGAAATGAAATATTCACATGTCAAAGTAGACTTAATTCAAAATAGGATCTTGTACAGGGTGTCTTTATCAGATGTTGATGAAGTTGAACAAGTTGATCCGGTTGAACAAGTTGATCTGGAGGAAGAAGGCCATGTTGATCTGGTTGTACTAGTTGATCCGGTTGAACAACTTCATACGGAGGAAGAAAGCCATGTTGAGCCGATTGAACAACTTCATCCGGTGCAAGTGAACGCTGATAATCAGATGATCACAAGTGTGATGAGTGATCTGCAAACAACAAATGTGGAGATAGCTCCTGAAGCTCTATCTCTGCCCATCATTCCTATTTTAAAGCCTAGTGCTCCATCTCTACCCATCATTCCTGTTTTAAAGCCTTATGCTCCATCCCCGACCATCATTCCTGCTTTAAAGCCTAATGCTCCCCTTGCTACTCATGAAACAGAAAAGGTTGTTGAAGCTGATGTTGAAGAAGATGGAGTCAAAGACAAGGTGTTTGCAGCTGTTAAAGAGACAAAGCTTGTGGAGCCAAAGACTGAACCTCCTCATGATAATGATTTTTCTGCTGAAGCAATCAGATTCAGGAAAGGAAAAATGGTGATGCCCCAGTACCAATCAGATTCTGACAAGGTCTTTGCAGCTGTTAAGAAGATAAAGCCTCCACCATTCATTTAATGATCAACAGGTATCTCTCCCAGAAGATGAGGTAAACATGATAAAACATGCACTTGTAGATGCTGAGAAATCTGAACAAATAAAAAGGGATGGAGACATGGTCTTAGCATTCAAACTAAAAGGAGACATGTTGCATTATTCAAATAATAAAGTAATAATGGGTTTGATCAATTAAAACAAGAGAAGGTCTATTGATGATAAAATGGCAACGATGGACTCTGAGAAGAAGACAAGAAAAAAAAATAATGGCCATAGTATCTGATAAGGAGATCAAAGCTGAACAAGAGAAGATCAGACTGTCAGATAACCTTCACAATGCCAAACTCCTTATGCCAAAATCCTTATGAAGCAAATTTAATGACTGCTAATCAGTTATGCGATATGATGTCCAGGGTTGTTCAAGAAGATGGTGAATTATGTAAAACCATGTATGGATCGTTTCCAGATCATAGAAGGATAGAGATGGAACTTTGTCATTCAATTAATGTCGGAAGGTTACAAACCGAAAGGAGTATACATCAATTGAAGCTCTGGAGGAGGTTTGGACAGAACCTCCTCTCTCACAAACACTCACAAACAGCAAATGACAAAACTTGAAGATGTTCAACATACCAAACCTATTTATAAGTGAACCAGTATGCGTACCACTTTAGTACGCCTGTACCAATTGGTACGGTGGTTGGTACATTGACATCATTACAAACATTACAAACACAATCTTCTAATCTATTCTCACAGTAATGGCCACAAAAAAGATCAATCCTTCTGGTATTAATAATAATAATCAGATATTCAAGTACCATACATGAACAGAACAAAATCTCAAAGGAAACAGGTGAACCAATACCACCAGGTGCATTTTCTAATCTGAACAGAACTCTAGCCTCACAGCAACCTAGAAGAAACCCTCCTAGAACTAGTAGACCAGGATAAAGCCTAAACCTATAAAGCCTCCTAAACTTGTAACATTAAAGCCTCTTCCACCAAAGTTAGAACAGACAACTTCACACCCATTATACCACAACCTAGAATTGATCATACACTTCCATCTCCATATCCTCACCTAAACAAACCCTGAAAACCCTCATCTCCACTCAAGTCACCAGAAAAACCACCCACCAAGAGAATTAAGTCAGTGGATAAGAAGGGAAAAGTAAAAGTGATCAATGAGGAGGATGAATACAGAGATGTCCATGCTGAAAGGAGAAGAATCGTCTCCTGGAGGTATGATGATCAAGCCAAAGTATACCTGTTCAAAACCAGTTCAGATGAGGTACTACAGTTTACAGCTGAAGAAGCTATGTACAACCTCACTGACCATGAGGTAGGTGATATTAGACAGTTACATGGTGATATGAAGGGTACGTGTTCACAAGAGGACTCCTTACTGCTGAGGATAAAGATGTATTTGTATGACTTATACGGGGAAGCAGATGAAGCCACACAACGCAACATTGACAATCCTGTTTCGACGCTTGAAGTTGATAAGGATGGAAAGTTGGTAGCCTATAGAGCTGATGGGTCATTCACAAGGCATAGTACAGTTCCAGATCTAGAATGGAGCCAGGCTGACAAAGACCGAATCCATTTAATAATGACAACTAACAGGCTTCATGTGGTTAAGAGAAAACAGGTGACCAACTGGGAGTATAAGAAAGAAACAGAAATTTATCACATTTTCACCAGTGAACATGGCGAGACAATTAGAAGCTTATAGATGCTCTAAATAGGCTTTCTGAAGATGAGATACGAGATATTGTCAGGATTGGCGATACTGAGAGCAGAATAGTGACACGGACCTATCATGAAAGTCTCCTATTTCACAAGGCCAAATTTCGGTTACAAGCTATTGAAGAGGAGGACAAGATGGGAACCGGATGAACTTGGCTGGAAGAAGATTTGATCCTTGTATTTGTGTATAATTGCATATGTTGTTCCAGTTTGTATGTTAACATAAGTTGTTATAGTTTTATTCATACACTTTTCATCTATAATAACATACACATTTTCGATGAATCATATCGGACCTCCATTTCACTCATAACTGTGATCTTACATGAAGTATATATTCATATGCTAGCTTAGTATATGTTGGCATTTTGATATGGTTGGATGAGATGATTTATAAACAAGATAAATTTTACTTCTTCAGTAAACTGGAAGAAGACAAAACTGGATGAACTACAATTCCTCAGGAAGAAGAGTTCATGAGGATTGAGAGAAGATGAACTAGAGTTCTTCAGGATTAACCGGATAAACTAGAGTTCTAAGGTTCTTCAGGATGGCACTACGTCAAAAAGTGGCTTTGGCCACGGTTTTTTTGATAACGCATAGCCACTTTATTGAAAAAAGCGTGGCCAAAGGTAAGAAATTCTCGTTTTAGCCACACATATTTTGTACCCGTGGCCAAATATATAGCCTTTGGACCCTTTTAGCCACGTATTTTTTTGTTTATGTGACAACAACAATCAGGTGCA
>JBCNJP010000027.1:87996061-88026449 GCA_039602395.1 Deinandra increscens subsp. villosa | reverse complement strand
AATCTTAAACACAACTTGAACTGTTTTTGAACAGTGACACTACTTTCAACTTTAACTGTTTTTGAACTGATAAACCTGTGAACTCACCAACCTTTGTGTTGACACTTTTTAGCATGTTATTTCTCAGGTTGCGGATGTTCGAGTATCACGAGTACGCATGCATGAGTCTTGAAACGCTTTTAATGTCTTTGAACAAGCCACGTCACTTTGGGTGACAAAGATTTTAAATAAGTACTTTTATTGTATTTACGCTTCCGCATTTGTGGAACTCTAGTTTTATATTTTAATGAAATATGAAACGTTTTTATATAATTATTTGTCGTTTGGTGTAACTAATGGACGGCGATCCTGGTTTGTCACGCTCCCTGCGCGCGTTATCGCGCGTGGGATTTTTGGGGGTGTGACAGATTGGTATCAGAGCCATTGGTTACAGCGAACTAAGATTCGTCTTAGACTGTAACTGTTTTACATTAGTTGCACTTAAACATTTTTCTCATGCATCGTGATACTCACTCTTACACGCACCTGGTTTACGCTATATCATCCACTTCCCTTATACCCACGGCGAGGAGCCGGTTATTCTTGAGTCGTTTTCAGCGTACTTAAGTCGTGTACCCCTCTACTTCGCATGTGTGGCGAGAAGAAGTCGAGTCGAACTGGAGGATCACATCTTCATTCATGGCGAGCTGGTTGCTGCTCGGGATTATCCTAGAACATAGGGAAGGTGGTGTAATGCCTCTTCCTGTTCTCAAACTTTTCGTCCTAGCATATGTCGAGATTCTAGTTGTACCTGACCTACTTGTATCACTGAACTCTAATGTTCAATCAACGTTATCACAATGTGCTTATAACGTGACCGTTCGACTTTAGTTATGGCGACGGTGTGTGGATTCAAGTGGTTTCCTGTGGGATACTTGAATCTGCTTTCGTTATTCTAATCATTTTCACATTTGCTCTGATCTTCTAAGATCTTTCCTTTATTCGTCTATCGCATGGTTGCGTTGGGATGAAGCAACGAGCTGAGACTCCATAAACTAAACAATACCTGATGTGTGTTGACTGATTTTTTTTTCTATGTATCTGATTGATGATCAAGTCGGTATGTGTAAAAATCATTCTATACCTTCAAGCTAAACTAGGTTCATTGTGACAAACACCTTTCGAATTCTGTTAAGCAAAATTTATGGCTGACTCTCTTCGGGTGGTTCATTCCCATTTAAAGCAAACATTTTATCCTTGAAACTTGTCTTTTAACAAATTCTGGTCAAGATAACCTTGGGTCAGTGACCACATTCTTCATACACACGCCGAGGATATCTCATCTGTACTCCGCCATACCTAGTAGCTGAAGTAAGAGGAACTAGGGTGACCATATAGGGTAAATTACAGTTACGGGTGCACACGTAAATGTAATTTGCAGTGTATGGAAATTTTGGAGAATCCTACTAGGCAAGCTAATGGTCGTAATTGGGAGCAAATTTCTGTTATTTTTTATTTCGTAGGGCTGAATGTTTAGCATGTTGAAATTCGACTGGATGATCGAAGTCATCTATCTTGTAAACGCTATCGCGCATGATATCATGTCTTATATATATGGATTCTAATCCATTCGTGAACCCTTTGACACCTATTACTAATGTTAATCCGCAAATGAAAGACAGCTGCGTGAGAAAAAGGATCAAGAGGTTGAGCGCCTCACTGATATGGTTAAATCACAGGATGAGAGAATTGATAAGCTTATGGCGGCTATGGAGTCTGTGATTCAAGATAAACAAGTTCATAGAGCGTCTGTAAGGGACAAACTATATATATATATATATATATATATATATATATATATATATATATATATTTATTAATTAATTAACTAATTGAATTAATTGTACGTAGGACATGATCAATTCTGCGCGCAATACATCGCGGAAACAATCTACTCAATCAAACTCATCTCAAAGGTCGGCCGATAAGGTACGGATTTGAAACAGTTCTGAATTTGAGTTGATCTGGAAGATTCTAGTTCATCTGGATGAACATGCGTCTCTACTTATAGTTCATCCGGATAGTTAGAGTTCATCCGGATAGTTAAAGTTCCTCAGGATAGGTAAGGTTCATCAGGATAGTAAAAAGTTCATCAGGATAGTTAGAGTTCATCGGGATAGTTAGAGTTGATCCGGAAGATTCTAGCTAGTTCATCTGGATGAACATGCGTCCCTAGTTATAGTTAACCGTGTTGGTTATAGTTCATCCGGATAGTTAAAGTTCAGCAGTATAGGTAAAGTTCATCAGGATAGTTAAAGTTCATCAGGATAGTTAGAGTTGTTCCGGAATATAATTAATAATTAACTGTGCCGGCTATGATAAGTTCATCAGGATAGTTAAAGTTCATCAGGATAGTTAACTAATGTTTAGCCGGTTATGATCGATATGATTTTATTAATTAATTGAATTGTAGGTCTCTTCTGCGACTCTATCACAACACACTCCTCCATCTACAACAGCGTCGCAAAAGGAAAGGGTAACTATTTTAATTTACACAGTTGTGTACTTCCCTTATAACTAATTGCTATATGATCATTTAATTAAATGCTGATGCTGTCTTTAGGTGAGAAAGAGAAAAATGACAGAAGCAGCAGCTGCTGCAGCCAGTGATGCTGGGGCATCAGAGCAGGAAGTGGTATATAATATATATATATATATATATAATTAATTTAGAAATTTGACAAATCGCTTTGACGTTATCGTTAATTAATATATATGTTACTAATCAGTTAATTACATGGTGTCAATTTAGGAAAAGAATAAGAGACATGCAAAACCTGCAGCTCGTGAAGTACCTCCTAAGAAGAGTGATCTTCAGTTGGAAAAACCAAATAATTATGATGCCATTGCAGCTGCTACCGATCTGCAGCCAGTAATCCAAGAGGTATAGATTAGTATATACCACAATTTTTGTATTCTATTTTTTACTTTAATTAATTAATTGTTTATATATATGCTATAATTAATATTATCATTATTATTATTATTATGTCACTTCTGATCAGGGGAGCCAAACTGCGACGTTGCACATGGAATGGGATCCACTGAACGTCGTGGGAATGGCTGAATTATTACCAAAACAAAAAGATGAGAAGATTCATGGAAGTCCATTAGCTCCTGGTTGCCGTAGAATTAGAGTTTATCAGGTCAAAAAGGGTGCAACATTTTTACCATTCCCAGTAGATGGTAAAACAACGCTTTCGGAGGTTGAAAATAAATATATTATTGCATGGCCGATGAACCGAATGATCCTTCATTCTAATAACAAGTCAGATAGATCACAGCCGGTTGATCATTCTACGGTGCAAAAAGTATTGGAACAACCACAGGTAATTACTACATTAATTAATCGTATCCGCTAATTAATTAACTTTATATATATATTATATATATCTGATCGGTTTTATTTGTCATGTTTCCAGGTAAATAATGATCGGAAAAAGATGCCGAAAGTGTACGTAACACCAAACCAGCTGAAGAATCAAAATGTGATAAATAGAAAAATCACACGGCACCAGCAGAAGCAGCTGATCAGCACGGACAAGAAATTATAATTAATTATTATAGAAATTAAACTTTGATTAGCTAGTGTCGTATGTTATCTTTTTGAACAGCGTCATGATTAGTGTATGTACATTAATTTTTAATTATAATATATGATTTTTAAGGTTTCTCTATACTAATTAATTAATATATAATTAATTGTAATTAAGAAAATATATGTGACCATATATATAATACCAAAGGCCACACTTTTTATATTTTAACGTGGCCGTTGCCACCATTTGGCCACGCTTATTGGGACAAATTATCTGATTTCAACTACCCTTTGGCCACTTTTTTTTTTCCAATTATATGTGGCTAAAACACAAATATACGTGACCATATAATACCAAAGGTCACGCTTTTTATATCTTAACGTGGTCGTTGCCACCATTTGGCCACGCGTATTGGGACAAAATATCTGATTTCAACTACCCTTTAGCCACTTTTTTTTTCCAAATATATGTGGCTAAAACACAAATATACGTGACCATATAATACCAAAGGCCACGCTTTTTATATTTTAATGTGGCAGTTGCCACCCTTTGGCCACGCTTATTGGGACAAAATTTATGATTTCAGCAACCCATTTGGCCACGTTTTTTCATATCATATGTGGCTAAAACACAAATATACGTGACCATATAATACCAAAGGCCACGCTATTCATATTTTAACGTGGCGGTTGCCACCCTTTGGCCACGCGTATTGGGACAAAAATTATAATTTCAGCAACCCATTTGGCCACGTTTTTTTATAACATATGTGGCTAAAACACAAATATACGTGACCATATAATACCAAAGGCCACGCTTTTGATATTTTAACGTGGCCGTTGCCACCCTTTGGCCACGCGTACTGTGACAAAATGTATGATTTCAGCAACCATTTGGCCACGTATTTTTATAATGTATGTGGCTAAAACACGAATATACGTGACCATAAAATACCAAAGGCCACGTTAACCAAACACATGTGGCCGTTGGAACCCTTTCGCCACGCTTTTCTGAAGAATTGTTTGATTACAACAAAAAATATTGGTACCCTTTAGCCACGCTTATAGGTGGCTTCAGCCACTGATATTGTAACGTGGCCGTAGGGTACATATGGTCACGGCACCTATGGTGTCGTTTGGAATGGAAAAAAAAACGTGACAAAACACCTTTTGTCACGGTTTTTTTCCGTGGCCAAAGGTGAATTTTGACGTAGTGTGGTTAACCAGTTTTCATCTATAATAACATACACATTTTCAATGAATCATACCAGACCTCCATTTTACTCATAACTGTGATCTCATATGAAGTATATATTCATATGTTATGTTAGTATATGTTTGCATTTTGATATGGTGGAATGAGATGATTTATAAACAAGATTAATTTTACTTCTAAATTGGAAGAAGAACAAACCTGGATGAACTAAAATTCCTCAGGAAGAAGAGTTTATGAGTATTGAGAGAAGATGAACTAGATTTCTTCATGATGAACTGGGTAAAATAGAGTTCTAAAGTTCTTTAGGATGGTTAACCAGTTCACAATAAAATAAAAATCATATAAGTTCACAATAAAATCTATTTGCAACAATCAAATTTAGAATAAAATCAACTTTAATGATTGAGATAAAATCTATCTATATTAATGGGTCTACCCAAAACAAAACAGGAGGAAAAGTTAACAAAAACTTTAATATATATAAATATTAATCTATATACAAATATTTTCATTAGATACTATACAAAGATCTATCTAACTAGCTAAGACCTAGCATCCGACATATAGTCTTCACCATCAAAGAAGTTACTGCTACTGCTGCTGCTGTCATCAGGAAACAACTTTTGACCAGGCGGCAATCTCGGTCCCAACTCGGGGGTGTAGGTGGAATCCCTGTTCCAGATTAAATACACATCCAGCTCTCTGTCCCCCTCTGGTCCCTAGAGATGAAGTTTCATAACCCTTACAACTTCGTCAGTGATGAAATCAGCCTACTCAAGCCCATTGGTAATGGACAGATGTGGGATCCTCCATTAAATGAGGAAATAGCCAATCGATGTGTGGTTTAGGTATTGCACCATTTGATTCAGATCATGACAATCAAATGTGCGAATGTCGACATAGTCGACATAATCCACCTTTCCCTTCCACATATCCTGGTCGGCGGCAAGCCGGTGGAAATCACCGCAGTGATGGATCTTGAGGGTGAACCTCCGACCACTTGTAAAAAACCTAAATGAAGAGTAGCGAGTAAGTAATTAAATAACATAAAACCATAAAAATAAAAACCTGCAGCCATTGTTGAGTGAAAATACACTTACGGGGAGTCTTGCCGTAGTAGGGCGCTGGTTCATTAACACCCCTAATCCTCCATTGTTTACCAAAGGCAGAAATTGATCGATTGAAATTTTTTTCTTGATGATTAGGAAATACGTTCGTACAGAAGATTTGGGTGACAAGAAAGTGAAAATTTAAAGGAAGTCAGGCCACGCTACTAGCTATGGTGGAAAGAAGTGGAAAGGTCAGGCCACAAAAACCGTGTATATTTTTTACCTTTACCACGCAAATCCTATTTCTACAGTGTCTTTTTATTACCTTTAGCAACGCAAATTTTGTTGATCAATTATTTTTTACGTGATGGGAGTAATTAAATAAGTTCTGGTCAAAATATAACCAATTAACACTTCTTTCTTAATGGTTCTTCTTAATCTTGTAGTGTGTTCCTTTCTTTTGATTGACCCAGGTTCAAGCCTTGTTTTTTTACTGACCCAGGTTCAAGCCTTGTTTGCTACATTTTATAATTTTTTGATTGTCTAATAGTGGATGACATGATTTATAAACTGGATAGATTTTATTTCTTCAGTAAACTGGAACAAGAACAAAATCGTATGAACTAGAATTCCTCAGGAAGAAAAGTTCATCTGGATTGAGAGCAGATGAACAGAACCGGATGACATTTTTAGACAACTGTTTGACTTCCTTGGCGGACTGAGATGATTTATAATTAAACAGGATCATTTTTAGTTATTCATTAGAGAAGAAGAAGAATAGAACCGGATGAACTAGAGTTCTTCAGGATGATTTATAATTAAAAAACTCATTTGCAGCGGAAAAATTAAGATTCATGTATTTTTCCAGAAGAATATTCATTCCGGGTGAATGTTTATAACCTTCCGGAACATTACCTTTCGCCACTTTTTTTAAGTGTGACAAATAGGTGCCACATGTTTTTATAAAACAGGGGCTAAAGCCACTGCACCTGATTGTTGTTGTCACATAAACAAAAAGTACGTGGCTAAAGGGTCCAAATGCTATATATTTGGCCACGGGTATAAAATATGTGTGGCTAAAACTAGTGTTTCTTACCTATAGCCACGTTTTTTTAAAAACCGTGGCTAGGTGTTTTCGAAAAAACCATGGCTAAAGCCACTTTTTAACGTAGTGCTGCATTCCATGCAAATTCATTTGGATGCCAAAATATCTCCATCATTCTTTCATCAAGAGACATAAAAGCTTTTTGATCTTGACTTGTTGAGGCTTTAGCCAAATGAGCATGTTGATTGGAAGGAGGCTTATTGTCGGTTGATTTTGGGCATTCACGACAAAATGTCCATACATAGAACATTTGTAACATTTAACCTTTGATTTGTCTAACCCAATCTTTCCATCTTGACTCAACCTTTTCTTCCCAGTTCTGTTAAAAAAATTCTTTATTCTTCTAACAAGCATTGCATACTGCCAATTGAAATCCATTTCTTCCAGATGATCATAATCAATCTGATCATAATCTTCTTATGTCAACTCTGCATTACTAACTGAACCAATAATAACACCAAAGTATGACGATACTAGAGCAGACATCAATGTCATATTATCTTCAGTTGTTTTAACCAATAAGGCATTGTGTGAAGATGAACTTGGAATTGAAACAGTACATCTAGAAGAATAACCGGAATTTTCACTTTTACCGGCAACAAATGATTGTAGGAGGTGCTTGAGTGAAAAAACTTGACTTCCCAGCATGAGTGGTAGAATCATTTTCACCATGATACACAACAGGATTTTGAATTTGTGTAGGCATTGACTTTTTGAAAAACCATATACGGATCGATTCTATGGATGAGATGGAAGTTTTGTCATTGATTCGTGTCGAATGATTACATGACCGAAGGAGTATACAAACGTTTAAGCTCTGGGGGAGGCTAGATAGAACCTCCTCTCTCAACACAAAGACTGGACAAAAACTTACACAGAAATACAAAGATAACACTATTTATACTAAACTTTCTGTCCGAACTGGGGTACCTCCGAACTTGGAGTTCGGACCACCTTAGGACACCTCCGAACTTGGAGTTCGGCTAAGGTTCGGACCCCAGATCTTGTCCACTCTCAAATATGTCTGTTCGTGAATTCGAACAGTAACGACCACACAAGGTTCATGCACTAACAAATTCCCCCTTGGACGTTACTATCGAATCCAGACATTGATCTTCTAGCAATCTTCATCAGTCAGTCTGCTACATCTTGAATCTTGATTATCAGCAAACTCCCTTGGACTGAAACTTCAGGTATGCAGGAAACGGTTCGAATCTTGTACAATCTCCACAACCAATAAAATTCCCCCTAGCTTCAAGCACAACCATCCAATTGGGACCGGCATGTACGATAATGGTTCACTTCATAAGTTGTATCCAGAAATTGTAAAGACACACGAACATCACTGCATCTTGATAATAATCTTTAATCTTCACTGAATTGTAACACATCTGATCTTTATGAAAACAGACACGATCAGCATCTTCAATCACATAAATTCCCCCTCAGCATCAAATCCATCCCAATATATTACTCCGGTAAACATATATCTCATTGCAGACTAGAATCTGACAAAGTCTTCCCACAACTCAAGAAAGTATCGGGCATATGACAGAGAGTTCCAAACCATAATTGAAAACTTTGACATATCGGTTCGCATGAACATCAGAATATACCACCTTTCCATGAAGATCAAAAACCACCATCATCTCTGAACTGATTGCTTTTGAATATTCACTTTTTCAATTATGAAACTTTGAAAGTTTTGAGGGTCCCCAATTTCCCCCTAAACAAGTGACATATTCAAATCTTTAATTTCTTATGATTCCAACCCCGCAGGAACAAAACATTTCTTTTTAGTGGAATGATAAACTCAAGTGGCCCGCAATGGAATCTTTAATATCACTTAATCTTTAGTTTGTGTAGAAAGATAATCTCCGACAAACGTTCCCAAGTAATCATAACCATGTCTCCGAATCTCTGTCCATCATCAGAAACACGTATTCTTGAATCTCTGTCCATCATCAAGACCAATGACTACCCACAAACTCGTTTCTTGAAATTCGATCACTAACTCGTAACAAATATCGTGATCTGGATTTTCTTCAAACATAAGACCCCACAACTACCGAATCAAGGGTAAACCCGATAGTTGATCCGCTTCTTTAAAATTCCCACCTAACGGGGGTTCGGGGGCAGCGCCCCTGAGAAGCGGGGTCTAAGGGGCGGCAGCCCCTGGCGGGGTCCAAGGGGCAGAAAGACCTCCGAACCCGATCCTCCGAACCCGATCCTCCGAACCCTCTCCGAAACTGACCTTCGGACCTCATCCGAACCTGACCTTCGGAACCTCCTCCGGACCTGACCTTCGGACGTCCGAACCTGGAGTTCGGAGCGGTTATTTTTTAGATCTGTTCTTCGGCCGAACCTTTTCCGAACTCCAACTGGAAATTTTTGAAATCGAACCAGACTCAGAATTTGATCGAATTTTGACATCTAGAGGCTTCTGTTAGGTAAAAACATGACTCAGAAAGACTCGATTGATTAGAAACACCTTCAATCACCCCTAACCGAAGGTTTAACGTCTCAAAATGAAGAAAAACGATAGTTTTTTACCATAGAAAGAGCCAACAGGTCTGATACCAACTGAAAAACTATATACGGATCGATTCTATGGATGAGACGGAAGTTTTGTCATTGATTCGTGTCGAATGATTACATGACCGAAGGAGTATACAAACGTTTAAGCTCTAGGGGAGGCTAGATAGAACCTCCCCTCTCAACACAAAGACTGGACAAAAACTTACACAGAAATACAAAGATAACACTATTTATACTAAACTTTCTGTCCGAACTGGGGTACCTCCGAACTTGGAGTTCGGACCACCTTAGGACACCTCCGAACTTGGAGTTCGGCTAAGGTTCGGACCCCAGATCTTGTCCGCTCTCAAATATGTCTGTTCGGCAATTGGAACAGTAACAACCACACAAGGTTCATGCACTAACACTTTTTCACTGTCAATTTCATATCCCTAGGTTTTATTCTTTCAACCAAATCTTTGAACGAGAGAATACGTATGTGTTTCGAGAGATTAAGAGTAATCAAACGAGAGAGAGCGCAATGACTTTACTTGAGAATTTACCTGGGGGTTGAGGGGTATTTATAGCCCTCAACCTTTTTCTCGTAGTGCCATCAATGTCAGGTCCCTGGAGTAGCATGTTGCAGGTCTGGCATCTGGACTATGCCAAAGAACCATAGTAGCTGTATTGGGTAATCACATTGGTTTTAGTGTCAGGTCGAGTCTTGGGACGCCGACCCGTGTGTATGAGCATTGGTCTATGCCTACATGTCTCGGCTTAACCTGACTGGAAAGCCTAGTCATGCCGAGTGCATTCAGTCGACCTAGTAAGGTCCGATAAGGTAGGTTGGTTTAGTAATGAGGGTCACCAGTCGGCCTGGTGACTAATGACTGGCAGTTGACCCTGTCAAGGTCGACTGGTCATAATGTTTGTCACGAGTCGGCCTGGTGGCTTAGTGACTGGCAGTCGACCCTGTCAAGGTCGGCTAATCATGAATTTTTATCATTAGCCGGCCTGGTGATTAATTGACTAGCAGTCGACCCCTGTCAAGGTTGACTGGTCATAAGGTATGTCACCAGTAGGCCTAGTGACTGACGGTCGACCTTGGCTTGGTCGACCAGTCATATGGTGTGTTACCATTCGTCCTGGTGTCTAGTGAGTTGTTTGTTTGAGGTAGAGTGTTTGGAACATGTGTTCATGTGATGTCACTCTGAATTAGACATACGTCATCAGTTACCTTTGTCTGAACTTCTTCGACCGTTGTGGCTTTGGAACTTGTTTCAGAATCAGTCAGAATATGATCACTTGAATGACGAGCTGTTAAAGCAACCGCTTCATTATCCGTAGTAGCTTCAGTAACGTTGAAATTGCAATTTGCATTCTGACTAAATGCATGATCTACATTCCAGGTAAATTCATTTAGATGTAAAAATATTTTTTCCATTTTGTCATGAGTCCAAACAAAAGCTTGTTGATTTGGAGTAGATGTGCTTGGAGAAGCTTTCACCAAGTGAACATGTTGGCCAGACTTAAGCTTATTATCAGTAATTGTTGGACATTTACGAGTAAAATGTCCAAAAATTGAACACTTGTAACATTTGACCTTCGATTTATCTAATCCAATTTTTCCATCCTAATTCAATCTCTTCTTCCCGGTTCTGCAAAAAAATCTTTTAGTTCTTCGAACCAACATAGCATACTGCCAATTCAAATCCATTTCTTCAAGCTGATCATAATCAATCTGATCATAATCTTCTTCTGTCAATTCAGCATTACTCACAGAACCAGTAATAACACCAAAATATGACGATACCAATGCAGACATCAATGTCATGTAATCTTCAGTTGTCTTAACAGATAAGGCATTTTGGGTGCACTAAAGTCGTGAACAGTATACCACTATGATATGATATGATTGGCACCATGGTGTGCATTTAAATATTATGATTTAGGGCTCGGTATCAATAACCCAACCCTTCGTTGCTTCAGCCTTTATTTCTTTGACTTACTCTGGTGCAGGTGGTAATATCTGGATAAGAATTTTATATTTCAAAACTTATACATTTTTTGTGACTCACTTTCCTTGTTATTCGGATATTATATTTTTTATCTGTTGTATTCTTCATCCGCGCACTGAGCCTGTAGCTCAGCCGCTTTCTTTATTTCGCGGCAGGTAATCAGGGTTGACTGGGATGGTGTGATGAGAGCCACTAGGAGTTGAAGTTTTGCTTTGGGAGACTTTCATTCACTTTTCTTTCTTAAGATTAGAACCTTTTTCATTAGTGTTTTGTTGGTGACTTATTTTAGACCTTGTACTAAGTTACTTTGGTTTGGCACTTTGGCAATTTAAGTATTTCTTTTGGGACTTTAGATGTTTTGTTAACATTTGACGTGACCGTTTGCTCCACATTAGGGCGGGCTGTTACAGAGAATGGTATCGGAGCTAAGGCTCGATTCTGTAGTAAGCCATAGGCTCGACCTGTGAGTTTGGGTAGAACATGGGATAGGACTCTTTGTCCTTGTTTTGTACTCTATCGTAATTCCTTGTACTCTGACATCCTCGTATATATTTTTCGTTAATTTGTGTATAGATGCCACGACGTTCGAATAGGAATCGCACTTCTGGGGGAAATAACAATGCAAATCCAGGAAACATCAATCCAGCTATCTTAGCAGTGTTTAACCAGGCCGTTGCAGCTGCTGTTGCTTAGAGTTTTCCTCAAGCAGTTGCCACCGCTCTACAAGGTCAACCAGGAGGAAACAACAATGCTCAACCAGGAGGAAACAACAATGCTCAACCAGGAAGAAACAAAAATGCTCAGCCAGGAGGAAATAACAATGACCAGCTTGGGAATGATGCTCATGTGGTAGTTGCTCATCTGTTGCTTGAGAGATTTCAAAAACAGAAACCAGAGTCCTTTCGTGATGCTCCAACACCAATAGATGTTGAAAATTGGATTGCTCATTTGTAGAAGATATTTGATGTGTTGAAGCTACTGATAACCAAAAGGTTCGTTTATCAACTTATAAGCTGGAAGGTGATGCTCAGAGGTGGTGGAAAGCATTGAAGGAAGCTGAAGGAGATGGGTATGCTGAGGCACTTGTCACACCCTAACCGACGACGTAATACGTCAGGGCGCGATGATTGTCCAGATGCACACAACACTAATTAATTTTGCGATATTCTTAATCAACCCATTTTAAATAATATAAGTAATCAATACAAAACCATGATATAATTCAACAAACATGAAACAAATTAATTTGATTAATTAGGCCACATTAAGTCCGCATGCAACCCACTGGTGTCATCATCAAGAAGTCATCAACTAACAGCAGATCCTGCAACATGTATAAAATAAAGGTCAACTTGGAATAGTTGGTGAGTAAACATAGGTTTAGTGCACTACATAGATTAAAGCATGCGAATCAATGAGTTACATGTAATCGCGTAAAGCAAACTAGTGAATGAGATAGAGCAAATAAGCTGCGTGAGCCAACCCTGACGTCAAGGTTTCCAATCACAAAGCGCCTAAACCAAGGCAGGCCAAGTGGGCTTGTCAAGCCAATAGATCTATTATTGTAACCCCATCTTTTTTACAGTTAATGTCACGCGAGTATGAGTACGAGTTCAACCACAACATAGCACAAATAAACACACAAGTTCACATACTAGATCACAAATAACAACATTGAGTTTGCATGTAGTTTTCGAGTAAAGAAAGTCGAGTAAGGGTTTTGAATACAATACATGTTGCACCCCAAATCGTGTAAAATAAAGAGGGGCTATGAATACTCACCTGATGGAGGAGACACCATCTGAGAGAAAAGACACCACAAAATGAAGAAGGATAGACCCGATGAATCTTGACGACTAGCGAGATAGAGGAAGAATAAATAAATAATTAATTAAATAAATAAATAGCTTAATTTCATGACACGACTGACTTGACAACTTGTTGGTGATTTGACTATTTATATGAAAGTCAAACATGGTCAAACAGAGGTCATCATGGTCAAACATAAGTCAACATTGTCAAACAGAGGTCATCATGGTCAAACATGGTCATACATGGTCAAACATAAGTCAACATGGTCAAACAAAGGTCATCATAGTCAAACATAAGTCAACATAGTCAAACAGAGGTCATCATGGTCAAACATAAGTCAACATAGTCAAACAGAGGTCATCATGGTCAAACATGGTCACACAGAGGTCATCATGGTCAAACATGGTCATAAGCATAGCAAATAATCTTATCATGCAAACCCAATCATTTAATCATGGGGTTCCTTAAGCATGAATAACCTAATCATGGATCTGGTCATTCATAGCATAAAAACACAACTGATGATGGAATATATTGATCTAATTCTAGATGACATGCAACCTAGTAAATCTAACATTTTATGACATGCAAACACAAACTTGATTATCAAGGAACGTAGATCTAGACCTAAGTGTCATGCAAATTATAAATGCATCCTTAATAATTATCATGTATATATCTAACTCGAAACATCATACCAATTATAGATCTAGGAACCTAATGTCATAAAGTTTCAACTTTATGGATCTAGCATGAAGATCTATCATAATATACCGTTCATGTGGAAGATCATAGTCATATAATGCACAAAATTCCCAATCCAGATGAGCAAACCATAGATCTAGGTCATATCCATCATACAAAACATAGATCTAGCCTAGATCTAACATAAAGATACAAACTTGATGTCATATAACATGGATCATAGTACATCGAAGCATACATGATCAGATCTCCTCATAATCCAACATAAAAATCAAGTCTTGATTCAATAAAACCTAGATCTACAACATATAAGCATGCATGAAGATAGATCCAAGGCAAAATCATGATAAAGTTCCAATCTTGGACCAAGAAATCAAAACATCTAGATGAAGATGTTGATACCTGCAGATGGCAAGATGCTGGATCAGACAATGTTTTGAATATGTCAAGATTTCAAGTTTTCCTGTTGGCCGAACCCTGGCCGAACTGCAGCCAAACTGCAGGTTCGGACAAGCAGTAGAGTTTGGACAGTGGGGGTTTATATATAGGTCGTTAGGTTTGAATTTTGTAACTAAATGTTCTTATGTGTGTGTAAGTGAACGTGTTTTTATGCTCCGAGTCTCTGTATATTGTTCTGGCTTACGGAATGAGATTAAGTATTATATTTACACGTTTGTTTATCATTATGTTTGCACAATGATAACAAGTTGATCACGATCCATCCGCTCACGCATTTTCAGAAGAGATGATTTAGAACTTAGATCTAACCCTAAGAAGTCATAAAGGTCAGACCTTGAAGAATCGGGATGAATATAAGCACATACCGGTAAACCGAAAAGATGAAGAAAAGGGAGGAAGAGGCAGGATCCAAGCTTTAATCTTCAAACATGAAACTAGGGTTAGTTTAGAGGATTTAAAGGGGTTTTGGGACGTTTTAGAGCTGATGGGGGCTGAAAGTGGAAAGCATGGGGGCTAATGTTGCTTAAATAGTGGGGTAATTAGGGTTTTGCTGGAAACCTACCACTAGGCGTATCGCCTACTACATAGGGGTGCTCCAAGAGATACGCTTGAAGCCTCCCCGAACTACCACTTTGTTGATTTGCTGTTTTGCGTGCTCGGTTCATCGTTTTTTGGTGTTTTCGAGTCATGTTTCTTCCCAAATTACCCAATTAATGGTCCAATCATGTTTATTACATTAATTCCACTCAAAATGATAACAATTATGTCACGTAACTCAAATGTATGCACAAATTAGGTCAAACCATGTAATTTTGGTCGGTTTTGTTGTACGTATCACTTTTAAGCAATTCACCTATGATTGTGACTCGATTAAGTGTATGATGACTCGTAACATCATGTGTGATCATATGTGACCATAAGACTCATAAAAATGTGAATTTGATATATGATGACCAAATCTAAGATTTCCGGTAGACAACGAATCGTGTACCGAAATCGCGTAAAAACCTAAAATTGCTTTATTTTCAATTCGAGACATCCAATTTGATTTTTATTTTCAATTCGAGACACCCAATTTGATCCCAATTGATTGTAAAAGAGCATTTGGTTTTGAAAATTGATTATAAATCATTTAGATTCATTAATTGAGGTATAAATACCCAAAAATTCTTCCGGTTCGCAATAACTTGCAAATCGGCAAACCGCGAAAGTTCAAAACAGGTCGCGTTTCTCAATCGGGTATTTTGCAAATGTTACAGTCTCCCCTACTTTAGGGAATTTCCTCCCGAAATTAGAAGAGACTTTAAATTTTTTATTTTTAGAAAGAATAGTTAGGAGTTTTACCAAACCAGCACATTTGACATTTGAAACCATCATAGAGACGACATAAAAGATTTCACTGAGTATAGGTGTAGGACCGGTGTTAATTAGTGTTTAACTTAACAAGAAACCCTCTACTTGTAAATATAACCCTGCGAAATTAAAGTTATATTTCTCTTTACTTAAGCAATTTTTAGTTCTCTTGTGTAATGTAAGTGTTTGATTGCATAAGGATAGTAACAACGAAGTAAGAAATACTTAGAACTATTTGCATTAACTCAAGTTTACACTATTACAAGTTGGTTGAGAACTGTGTAAAAAACTAAGAGCTAACTAGGCTATATATAGTGCTGATGAGATCAATGACAACCATTGATCTCAAACGATTTAATCTAAACCGTTGAACAAAACTCAAATATAAACTACCAAAAGAATAAACTTCGACATATGGAATATCTTGCGTGTGATCAGCAACATTCTACTTTGGGAGAGTGGCTTTGATAAATTTGGAAGCAACCGAGAAGCTTTTGTAGGATTAGACTACTGAAAAGACTTCTTAGGAAAAGTTCACTTGAACTCATTATCTGGTGGATAATCGAGTTCACCCATAATATTCGCTATAAGACAAAATTGCTTCTTCCGGTTGAACTGTCAGTTCCGCTTGAACTTGAGACTTCCGCTCGAACTTCAACTTTAGCCGGAACTACTCAAAATTGGCTTTCAGCTGGAAATCTTCAAAGCGATATTCCTTACAATCTCCCCCTAAGCTGATGATGTCAAATTTATTTTCCATCTTGAAGCTGTTTCCAAATATTGATTTGTACCCAAAAGAGTCTTCTCCTTGACCTACTTGTCAAAGGATTTGATGCCTGCATTCACATCTTGAGAAAGCACACTCATATTTGTCATTGTCACTTTTACATGATTCAGAGCTTCCCAATCCTGTTCATTCCATTGTTCCTGAACATTGATTGCTTCATGAGTGATGTATGTGCTATCTGCCCTGTGCACATAGAATAACTTTTCTTCTTCTTCCCAAATAACAAACTTAATCTGACTGACAGGCTCTTCTTCTTCATTAACAGTGTCACCCTGAGATACAAAGGGTATCCCATGCTCGAGCACTCTAGTTTCTATGCTCATTCTCAGCAGATGCTCGACTCTGGTTGGGCTCATGATTTCTCTCAGCTTAACGAAGATATCAGTCAGTTGGAAGATATCAAGCATTCTAGTGGCAAGATGAGCATTTACCACTCTGGAAGTGCCATTCTGAAATTGGAATTTGAAGTCAAAGTTGTCTTCATTGGCTGTCCACCCAATAATTTTGTTCTGTCTGGGTGGGCCTTTCTTCCTTGCTATTGCTCTTTCTTTCTCTTAACATGCATAAGTCTCCTCTTTCTCTTCTTCTTTTCCTCATTTGAATAATTTGCTGATTCTTTTTCAATTGGGGATTTACCCTTTGATGAGGAAGAAGAGGGACCAGGTTGAGCATCAGTTGGTTTGGTGGTGGTAGAAGGAAAAGTGGTGGTTGAAGGTTCTCTTATAGTAAGAGTTAGCAGGGATGTTTGAGGTAGTGGTCTACTGGCTTCAGGTGTTGGGCTAGTAGGAGGAGTTGGTGGGAAAATATCTGAAAAGTCTATGGTAGGTGCAGGTTTCTTCTTGAAGGGGATGATTGGAGTGAAATTGTCAGTTCTGTATTTTGGGTTTGAAAGTTTGGTGGAAACTTTCTTGGATATTAAGGGTGGCTTGTAGGGTATGATGGCAAGTGACTGAGATGCTATGAAACAACTATAGGTGTAGGGTTTGGGTTAAAAATGAAAGAATGTGGAGGTAGGATATCTGCAACATCATCAAATTCTGGTTTAACATTTATGTTAGTTCCCATACCTGAAGTGAATTCTGATGGTAGGGGAAACAACCGTTTTGGGTTTACAGCAAATTCATCTCCTTTGAGCTCTTGAAAAATTAAATCAATTAGATTGCACAGCTCCCTAACCTTCATTTGATTTACCTCATCCTCTGATTTCCAATTTCTGACAATCAGGACCCTCTTAACCTTTTTCAGCAGTAAGTAGTTCTCATCATTCTTCACCAACTTGGTGGGCATATTGGAGGCAATGGCAGTCAATCTTTGCCTTTCTACTTCAATCATAGCATCCACGTTGTAATCCCTCAATCTCCAATCAAATGACCTTCTCTATGCTTCTTCAAACAAACTTTCAACTACCCAGTTTTGAGATAACATATCCTATTCTTCTTGAAACTCTTTTGCTAACCTCTCATGTTCAGCAGCCACTCTGGCATCTTCCACCATTTTGTTCAGTAGCCACTCTGGCATCTTCCACCATTTTGGTCACAGCTTCTGATTCTAAAGTTTGAACAACCTGCTGAATAGTTATGACAGTTTCAGGTTGAACTCCCTCTTCAGCTTGAATTTGATCATCAGCTTGAACTTGCTCAGTACTTCTCATAGCTATCTGTTTTCAGCTATATCCTTAGTCTCATCTCTTGGTTGAGACCATACAGGTTCTAGGTGCTTGTTTGAGACCATACAGGTTTTTGATCAGCTTGCATACCCTGTTTGGATGGTGAGGGTCTTCAAAGCCAGGAGGTTGTTTGACATACACTTCTTGTTACAGCAGGCCATACGGGAAGGCACTTTTGACACCCATCTGAAATACTTGGAAGTCTTTGAAGGCAGCATAGGCTAGAGAGATTTTGATTACTTCTAATCTAGCCACAGGTGCAAACACTTCATCATAATCAATGCCTTCTTCCTGTACATAGCCTTGAACCACCAATCTTGCTTTGTTCTTAATGATAATGCCCCTGTCATCCTTTTTGTTTCTGAACACCCACTTGGTGCCAATTGGTTCTGCTTCAGCAGGCAGATCTACCAATTCCCAAACTTTCTGCTTGTTAATCTGAAATAATTCTTCTTGTATTGCCTCTACCTAGTTGTTATCTTTCAAGGCATCAGCTACCTTGGTGGGTACTTCTTGAGACAAAAATGCAGCATGCAAACAAATGTTTGCATCAACAGATTTACTTCTTGTTAACACAGGTGCTGACATATATCCAATAACATTATCCAATGGATGATTCTTGTTGATTCTTCTATCTTGGAGCATAGGGAACTCATGGCTTCTTCCATTTGATGGTATGTTGAGCCTAGGAAGTAGGTGATCAAGCTCAACATCACCAAGTGTGATATATGATCTGAAACTTCAACTGCTTCATGAGAACTGGTTTCTGAATTATGGGTTAGATGCTTAAAACTAAGCTCATTTGATGCAACATCATTTGAATTTTCAGGTTCATTTGACCCTAAATCAGTGTTCTCCACAGTTTCTGAAATTGACTTTTCCGGTTGAACTTGAACCGGAGAAACAAGTTTCGCTTAGACTTCAACCAGAAAAGCTTCAGTATCGATTTGAACTATTTCAGATTGTTTCTTTCCATTTCCAGGCAAGATAGGTTTGATGCTCATTGAAGAGAAGAAGATTGGCTTCTTACTGGTTCCATCATGGTTACTCTTCCAATGTTCATCAACTGACCTATAAAGATTATGTTCTTGTACTAAAGAACTCACAGGCTTCTCAACAGTTATGTTGAAAGTAGAGGTTAGTGCATCAATATCGAATAACCAGGTGGGCTGAGACTCAGAATTGTTGGGAGATTTTTCATTGAAAGACACGTTTAGAGTTTCTTCAACAATTTTGGTTCTCTTGTTGTACACGTTGTATGCCTTAGAGACACCAAAATATCCAACAAAATATACTTTGTCTGCCTTTTCTGCAAATTTAGGCAATAGCTCATTGGTTCTCAATATTGTAACAGGACATCCAAATGGCTTAAAGAAATAAATGTTGGGCTTTCTTTTTCTCCAAAGCTGATATGGTGTCTTGTTCTTGCCTTTAACAATCAAAATCCTGTTTTGGACATAACAGGCAGTGTTCACTACTTTCGCCCAAAATATCACAGGGAGTTTAGAGTCTGCTAACATTGACCTAGCAGCTTCAGTTAGTGTCCTATTTCTCCTTTAAGCAACACCATTTTTTTGTGGAGTTCTAGGAGCACTAAATTGTCTAACAATTCCCTTTTTTCACAAAATGAATTCAACACATGATTCTTAAATTCAGTGCCATTTTCACATCTGATTGTTTTCACTTTGAGATTGGATTGATTTTCTAAATTTATCACAAGGGTTTTCAACAATTCAGCAGTTTCATCTTTTGTTTTGAGAAAGAAAACCCAAGTGTACCTATAAAAATCATCAATAATGACAAAATAGTATGACAAAATAGTATGACCTTTACCCTAAACTCATTACTCTAGTTGGACCAAAAAGATCCGTGTGCAACAGCTCTAGAGGTTGTGAAATAGAAGATTCAACTTTTGGCTTGAAGAGGTTTCTATGTTGCTTGTCTCTGAGACATAGCACACAGTGTTCAGAACATGTAAATTGCTTGTTAGGAAGACCCTTAACCAAGCCAAGATTGACAATCCGGTTCATGTTCTTATAGTTCACATGTCCTAACCTCCTATGCCACAAATCAGACTCATCAATTGAGGCTTTGGATATAAAGCAAGCAGTGCCACAGGAGAGTTCAACAACTGACATATCCAAGATGTATAGTCCATCTCTCCTGGGTGCTTTAAGCATGATTAACTCATCAGGAATTTTCACAACAGGTTTGAGGACTATAGCCTCCCTCTCATTAAGCATCAAGTTCAAATTCTTGTCACACATCTGTGAGACACTAAGAAGATTGAAATTTAATGTATCAACAAAATTGACTCTATCAAAACTTACTAGTCCATTAATCACATCTCCGTGTGCTGAGATATAACCTTTTGTGCTTCCAAAGGCAACTGGTCCTCCATTGATTCTTTTTGTGTTTTCTAGTATGTGCTTATTCCCTGTCATATGGCAAGTGCATCCACTGTCTAATACCCATAGGCTATGTCCGCCTTTATTCTGCACCTGCACATATCAGAATTGATCAGTTTCTATAGGGGACCCAAGCCTGAGTGGTCTTCGGTCTGCCATAATCATCATTATACTTGTACTCCTTGAGTACTAGAGTATTCACAACTGGAGCATCAGTAAGAAGATCATCATTATCAAGGTTCAAGCTCTCATAGGGAGTGCTTGTTTGATTGAATCTCTCACTTTTGTTGTTTTTCCTTTCAGCAATTTTTCTCTCCCAGTATTCTTTGAATTTCTTTGTTTATTAGTCACTTTCTTGGGTATTTCACTAGATGAGCAGTGAGCTTGATTGGCCAATCTAGTTCTTTCAGGTGATTGTGAAAATCTTTGTGAAAAGTGGTTGTTTTGTTTCAAGTTTTCACCATGAAGTGGAACAAAGTAACTTCCACTTGAACTAGCAACAAGTTCAGGTTGGTTAGATTTCTTGCCTTTTGAAAAACTTTCCCTTGAGGTGGTCTTTCCTTCTGAGGGATTTCTTCTTCCATGACATTCAAAAAGTTCAAACCCCTCAGCAAAATGTACTTTTGGTCTTTGCTTGGGAGCAGTAGCTGATCTGGGTTGTTTTATATTTTCCGGTTAAACATGAGTTCGAGCGGAAAGTTGTTCCGCTTGAACTTCAGACAGAAAACGATTGTGCTTTAAAACATAAAAACCTCCATTTCTTTCATTTCCAACCAAAATCCTGTTAGACTCAGATCCAAAATACTTCATTGTTTGGCTTTTCACAGGTCAGATTCTACCTGTGAGCTTCTTTTGAAAATCAGTTTTTGATTTTTGAGCAAGTTTTGGTTTTGAAAGATGTTGGACTTTACTCAATAGATTGAACAAACACATGGCAGCAAGGTTCCCTTTTTCATCACAAAATACACACTCAAGACTTCTGGCTTCATAAAACTCATTTTTCCTGGGAGACTCATTTTTGGTTGTTTGCTTGTAATTTAGTTGACCGAGTATTTGAGTTTGACTTCCCTTTGGTTGTTCAGGTTTTTTTCCTCCAACTTTTGAATCCTTGGATTCATATATAGTTGGGGGTGGCACAACAATTGAAGGTTTCAAAATTCTTGATTGGTCAACTGATGCAGATGTGCTTCCATCAGTGACTTCAGGCTTCTTTGTTTCAACAGATTTTTCAATGCTTAACTGTGATGAGGTGTCATCAACAGTGAGACTAATTTTGTATTCTGTTTTCAAAGATTTGATTGTTTCAATTGCAGGTTAGTATTCAATTGGTGGCTCAACAATGTTGTAGCCAACACCAGTTTTACCAAACATCCCTCCCATCCATAATTTCTCAGCCTTTTTATTTGTAGTTTGAAACTTATCACAAGTGAACAAAGCATCTTTCAGTTTTATCTCAAGAACATCAACCTCAGCCTTAGCATCTTTGGTTTCTTTTCTTGACTTTTCAAGTTTTGACAACAAATCATCCAGTTGTGTTTCAAAAATTGAGTTGGTTTGCTTTAACTGTTCAAATTCTTTGTTTAAATTGTCAATCTTAGCAATGTAAGATGACTCAATTTTCTTAAAGCATTCATTTAACTCATTTAAATTTGAAACTTCATCACTCAGGTCTGTGTTGTGATTTCTGTACTTTGTCACTTGTTCAATGCAAGCAGAGCTGCATAACTTTCTAAAACCTTTTCAGGAATTGAATTTACCTGATCAGAAGGGAAATCTTGTTTGGCCATCAAAGCATGATTGATTGGCTCGAACTCAGCTAGGAAGTCTTCCCATTCGACATATTTAGTTTGGTTTGCCACAGCAGGAACCACATTCTGATGGTTTTGACTTCCGGCTGGTTTTGGTGGGGTGGGTTTTGACCTGAACTATGAGCAGAGTTATTGCTTGAATTGTTGTGGTTGTTTCCACCATGATTCTTCATCTGAGTATGACCTTGATTCTGTCCATCTCTTCTTGGCGTGGACACTCTCTTGCAAAGTGACCAAGTTGGTGACAGTTGTAGCATTTCACCTTGCTTTTCTCTAAGCCAATGTGAGCAGCTTTTGCTCCTTTGTAAGTTCTACCAGTTCTGTTGAAGAATCTTTGGGCTCTAACAGACACCATAGCAAGTTGGGTCAAAATATCCATTTCTTATAAGTCATCAGCACCTATACATACATTCTAAATCTTCACGAATGAAGCCTTGGTATGAGTCAGTTGCTACATAAGCATTGTGAGAGTTGTAAAACGAGTTTGAAAAGCTCTCTTAACACCTTGGTGTCTCAGGGTAACTGACTATAGGTGACTGGTAAGAAGATGTATTTGAAGATCTTTGGTTATGAAAATCAGTAGTTACTAGAGCAGTTGAAAACAGTTGAGTTGACTCAAAAGGTGAGTTTCGCTTAAGATTTAATTCCATTTCATAAGCACTGAGTATGCCATGAAGTTCACTAAGCCTCGTCTTTTTCAAATTTTTACATTCTCTAATGCTTACAGTGTAAACTGTCCACACAGAAGGCAGAGAACGTAAAAACTTTCTGTTTACATCAACCTTATCTAGTTTTACATCTACTTTTTGTAGTTCATCAAGTAAGGAAACAAATCTCAGGTACTGGTTAGTCATAGATTCACCAGATTTGTAAGTAAAGTTCTCATATTTCTATTTCAAAACGTCTTTCTTGTTTTCCTTAACTTCACTGGTTCCTTCATACATTTCACTTAAAGCATTCCACAGGCTAGGTGTAGTTTTGTAACCCTCAAACCCACTTAAAATGGAGTTGGGAAGTGCAGCCTGTAGAGTCCAATATGCTTTATAGTGAAATTCGAGAGCAGCATAGTCAGATTCAACATATTTTTCTAAAGGTTTTGGTATCTTGACTTCAGGATCATCAGCTGATGGAACTGTGGGAGATTAAGGACCTTCAGTCAAGGACTTCCATATACGGCGATCTAAGATCCTAAAACACCTTCCATCCTGAGTTTCCAGGTACCAAAGTCATCAAGAGTGAACATTGGCGGTTTGTTAGCGCTACCGTTTGAAGATCCTAAACTGAGTTCATTCATTTTGAAAAAACTTTTGAAAGACAAAAACAACAAAGCTTGTAAAGTAAACAAGTAGAGTATCAACTTTGAAGCACTAAGAGTCTTCAAAGTAGGAGCCAAAGCTCTAATACCACTTGTAGGATCGGTGTTAATTAGTGTTTAACTTAACAAGAAACCCTCTACTTGTAAATATGTGACACCCGAGAATTTCAAGGTTAACTTCCGTTAGACAATCTCCGTTAGTTACGTTATAAGTGTTAACTTAGTAACTAATGCTTAACTAGGCCGAAAACGTCCATGACCTTTGGTTGATCACCGAACCCGTCCATATGTGTTATGTGTTTATTTATTTATTGTTATTATGTGCAACGTGTTTAACTAATTAATTTTGTAAGTTGGCCCTTTTGGTTGCCAGCGAAACTACCGAGCGAAACTGTAGATTCGCTCGGTATCGGTAGCCAAACTTTCGATTTACACGTATTCAGAGTCAGTTTCGCTTGGCCAGCGAAACTGCCAGCGAAACTAACTCCTGACCTATATATTTTATAAAACCCTAATCTTCTCATTTTACTTACATCATTTCTCAAAACACACACACACACTCTCCTAAATTCTGGTCAGCCGAGAAACACCACGAGCCGCCGTGATCTCAGCCTCGAGACATCACCCATTCGGATCCTAGATCGAACCGTGAGTCTCCAAAACCATTTTTCATGCATATTCTATGTGTTTTCTTAAAAAGCATGCTTAGACCTTCATGAAATCGTGTATGCTTGTAGTATGATGCTTAGGAATGCTAGATCTATCATAAAGTCTGTAACTTTACGTGTGAAATCAAGCCATAATGAAGATTCATGCTAGTTAGGTTAACTTTGTGCTAAAAATGAGCTTTGAGGTGTTTTTGGTGATTTGATGATGAAAACTCATGTTTAAGGTGTTAAAATTGCCTCTGTGATATTGGTAAATGTTTATGCATGCTAGATACTGAATTACATGATGTATGGAAGCTGTTAGATTGATTTTTGGGCTGATTTACGGGTTTTTAGCGACTAGCGAAACTATGCACTCTTTAGGCGAAATTGTAGTTTCGCAAAACCCTTTGAATATTCATCCAGCGACACTATACAGCGAAACTATAGTGTCGCCTGTGAAACTACGTAACGAAACTACCGAGCGAAACAACCATAGACCTTGTCCCTGAACGAAAGTTCAAACCAGTTTCGAGCGAACCTATGCTAAGCGAAACTGTTTCTTCAGTTTCGAGCGAAACTGGCTTGCGAAACTGTGTCATCGGGTATTACCCAGCGAAAGTGTTGCCCGTGCACACAGCGAAACTGTGTAGCGAAACTATGTAGCGAAACTGTAGCGAACCTGTGTAGCGAAAATGAGCCAAGACCAAAACCCAAACTTGTGCAACTTATTTGAATGTTATGCCACGACTTACATGATTATGCAATAATGAAACCTGCTTTGATTTCTGAGTTATGTGAACCCTCGTTTATGATCAACCATCGGTGTCGTGTGCGGTATGTCATGTCATAGTTCCAACGTGCTATGTTATGGGCCATAGTGACGTAAGTTAAAGATTAAACACAAAACTAATACTTAAGACCTAAACGTGTTCTTAGGTCTTCGTTAAGCAAACAATACTTGGATTATTTAGCAAATGTAGCAGTGCAACCAAAGGTGAGTGTCACTAACCCATTTACTGTGAGCCCGTTTGGGACACACCGAATAACTTGATGAAAAACAATGCTGACAACCTTATGAGTGCTACGCACCTCTTTTATGATCTTGGAACCTTATGAGTGCCACACACCACTTTGATAAACTTGAAGTGTTTTATGGGAAACACTTGTGGAACTTAAACAAACTATTTCTGAAATGAAACTGAAAACATTTTGAGATTCATGAGAATCCGGTAAACCGTTTTAATATGGCTAGTGTAGGTTAAAGTCTAAACCACATGATATCACATGATCTCTAAGGATTGCCTTTCAACTGAAAAAGTCCTCAACTTAATTGTGCCATTAATTGTAAAGCGAGGGGATGTTGGGTAGATCTACTGGAGTTTGACAAACTCCGCCTCGTGACACTAGAGGTGCACGGAGGTACAATATCAGCCTATCTGACCGTGATCCCGAGAGGACACGGGGGAGGCAAAGCCGCGATGACGTATGTCCGCAAAACAAAATAGATGATGGCGATGCCACTACAATACTTAATAGTCAGCTTTGGTACAAACTTCCTTAGTGCATGGAACAACGGATTAGCTACCCGCGATATCGGTTTCTTTTCTTGACTTTTCAAGTTTTGACAACAAATCATCCAGTTGTGTTTCAAGAATTGAGTTGGTTTGCTTTAACTGTTCAAATTCTTTGTTTAAATTGTCAATCTTAGCAATGTAAGATGACTCAATTTTCTTAAAGCATTCATTTAACTCATTTAAATTTGAAACTTCATCACTCAGGTCTGTGTTGTGATTTCCGTACTTTGTCACTTGTTCAATGCAAGCAGAGCTGCATAACTTTCTAAAACCTTTTCAGGAATTGAATTTACCTGATCAGAAGGGAAATCTTGTTTGGCCATCAAAGCATGATTGATTGGCTCGAACTCAGCTAGGAAGTCTTCCCATTCGACATATTTAGTTTGGTTTGCCACAGCAGGAACCACATTCTGATGGTTTTGACTTCCGGCTGGTTTTCGTGGGGTGGGTTTTGACCTGAACTATGATCAGAGTTATTGCTTGAATTGTTGTGGTTGTTTCCACCATGATTCTTCATCTGAGTATGACCTTGATTCTGTCCATCTCTTCTTGGCGTGGACACTCTCTTGCAAAGTGACCAAGTTGGTGACAGTTGTAGCATTTCACCTTGCTTTTCTCTAAGCCAATGTGAGCAGCTTTTGCTCCTTTGTAAGTTCTACCAGTTCTGTTAAAGAATCTTTGGGCTCTAACAGACACCATAGCAAGTTGGGTCAAAATATCCATTTCTTATAAGTCATCAGCACCTATACATACATTCTAAATCTTCACGAATGAAGCCTTGGTATGAGTCAGTTGCTACATAAGCATTGTGAGAGTTGTAAAACGAGTTTGATAAAGCTCTCTTAACACCTTGGTGTCTCAGGGTAACTGACTATAGGTGACTGGTAAGAAGATGTATTTGAAGATCTTTGGTTATGAAAATCAGTAGTTACTAGAGCAGTTGAAAACAGTTGAGTTGACTCAAAAGGTGAGTTTCGCTTAAGATTTAATTCCATTTCATAAGCACTGAGTATGCCATGAAGTTCACTAAGCCTCGTCTTTTTCAAATTTTTACATTCTCTAATGCTTACAGTGTAAACTGTCCACACAGAAGGCAGGGAACGTAAAAACTTTCTGTTTACATCAACCTTATCTAGTTTTACATCTACTTTTTGTAGTTCATCAAGTAAGGAAACAAATCTCAGGTACTGGTTAGTCATAGATTCACCAGATTTGTAAGTAAAGTTCTCATATTTCTATTTCAAAACGTCTTTCTTGTTTTCCTTAACTTCACTGGTTCCTTCATACATTTCACTTAAAGCATTCCACAGGCTAGGTGTAGTTTTGTAACCCTCAAACCCACTTAAAATGGAGTTGGGAAGTGCAGCCTGTAGAGTCCAATATGCTTTATAGTCAAATTCGAGAGCAGCATAGTCAGATTCAACATATTTTTCTAAAGGTTTTGGTATCTTGACTTCAGGATCATCAGCTGATGGAACTGTGGGAGATTAAGGACCTTCAGTCAAGGACTTCCATATACGGCGATCTAAGATCCTAAAACACCTTCCATCCTGAGTTTCCAGGTACCAAAGTCATCAAGAGTGAACATTGGCGGTTTGTTAGCGCTACCGTTTGAAGATCCTAAACTGAGTTCATTCATTTTGAAAAAACTTTTGAAAGACAAAAACAACAAAGCTTGTAAAGTAAACAAGTAGAGTATCAACTTTGAAGCACTAAGAGTCTTCAAAGTAGGAGCCAAAGCTCTGATACCACTTGTAGGATCGGTGTTAATTAGTGTTTAACTTAACAAGAAACCCTCTACTTGTAAATATGTGACACCCGAGAATTTCAAGGTTAACTTCCGTTAGACAATCTCCGTTAGTTACGTTATAAGTGTTAACTTAGTAACTAATGCTTAACTAGGCCGAAAACGTCCATGACCTTTGGTTGATCACCGAACCCGTCCATATGTGTTATGTGTTTATTTATTTATTGTTATTATGTGCAACGTGTTTAACTAATTAATTTTGTAAGTTGGCCCTTTTGGTTGCCAGCGAAACTACCGAGCGAAACTGTAGATTCGCTCGGTATCGGTAGCCAAACTTTCGATTTACACGTATTCAGAGTCAATTTCGCTTGGCCAGCGAAACTGCCAGCGAAACTAACTCCTGACCTATATATTTTATAAAACCCTAATCTTCTCATTTTACTTACATCATTTCTCAAAAACACACACACACTCTCCTGAATTCTGGTCAGCCGAGAAACACCACGAGCCGCCGTGATCTCAGCCTCGAGACATCACCCATTCGGATCCTAGATCGAACCGTGAGTCTCCAAAACCATTTTTCATGCATATTCTATGTGTTTTCTTAAAAAGCATGCTTAGACCTTCATGAAATCGTGTATGCTTGTAGTATGATGCTTAGGAATGCTAGATCTATCATAAAGTCTGTAACTTTACGTGTGAAATCAAGCCATAATGAAGATTCATGCTAGTTAGGTTAACTTTGTGCTAAAAATGA
Source organism: Deinandra increscens subsp. villosa (assembly GCA_039602395.1). Lineage (NCBI taxonomy): Eukaryota > Viridiplantae > Streptophyta > Magnoliopsida > Asterales > Asteraceae > Deinandra > Deinandra increscens. The sequence goes on along the minus strand of JBCNJP010000027.1, from coordinate 87,997,926 downwards.
GCTTTGAGGTGTTTTTGGTGATTTGATGATGAAAACTCATGTTTAAGGTGTTAAAATTGCCTCTGTGATATTGGTAAATGTTTATGCATGCTAGATACTGAATTACATGATGTATGGAAGCTGTTAGATTGATTTTTGGGCTGATTTACGGGTTTTTAGCGACTAGCGAAACTATGCACTCTTTAGGCGAAACTGTAGTTTCGCAAAACCCTTTGAATATTCATCCAGCGACACTATACAGCGAAACTATAGTGTCGCCTGTGAAACTAAGTAACGAAACTACCGAGCGAAACAACCATAGACCTTGTCCCTGAACGAAAGTTCAAACCAGTTTCGAGCGAACCTATGCTAAGCGAAACTGTTTCTTCAGTTTCGAGCGAAACTGGCTTGCGAAACCGTGTCATCGGGTATTACCCAGCGAAAGTGTTGCCCGTGCACACAGCGAAACTGTGTAGCGAAACTATGTAGCGAAACTGTAGCGAACCTGTGTAGCGAAACTGAGCCAAGACCAAAACCCAAACTTGTGCAACTTATTTGAATGTTATGCCACGACTTACATGATTATGCAATAATGAAACCTGCTTTGATTTCTGAGTTATGTGAACCCTCGTTTATGATCAACCATCGGTGTCGTGTGTCGGTATGTCGTGTCATAGTTCCAACGTGCTATGTTATGGGCCATAGTGACGTAAGTTAAAGATTAAACACAAAACTAATACTTAAGACCTAAACGTGTTCTTAGGTCTTCGTTAAGCAAACAATACTTGGATTATTTAGCAAATGTAGCAGTGCAACCAAAGGTGAGTGTCACTAACCCGTTTACTGTGAGCCCGTTTGGGACACACCGAATAACTTGATGAAAAACAATGCTGACAACCTTATGAGTGCTACGCACCTCTTTTATGATCTTGGAACCTTATGAGTGCCACGCACCTCTTTGATAAACTTGAAGTGTTTTATGGGAAACACTTGTGGAACTTAAACAAACTATTTCTGAAATGAAACTGAAAACATTTTGAGATTCATGAGAATCCGGTAAACCGTTTTAATATGGCTAGTGTAGGTTAAAGTCTAAACCACATGATATCACATGATCTCTAAGGATTGCCTTTCAACTGAAAAAGTCCTCAACTTAATTGTGCCATTAATTGTAAAGCGAGGGGATGTTGGGTAGATCTACTGGAGTTTGACAAACTCCGCCTCGTGACACTAGAGGTGCACGGAGGTACAATATCAGCCTATCTGACCGTGATCCCGAGAGGACACGGGGGAGGCAAAGCCGCGATGACGTATGTCCGCAAAACAAAATAGATGATGGCGATGCCACTACAATACTTAATAGTCAGCTTTGGTACAAACTTCCTTAGTGCATGGAACAACGGATTAGCTACCCGCGATATCGGTTTCTTTTCTTGACTTTTCAAGTTTTGACAACAAATCATCCAGTTGTGTTTCAAGAATTGAGTTGGTTTGCTTTAACTGTTCAAATTCTTTGTTTAAATTGTCAATCTTAGCAATGTAAGATGACTCAATTTTCTTAAAGCATTCATTTAACTCATTTAAATTTGAAACTTCATCACTCAGGTCTGTGTTGTGATTTCCGTACTTTGTCACTTGTTCAATGCAAGCAGAGCTGCATAACTTTCTAAAACCTTTTCAGGAATTGAATTTACCTGATCAGAAGGGAAATCTTGTTTGGCCATCAAAGCATGATTGATTGGCTCGAACTCAGCTAGGAAGTCTTCCCATTCGACATATTTAGTTTGGTTTGCCACAGCAGGAACCACATTCTGATGGTTTTGACTTCCGGCTGGTTTTCGTGGGTTGGGTTTTGACCTGAACTATGATCAGAGTTATTGCTTGAA
>JBCNJP010000027.1:87958506-87995561 GCA_039602395.1 Deinandra increscens subsp. villosa | reverse complement strand
GTTACACCAAATGACCAATAATTAATAAAACCGTTTCATATTTCATTAAAATATAAAATTAGAGTTTTATAAATGCGGAAGCGTAATTACAATAAAAGTGCTTATGTAAGATCTTTGTCACCCAAGGTGACTTGGCTTGTTCAAAGACATTAAAAGTGTTTCAAGACTCGTGCATGCGTACTCGTGATACTCGAACATCCGAAACCTGAGAAATAACATGCGAAAAAGTGTCAACACAAAGGTTGGTGAGTTCACAGGTTTATCAGTTCAAAAACAGTTCCAGTTCAGTGTAAATCAACTGTTCCTCGACAGTTCAAGTTTAAGTTCAAGGTTGACTGTTCAACAACAGTTCAAGTTCAGTTTAAGATTGATTGCTCAACAACAATCAAGTTGAGTTTAAGATTGACTATTCAACAACAGCCAAGTTGTAAGAGCATAATCACTAGTATATATCAAATAGCTAGCTAGGCTATATACATGAAACTTCGCACGTTGATGGTCACCGAAGCTAACAGTTGTTTATAGTTTGCCTTGTTGTGTTTAGGACGAATATAACACCCGTTCGATATCCAATCGTGTCAGCGCGACTGACCCGGGTGGGGTTTGTCAGACCCAGTAGTACTACAATATATTTCCCGCTATCGTCATTAATACTAACGGTACCATAAGAAGGACTTTGTTGTATCAGTGTGCTACAAGTACTTCAAGTGATATATAAAAGTCTAATTATCTCAGTTGTGTAAATCATGCATGTTAATCTCCCCCAACAGGATTTAAAACAGTAAAATGGGGCCGTGAAACTCACCTTCGGGTGCACAGCAATTCCAGACAAATAATAACAGCAAGTAGCAACTAGTAGGTCTTGTGTAATCTACCAAGCACCTAACGAGCATATGCACATAAGTGTGTATTCAATTGAAGACGACTAAGTCCAAACCAACGGTAAAAATAAATAATATCAAACGACGACATGACGAAGGTTTTAAAGTCCAAATGAGTCAAGGATGACACATAGCCAAAATCATGACGAATACGAAAGTTGATGAAAATTATATTATTGACCAATAATATACGACCATGAAATTACACGATAGAAAAAATATGCGTATATATTTATATATATATATATATATATATATATATATATATATATATATATATACGTAACCAAATATACGATTATATCTTTATAAAATCTTTATAAATATATATTCAACGCTTAAAATTATTAATATCGTAATGACGATAAATGTACTATTTATTTACGCATTTTTCACGATATAAAGTTTACAAAAATGAAATGCTCGGTTTATAATCCCCATATTAGTATATATAAATATATTTTCTAGACGTTTTCAATTATATATATATATATAATCCATTTAAAATTCTCCGACTAATACATATTTCTTTAAAACTATATTTTATCCAAAATAAAGAGAAACTCAAGATAACGAACCAATAACAAAGTTTACGGTTTCAAAATAAGATATAGAACAATCGGTTATAGGTTCCGGGTCCATCAAACCACCAAAACTCGTCCTAAAAAGAAAATAGAAAACATTGGGGGTCACTAGGTTCGAACCCATGACCTACTTTTGACAAAGAAGTAACCTAACCACTAGGCTAACAACCAGATTTTGTTAATTGATCCAACATAAAGGTTTTTGTCCGCACAGTGGCCTGGAAAGCGGATCTTTAAAAAAAATAAAGAAAAACGAACAGAAAGGGTCAAGGTGTGGATGGGTCTCGAACCCGAGACCTGTAGGTTAGAAAACGAGACGAAGACCACTGGGCCAGATGCACGTTTTGGTTTAAGATTCATTTGAAATTTTTATAAACAATGATCCACAGGGTCATCTTCCCCATCAAAACCCTAGTTCCTTATCCGCCATTTTTTTACAGAGATTTACCTCATTGACGAACAGAAGCCTAAGAATACGTACATAAACATACTAAACCGATGACAGACAATTACCTGTGATGCGAAACAAAATTCGAACACAAAGGTGATGACGGTAAGATCGAGCGGGGGTCTCCGGTTTTCTCCAAGTAACGCCTGTCGGGGCTGCATTCCCAGTGGCTGAGGGTGCTTGAACGACGATCGATGGTGCGAATCCAACGATAGCAGAACTTAGTGGTGACCAGGTGTTTGGTTTCTACTTTGGAAATCCCGGCGATGAGACCGATCGGATTACGGGTTATTGCTTTGGTTCACCAGAGTTTGGTTCAGAGTGATTCTACAAATGAGAATGATGGAATGGAGATAATTTACTTAGTCTTGATGAATCAATGATGATCGTAACTTCTTGAAGTTGAAGGACCGTATAACCGTCGAGCAAGGCGAGGAGGCGTCGACAAGGAATAAACACATACACCGGACGATTTCATCCTTTCTTCAAATCATCTTTTTCAAAATAGCAACAATAGTCCCTCCCCGATTTACACTATGAGTGATTGAGTTTAGGTACTGACAAAATTAATCCCTCCTAGTTCTATTAAATAGGAATCTGATTTAGAAAATAGCGAGCTCGGTCCCTCAAGGTTACAACCGTTAACAAACTCTAACCAGGGTTAACGGAGAATACTTAAACAAAAATATGCTCCAAAATTCCAAAGACTTCAGCAAAGCTGCACAACTGTTACCTGCAAATCAAAGACAGCAAGAAGTGAAATAAATAATGGACAATCTACATAAATTATAATCACACAATGCAGATACTAAAAAATGAAAAGACCTATGCAATAGAACAGAAAGAACATCTAAAAAATGTAAATATGATATATATTAAGAGCACACACATATGCCTAAAACGTACAACTATTATACTTTACAACAACCCGTGCATTAGAAGTAATCCAAGTGTTACCAGTTCATAAACACATTCAAATACAGACAAAAAACGAGAGAAGATCTTTAGTGAAAACAAATAATGAAGAGAAATTAAAAAAATAAATGACTACACTCTAATTCAGTTGAATGTAAGGAAAGCCATTGGACATCACACAATTATATAAGCAGCACAACTTTAAATAACAACTAAATGGGACGACAAAATTACCTAAGGAGCAGATATATTCCAAAGTCCTTAAATAACTTGCAGACCTATAAACTGCATGGAAATAAAACATGATCAATTTAGAGGTCAACAAATTACACTGTTAGGAAAAATACTTTACACAAAATAGCATTGAAATTTTCAAAAGTTGTTAAGAAATTTTGACACAGTAGCTACAAATACAAAAAGCATGGAAATTCTCAACAGGAGCTGCAAAAAGTTTATACATTTCATTTGAACATTTGATTTAATTGCAATAGCATGAATTAAGTTTGTTTCTTTAACAAATATCATAGAAATTTCCAACATAAATTGTCTATAGTAAATTGTTGTGTAGGTTGCTCTGTTGGAATTAAATGTATATAAAACAATCTTTCAACAAATGTGAACAACAACAAAAACAACAATAAAGAAACTAACAAAGACATATTCAACAAATTAAATAAGGGAAATATACATCAGAAATCCAATTCAAAGATAAAGCCCTAATCTACTAAAACGAAGTTAAAGAGGAAGACAAAGGATTTGATACTTGAATTAAAGGTGATGGACACCATCAACACCTCAACAACTAAAATCGACATTGGTAACTCACCATAGAAACGACGATAAAACCTGATCTCCCTACGTGGCTCTGCAAATCGATTAGGGAAGGTTAGCAAGAAGAGAGAAACTATGGCGTTGTTCGAAAACAAAGGAATGATGCGTGACTAGAGCGAAGAAGTAAAGGATTACCGATCAGAAGGCTGGACGACATGGGAAAAAGTAACTGATCCCAAATCAGCAAGCACAGAGGCATAATAGGCTTCCTCATGTACATCGTCCTCTAAATGATGTTGAAGGGCAGACTACCCATTGCTTGTACCAGGTGCTTTAGGTTGAAAACGCATGGCTCTGTGAGGCAGATTGAGGTTAAAAGAAAGGAACAGATGATGTGACACCTCGTCCGAAAACCTAGGTCAAACCGTTTACTTTGAATTTTTAATTAAGTATTAATGTGCATTAACCGATCTGATTTCTGTTTAAACTGTTAATTACTGTGCCTGACCGTTAACCGATGACGTAAACCTACTCCCGTGTTTGTACTAGAAGCGTATACCCGTAAAATGCATAGAGATTTCATGTATTAATCATTGAATTTCAATAACAAGAAACTAAATATAAAATGAATTTTTATAGATTATCCGGAACTGGTGTCGTACACTTGTATAACCGACACATCAAACTGATAAGCGATCATATGTTTAAACCTATTCGGTTTAAAACAATCTGGACGGTCGAGCTTAAAACTGTCACGAACTTACAAAACTGAAAACGTAAACCGTAACACGTGTGAAAAACTGAAACTATATCTGATTTTGAAAAATTGATGTAACCGACTTGAACAACAGTTTTTACCAAATAATAACATCTCAAACCGAAATCGTTGTCAAGACTTAAGCCAAACCTCAACCGTTAACCTAATTGGACCCGACTTGGCCCAATAGGCCCAATAAGCCTAAAACAATTAAACCGAGCCCGAAACCTTAACCCGTTGCATTATCTTGATAAACCGATTGATCGTGGCGATCTGTAACTCAACCGATACACAACGGGCCCGGGCCTCAAACTGGTGCCCTGTTTGGACCCGTACGACCCATAACTGACGAACCGTCCAATTACGTCTTTTCTTTAAACACTTAGGCCTAATATCAAGCCCAAACCCAATGGGTTAATTTTAAATAAATGGACACATCAACTTTGTAATTTTTATAAAAACTTGTTACCACTCATTATTTTTATAAAAAATTTGCCATGAACTTGTATACTTTTTATAAATTGTTTATTTATAAAAATTGTGGATTATTTCTTCTCAAATAATATTATGTTGTATACACATTTACAATACACAACATATTTTTATAAAACATGAAAAGCTTTTTATAAAAATATCACCTACAAATTAAGTTTTTATAAAAGTTTACTAGACATTTTGTTGGTAAAACTTGTGGAGGTTGTTTTGACCACCTCACCCCCTACCAACCCTCTTCTTCTTCACACAATTCACCAACTTACCTCCTCTTTCTCCCTTCCTTTTCTCGGTAAAACACAAGCATCAACCATCCACCACCTTCCTATTCCTTTCTTTCTTTTTTTTCTTCCGGTAAAAACCACACACCACCACCGCCTCCGGCTGCTGCCACCCTTCCTCCTTCCTCTTGTGTTTCATGGCCCCATGACCACCACCAAAGAACCGCCACCTTGCCCCTCCTTGTCCCTCCCGTTTTCTTTTCCGGTGACCACCCAAGAACACCAAACACCCCCTTGGTCTCCCTCTTTCTGCCAGAGAAAACAACCACCACCATCCACCGTGCACCTGCCGGGTTGCTATTGCTGTGCCGCCGCTACTGCGGTGTTGCTACTGAGCCACCTTCGGGAAGCACAGAACCACCACCACCGATCACAGCCTCCACCACCTTAACCACCACGTTTATCCACTGCTGCTGTCGGAGCAGCCCTACGCCACTGGACTGCTACTACCGCCGGACTGCTGTTGTCGCCGGACTACTACTGCCGCAAGCTGCTGCTGTTGTGTAGCCCTGCTGCTGCTGCCCCGCAAACTGTTGCTTCCGTTGCCGCAAACTGCTGATGCTTCCGCCGTATACTACTGCTGCGTCGCTGCTATCCAGCCCCCATGAGCCACCAAACCAAGCCACCACCTTCTCCTCTTTCCTTTCTCTCGGTTTTAACCCCTCTACCTTGTGAGTCCTTTTAAACCGTTATCGTCTATGTTTTTAATACATTATTAACGTCCCAAATGAACCGTAACGTCTTGACAACCAATCCTCGTTCATAATCACCAAACTACTTTCCTTTCTTTTCTTTGAATTCCTTAAACCTCAAGGATGTAAGGATTGAAACTTGATTATCTTGATATGATTCTAACACTAAAATATTAGTGTTTGTTTAAAATAAAAACCTATGGATGTATATACATTTTGCATGGTTAGATAAGCTATAAACATATTTTAGTTATTTACAAATTGCTAGAAATGTTATTTGTGATTTTACTGTTAATCATCATAAGTATGGATTAATATTTGTTAATGACAATTATTATGGACTAAAATGATGTTAATTATCCCATTTGGACTAATATGGACATTAGAAACTGTTACTTTAACTTTGGACATAAAATGATAGCATTAAAACCTTTAAATCAATTTATTATGGTTAACTTATTAATATAGTAATTTTATAAAAATTACTTGAATAAATTAAACCATAAAATGACATCATGGAATTTATTATATCAAAATGGTCACATTTTATAAAAAATATAATTTCTAAGAAAACAAGACTTAAAATGTCTGTTTTAGATTTTATGGATATAAAATGGATTAAAATATATATAAATATATATTTTTATATATCAAAATGGTAAATAAACATTCTTATAACACTTGACTTGAGAAGTATAAAATCTTGGATTTATACAAAAAGTAGAAACTGTATTATCTTGGAAATTTTCTATAAAAAGTCTTTAATTTAAAACCCTACCTTTATTTAATAAATAAACTTATTTAAAAATGATTTTATAAAAATAAAATCAAAAGACTTATAGAAATTATGGAAAACATATTTTAAACATTTTGATTATTTAAATAAATCAAAATAATCAAAACAATTTAACCGGATCAAATGTTTATTTCAAACGTTTTGACTTGAAACGAAGTCCTTAAACGATTTTAAACGTGTTACGACGTAACAAAATGTAAATAATTATTTTCGACAAATAATTATTCGTATGAGTTTTAGAAACCCTAATTTGATTTAAAACTCACCATGCTTTGTTAATATTAATTATTATAATCATAATTACATGTATTAACTTAAAACCCTAATTCTCTAAACATAAGTTTAATATTAAAATGACCTTTAATATTTACCTACTTGTGTTTAATCATGTAATCATTAACTTGTAATAATTTAATATAAATTATTCCGACAAGTTAGAATAGTTATTTCGATAATAATTATGAACCCTAGTTATATATTATAACTTAACGTGATTAAATATTCAATCGATCTACCGAACCTAAAAATAATAATAAACTTTATTTTCTAAAACAATGTTCAAGACTTGATTGAACTGACCTTCATGATACGTGATCACATGCTCATTACTTGTATTCAATTTACATAAATGCCTTCATACGTGAACATTAGCATTTACTGATTTTAAACTGATTAACTAATGGGTTTTCAAACGCTATAAACGGGATTATACATCAAGACTTGACCGGTATCATTTGGGTAACGTTCGTTACTCAAATGATTATGTGGACCCTTATGCATATTGTCTTATGTTTTATTAGGACTTTACTTGCTAGTTGCCACTCGGTAATCCATCATCATCATCACTGAATCATGTGAGTTTCACGGCCCCTTTTCTTTACACTTGTTTTACACTTATGGGGGAGAAATCATGAACTGATAAAATGCTTTTTACTTTATGTTATGGTTTACCTGTTAGCCATATGACTACATGTTCCATTCTGTATCCCAAACTCTGGTACACTATTGTTATAAACGTTTGTACAATTGAATCCCACTATTAATTGAATTCAATTAGTTATGCTCGAAACGATAACTAGTGAATAGATCTATTTGGGTTGACAACCCTGCCCGGTTTGGTAGCTCCAATCCTGACATCGTATATTGTCAAGGGGTACACATCAGTTATTCTAATATGTTCGGTATTCTTGGGATAGAATGCCATGAGTGGGTAATCCGTTAGTATTCTAATTTGAGGTTCATGGGAGATCTTACAACCACGACAGTAAACCAACGTAACATTTAAGTATACCGTAAACTGTTTTACCAACATACTGTAAACTGTTTTTACAAACTTACCATAGAGTCATAAACCTGTGAACCTCACCAACTTTATGTTGACCTTTTAAACTCATGATTTCTCAGGTATCTAAGCTTATTATGGAAGACGTGAAAATGGGGCTTCACTGTAACTTTCGACCATGCTTTACCGGAGTCGTAGTCCCGACCTATCTTAAATAAACTAATTTATGATTTCAATATCAAACTAAGACTTTTATTCAAATGTATGAAAATATCATTTCACCACAACTTTCCGCTGCAACATGAATGGTATTGTGTTTTAAATGACGTTTGAATTAAGTAGAAGTTGTTCTGTATATCTGCGACTATGATTACGTCTCGCTCACACCCAATCCGTTGACCGAGGTGTGACAGATGATTGAGAAAGCCCTTATCATGAATGTGTGGCTTAGGTTAAGCACCAAAAGTAACGACGTTATAACGGGGTTAAGTAACTATTCATCAAGTTACTAAACTATATATACTAGGTTGTGATCCGCCGCGCGTTGCGGCCACATCATGGTATCTATATCACGTGATTACTTCATGGTCTGCGTTACAGTGGGTATCATGCATTAACTCAAAAAGAAAACCACAGAGATGGGTGTCGCACTTGGCTCATAGGACGTTACCTCGCCACTGCCTTCGACCATCCATGTTACTTTCATAATCGACAATTGTCTTCCTCCACCTATCTGGTTGAGCAAACCTGGATATAATCAGTTTATGTTTACATTTAAGAACTTTGTATGAGTTAGTTTTGATCTCCTAGCAAAGATCACATATTCAAATATATTTGGCAGTATTTTTCTTCAAATGAAAAAAGTAGGCATCAACTATATTTAGAAAAAAAAAAGTTTAGGGTAGAAGAGAGAATCATAAAGAGGTACTTCTTAGTCCCTAAATCCTATTTCAACACAACAATGTATGGAGGTAATAGTTGTAGTTACAAAATCAAACAAAATCACGACGAAATTAATAAGATTCATTAAAACATAGATTCCATTATGTTTAAAGGGCAAGGAAAGCAATATACCGGACATGTATATAACCTACATTCAATGTTACTGACTAAAACGTATCAATTTGTTCAGCTGGAATTAAAATGGTTCTGAAGTTCATTTAGCTATAACAAACATATACTTTGAATCTGTGTTTGTAAGAAATGGATGTAATGAAATATAGCTATAATAAATATTTACTATTTAGATATAAAATTAAGCCCATGTTAGTGTGTGTCTCATATATATCTTTCTTCTAAATCTCCAATAAACATCAAACATCAATCTTTATAATAAAATGAAGAAATCCCAGTTTGGGTTTATGGGTTAGTTATGTGAAAAAATTCATATAACTTATTCATTTCCTAAAAATAAAATTTCACATTAACAGGGGGGGGGGGGGGGTTAGCTGATACTTGCTACCAACTTATAAAAAAACTAATATCATTATTTTATTTGGTCTATGCATCACAAAAATCCTTACTTTGTGTTGCATATTTGCATATTATCTAAGTGTTCGAGGAAAGCAAAAGCAAGTCTACAATTCAAGTTGTGTTAATCTTTCATGAAAAAAGAAATTGGGATCCTAAGTTCTACTCATGTATATATATTATGTTGAAGGCAAAAAAATTTAAGAAGAAAAGAATACCCTGAAGCCCCTCCAACAGCCAACAGAATTTCATAGGCGGTTTCACGAAGATCACCATTTTCTATTCCTGAACAAAAGAACAGACTCAAATTATACTAAGAAACTCCATATAACGAAGATGGTATATTAAAAAAGTAATGAAGAAAAAAAACCTGTAGCATAGTTTGTAGGTCTGCGGCCTTACCATTTTTGTATCACGTGAGTACTTCATTATGTGCGTTGCAGCTGACAACAGTATAAATAAAAGAACGTGTTCGAAGGTATAACGAATATACAACTAATTTTGTTCACGTTGTTAGTAAAGAAAATAAAAAAAATAAGTGTATCGAATAAAAGATATATTTAGTTTATTCATATTCAATTGAAATCCAAACTCAAATTTTTAACCAAAGGCTACCATAATGCACCATCAATCGTGAAAATTTTTTTAAGTGTACCGAGTAAATATGAATGTCAACCAAAGGTTCATAACAACCTGCACAAATGACAAACGTCAAAGTTGTGCACTTTGTGATCATAACCAGAAACAATGTGGTTTTTTTTTTCTTTCTATTAACTTACTCTTGAAATAGAGGTGGAAGCAGGCCATGAAAATCCAAGCCACCTACTGGTACTTTTACTAAGGGGAAAACTGCTTTGTTATTTTTTTTTGAAAACATGGTTATGATTAACAGTTTGGTAAAAACATTACAATAATAATTACTTCTTGCAGTCAATCCCGAAAGCATTGTTCCGGTAGCACAACATCCACCTCCATAATGAAGCAATTGTTAAGTTTGGGTTGGTGGACTTCCCGGTGAAAATCGTATGGACGGGGCAGGATGGCATGCACCCTCGACTAAGAATGAAAGGAGATTGGGCACTATTCTTCCAGCTAACGGGCCTCCCACGCCACAAGTTGTTACGGTTCCAACTTGACGAGGATCGTGCCCAGAGGGGTTGTACCACCATATTTTATGTTTGTTAGTGTTTGTTATGTTGCCAACGTTAAACCAACCAATTTTGTGAAACTTAAAATGACTTCTAGCTTACTTTTGTGGCGATATCGTTAATGAAGACTAACAGTCTAATTGGTTTTGAACCGATAATTATTTTAACAGCAATCTAATTCTTACTTTAAACCATTTAGGTTCATACAAATACCATGTATATTGTAAGTTTCTAAATTTGGTTGATGCCCCGTAATGGAAATCACGTGCTATTGTTTATAAAATTAAAATATTAGAGCTTCACGTCTAATGTTTAATGGTTTAGACATAAAAAGGTGGGCTAATATTTATCCATAACCATGCATCTAAACAAATTGCATATTCTAGCACAATGAAGAACTATTTAGAATTAGCATTGTATAACAATCACCACGGTCTTTTGGTGCCATTTGAGTCTACTACGTAATTCTATTATAACTCATTTAGAATACCCTTTATATCTCAGTTTGTTAACTCATTGCAAAAAGGTAGCCTAATGTTTATCCATGGCCATGTATCCAAAAAGGTTTTCATGGTACCGATGGGTTATATTTAACAGGCATCAAACTATAATAATACTAACAATAACAACAATCATAATAATAATCCATACTAATTTCCCTAATTTGTTGATTAATCTTAATCAGAGTAATACTAATGAAAACTAATCAATAAATATCAATCACTTACACAAATAAGCATTAGTGACTTATGACTACTAATCATAAAAAATTAAACATTAGAACACTGTAACTATTAATTTGTTTTCTAAGTTCTTATTTTATCATCTTATCTTACAAATATAATACACAATATCATTATATAATTTGAACATCAATTGTTTTATTAAAGTACCATACGGAGACTTGCTATTACCGTGGTCATATGTCTGCTACAGATTGTATTAACTTATTAAATAACGGGTTGGATCGTTCTTTAACGAGTGTTCTAAAACCGAGTCTCGAATTGGCCCGCTCAAGATCTTCAAAAAGGCCAGGCCCAGGCCCTATAAATTTTAGCACCGTTCTTAAGCCCATATACACATTGGGTTTTCATCCGAATTGTCCTAAAAACGGTGGGGGCAAACTAACGATTGGAGGGAAATGCAAACGACAACGGCCTTTAAAAACCATCCTTTAAGTCTCAATCTATAACTCCCCTCTACACAACCGTCAGGAATCCACAACATTCCTCTCACCATAAAAACGTAAGGCATACATTATTTCTTCATCGTCTTTCTACTTTTACTGGATACGAACAAAATAACAATCTAGGTTTCATCCTTGCAGGCACATCTTTCTGCACACAGGCACTCCAACGGGAAGCAAAACGAACCAGTCCCATAGAAGAAGGTACGAAATTATAAAATTGTGCACGCAGTGATAATATTCTCTTTAGTCCCAGAAATTTCTATACAACACTACAGACACTTGGTTTGGGAAAGTACTAATATTTTCTTCATGTGTTAACGAAATTTAACTTGATATGTTGTTCTGTGTATTCATATGTCGTCTGATAATTACAAATGATTTTTGGCATAACATTATGTATGTATTATCACGAAGTTCTATATACATAAATCCGTTCGGTCTTAGAAACAGTCTGTCCATTTTTAAGTTTTTATAAATAAAAGATATTACTATGTCTTAGACTAAAAAATCACTGATTTAGAAAGAAAAAAAAATACCAATATGTTTTGTAAAATATATTGCCGCTTGCTTAATCTGTTAAGGTAAATTTTATTCATATGATCTTTGTGTTTACATCTCCAATTTGTTTCCAAGACTTTAGTATGTTTCAGATATCAATTGATATTAACAAATGATTCTTATCATGACATTGTTTTTGTATTTCGGTTTTTTACATTTGTTTCCGCTATGTGGCTTGATAGATAGGTCTTATGCCTCTTAAAGTACACATGTAACGTATTTTTTCATCCCACTGAATCAACATAACATTCTTTCTTTAGAACATGTTTCATTTAACTGTGTTGCAGTGTTTACGTGTTTAAAGTGTTTGAGGTGATTTTTGCATTCTGTTCTATGTTGGTTTCTAAATAAGTTTGGCCTAACTGATTTGTTTTTTTTTCTTTCTCTTTTGGTTTTTAAACATTTAAGTGAACAGAAAGTTATAAAGACATCTTGACAGCCCAAGAACAACCAATCAGATAACCCAAACTGAAAACAAATATCTTGTAATATAAACATGTTTGCTAATTACTTTACGTATGTTCTTGGTGCTTAGGTAATGGAGGACTACGTGACAAACTTTTCCGTCGCAAGCCACAATGACATCATCAGTGAACTATCTACCGTGATACAGGTCGTTGAATGACGGATAGCGGAAAACAGGCAAGTTTTGGACACTGTGCTTGGGTTGGATGCCTCCCCCCTCCGTTATGCTGCTGCATCCATGCTAACTGATGCGCTTCGTACGAAACAAGCACTGTTGCGGAGGATTCGGTCTCTGTATAGGGATGCTGAGGCAGCAGCGCGTGACATTGACGACTGCATGGAGTCCAACTTCCCACCCAATATGTGATCCTTTGTTGTAGTCTTATTCTATGAACTTGGTGCTTTGCAAACCTAACAACATAAAACTTCTAATATATAATGAACATAGGTGACTTTATTATTGATTGTTATGCCCAACTATGGTTCTTGATTATGTTACTTTATTATTGTGTGTCATCTTTGAATATGATTTATTACAATTACCTTGCATGTAAGTTTATACAACAACACACACCTATGCTAATCGATATGTGTTTGCATTAAATAACACTACGTGGATGCTGACTTACTCACCCCAAAAACTGTAACGTGACTACTTGGATGCTGATTTGCTCCTTCGATTAAACAACCACTTAAATATTAGTAGCCATTGGTTCTGTGCGTGCATCGCACGGGCCTGCCGACTAGTACATGATAATCATTAAGGATGCATTTTTATGTCTTAATATGACTAGATCTATAAATTGCATGACACTTAGGTCTAGATCTACGTTCCTTGATAAACAAGTTTGTGTTTGCATGTCATAAAATGTTAGATTTACTTGGTTGCATGTCATCTAGGATTAGATCTATATATTTCATCATCAAGGTGTGTTTTTATGCTATGAATGACTAGATCCATGATTAGGCCAATCATGCTTAAGGAACCCCATGATTAAATGATTAGGTTTGCATGATAAGATTATTTGCTATGCTTATGACCATGTTTAACCATGATGACCTCTGTATGATCATGTTTGACCATGATGACCTCTGTTTGACTATGTTGACTTAAGTTTGACTATGGTGACCTTTGTTTGACTATATTAACTTATGTTTTAACCATGATGACATCTGTTTGACCATGTTAACTTATGTTTGACCATGTATGATCATGCTTGACCATAATGACCTCTGTTTGACCATGTTGACTTATGTTTGACCATGATGACCTCTGTTTGACCATGTTTGACCTTCATATAAATAGTCAAATTAGGACTCTTTGACCTTACCATTAGTATAGGATTGGACCCTTATCGTACGTATCACCTCACCAAATCACCAATGGTTGTCAAGTCGGTCGTCTCATGAAATTAAGCTATTTATTTAATTAATTAGTTTTTTATTTATTCATCCTCTATCTCGCTTGTCGTCAAGATTCATCGAGTCTATCCTTCTTCGTTTTGTGGTGTCTTTTCTCTCAGATTGTGTCTCCTCCATCAGTTGAGTATTCATAGCCCCTCCTTATTTTACACGATTTGGGGTGCAACATGTATCGTATTCAAAACCCTTACTCGACTTTCTTTACTCGAAAACTACATGCGAACTCAATGTTGTTATTTGTGATCTAGTATGTGAACTTGTGTGTTTATTTGTTCTATGTTGTGGTTGGACTCATACTCATACTCATACTTGCGTGACATTAACTGTAAAAAAGTCGGGGTTACGATAATACATCTATTGGCTTGACAAGCCCACTTGGCCTGCCTTGGCTTAGGCGCATTGTGATTGGAAACCTTGAGGTCAGGGTTGGCTCATGCAGCTTATTTGCTCTATCTCATTCACTGGTTTGCTTTACTCGGTTACGCGTAACTCATTGATTCGCATGCTTTAATCTATGTAGTACACTAAACCTATGTTTACTCACCAACTAATCCTAGTTGACCTTTATTTTATACATGTTGCAGGATCTGCTGTTAGTTGATGACTTCTTGATGATGACACCATAGGGTCGCATGCGGACTTAGTGTGGCCTAATTAATCAAATTAATTTGTTTCATGGTTGTTGAATTATATCATGGTTTTGTATTGATTACTTATATTATTTGAAATGGTTTGATTAAGAATATCACAACATTAATTAGTGTTGTGTGCATCTGGACAATCATCGCGCCCCGACGTATTCCGCCGTTGGTTGGGGTGTGACAGATTTGTATCAGAGCCACGCCTGTAGGGAACTAGGTTAATAGAACCGGCTTGACCTAGACTTATTCCTTAGGTGTCCCGCATGAGTGCCTCATGTATAGCATGCCTATATTATCTATATGTCCTATGATTGCTTCTTAATCATGCCTGTTTATTTCTTGCCCTTACCGTTTAACACACACTTATACACAAATCACTTGAGTCTTCCTAGCCTCTTTCCTTAGAAATGGTGCCTTACGTACCATCTAGGATGTTGATTTTTGATTTTATGATCTCGTCGGATACGGGGTCTCAGTGATTGACATGTAGTAACTGGAAAGGTGGAAGCACCGGTAGTCGGGGTATCTGACTAGAAAAGCGCTGCTTACAAATTCGAAATGGCGGACCCGGACGTTCACCTGGGATGCCCCAATGAGAGTGCCGAAACCTATTAGGCCAAAGCATGTTAAACACTAGGATCTTACTCCCATCAGTCACGGATGTAGTTTCCCACTCAGGAAATGAGGGCCATTCCGTATGTTTTTCAAAAATCAGGGGATTTCGTGTTTTACGCGTTATATGTAAAAAATTCAATAACCTATGATAATCTGAGTTACACCATTACACTGTCACACACTTAACCTTTTGTGCCCAAAATGGATTTCAACCTAATTTCTCATTTTGCTGTCGATGATTTTATGATTTCTCTCATGATTCTCAGTATTCTATGATTTATCAAAATCAATTGTCACATGATTTTAAATCGGTCACTCACCCTAATGTACCCAATGTCTCATGATTGTTCCTCTCTTTTCCAGCATGGATCGTCGTATTCGTCGCCGCAACCGTCTAGTGGCTTGAGAGGTTGTACGTCAAGTGACGGCTGTCCTCCCTGATTTAATCCAGCAAGCTCTTAATGCCAATGCCACCTCTGCAGAACCCGCATGTCCTTCCAAATGTCATAAGGCGTGCATTTCTTCTAAGAGCGAAGAGTCTGGGAACCCTATTGGTCTACCACAAGGAAACTCGGGTGTTGGGTCCTCCTCTACCAGGCCAGCAAGAAGAAGCGAAAGGTTAAGTTTACCACTTGGGCAACAACTCATGTTGCTCCAACTGATGTTGCTATCTCCACGCTCCCTATCATTCAAGGTGTTCACATTGTGCTGCAAGCTAAGAAGCCCTACTTGGGACTTCACCCTTTATGCAATCGGTGC
This sequence comes from Deinandra increscens subsp. villosa, assembly GCA_039602395.1. Taxonomy (NCBI): domain Eukaryota; kingdom Viridiplantae; phylum Streptophyta; class Magnoliopsida; order Asterales; family Asteraceae; genus Deinandra; species Deinandra increscens. The sequence goes on along the minus strand of JBCNJP010000027.1, from coordinate 87,979,395 downwards.
AACCATCATCACCCTACTCACCTTCCATGTTGGCAGTGCACAAATTATGGCCTTCTTGGTTATCACGTGGGTATCTGCCGCCGATCCAGCCATCTCGGGAGCACCAATCACCAGTTGGTTCAAGCTCAACCTCAAATTTTTCAACCTGTGGTACCCATGCCTGCTCAAGCCCTTGTTGTTTGCCAGACTACCTTTGTCTCCAGATATGATTGCTATTACTATGGTGTCCCTGATCGCAATCCTATGGCGCATCCACTGTTAGCTACCGTTAATGTTGTCGTTAATGGCAATGACATCCGTGGACCCCATGATGGATACTCCTGATCAGATGTTGTTTGATGACTCTCATGGTTGATGCTTTGTAATCGTTGAAATCATTGACTTTCTATGTAATAGTTTCCTTTATGTTGATGTCGTTTGAAACCTTATCGTTCCCTTTCTTTTATGCACTTATGTACTCGGATATGTGTTGTCTCATTTGGATTTTCTGAATCGTTTATCCCTTATATGATCATTATCGATATGTGTACGTTGGGTAAATTCTCGTCGATGGTTTTGCAAGTTTACAGGTTGCATGATTACGGGATTACACGTATACATGCAGACAAGCGGACACATAAGCGGGTTATGAACCTACACGTACATGACCCTCCTGCATTGTTAACCATTTTAAAATACCTTCATTGATATGTCTCGTGTATCCTCTAGGTATATGTGTTGGGGAGTCTACCCGTTTGGAGATTTATGAGTTTACAAGTCCACATGTTTACGGGATTGCATGTGTATGAGTTTACGATTTTATGACCTTTCGAGTAGATAACCTTATACACATACCGATATCAAATTTATTGTTCGAAGTTTGGTCTTTATGACCATTGGTTATGTCTACCTTGCGACCTAACTCGTTGATGTCCGTTCTCCAGCTTTGGTCATCGTTAGCAACATCAAATCCTTTCCTTCTCATCTCTGTATACCCTTGATGTGATACTCCAGTTATCATTATGAATCCGTATGCTTTAAGAAAATCATTTCTATCTCACCAGACCCTCAGGTCCCGGCAAACCTTGACGATAAACTAGTATGTGGGCTTTAGTCCATTATTACTTGCGTGTAGAGCACATGCATCAAGAACCCATATTGTGGAAGTTCATCATAATGAAAGGGGAATCGGAGACATCCGAAGTCACATTGGGTCTCTCTCTCGTTCGCCAAATCAACTTTCACATTGCTTATATGCATGTGCGACTCCAGTTGCCAGTCACCTTATCGTCTCTATCCCTCGAGAAAACGTTCGCCTCTGCACGACCGTTTCTTCCTTATGGGTTTTGTCTCATCCATTGTGTTAACTCTCCTAAATTTGTGCCATTCATGTGTCTCAGCTCTCATTTGTATCTGATTCGCGACAATGTCTGGTTTTGAGCCCCATGTCAGCCGACACTTCACGGCCCTTGTCCGAATTCGTGATCACTTTCATAGGCGATATATGAATATGCTTATTTCTCACCATTTATTTTTATCGGGAAGAAACCTCATTTGTATTCAGATCAGAAACTCCAAGGTGTCGGTTAGGTAGGTTCATGAATTCGACTCTTGATTTACTCAATAGTCGGTTTGTGGAATCTATATGTGGCACTTCATCCCTAATTTGTCTGGAACTGCTTTACCATTGACTCCTGAGTCTAAAATTAGACTCAGTATCCATCATTTCATTGATTCGATCCTTGGTTCCGACTCCTGATTGTTGCATGACTCTGATGATTTTATCGGTTGTGGCTTAGTTTTTCCTCACTTTATCATTATATGACCATTTGTTGGTACGTTAATCTATTTCACTGGGTGTATCATTTAATTCTAAATCTTTGGCATCATCTGTAGGGTACTTTGGATGGGTGTGACCGGTAATCGCTATTAACCACGTTATTCTTCATTATAAGATATGTTTATGTTATCAGATTTCTAAAAATTTCAAGTTATGGTATTCGATTTATGTTATCAGATTTCTCGCATTTTAAGTTATGTTTTCGGTCCATGTTATTGAGTTCATGTATTTCCAATCATGATAGTCGAGTTACGTTATCGGAGTCATGTACTTCGAGCCATGCTATTCGGTTCATGTTATCGGGCTCATGTATTTCGAGTCATGCTATTTGATTCATGCTATAGGGCTCATGCGTTTTGAGTCATGTTATTCGATTCATGTTATTGGGCTCATGTATTACGAGTCATGCTATCCGGTTTATATCATCGGGTACATGAATTTCGAGTCATGTTGTTCGGTTCATGTTATCAATACATGTATTTCAAAGCATGTTGTTCGGTTCATGTTATCGGTACATGCATTTAGAGACATGTTGTTCGGTTCCCGTTATCGATACATATATTTCGAGACGTGTTGTCCGATTTAGGTGATCGAATTCATGCGCCTCGAATCATGTAATTTAATTCATGTCATCGACTTTATACACCACGAATCATGCGGTTCATTCCAAGTCAGAGGAGTCATGTTGTTCTGAAATGTACTGTTCGGATTACGCTAGTCGTGACACCCGAGCGAGTGCTAACCAACTCATGACATCCAATGTGTGGTTTTCCATTTAGTTCGTCGTACTCGGTTTCTTTTGGTATCATTTGCTTTAAGCCCTTTGTGTGCTCATCACTTGAATTTTACGGTTGCGTATCGTTAATTCGAGTGTTGATAATCACCCTACTCTTGCTAAATCAGAGACTCATACGCGCTACTACCGACGATTGTGTGTGATGCTAGCTTAGCATACGATTGATATCGGTGGTGGGGTATAGGTCTTAGGTTTTAGCGAGGGCTGATTCAGATTCTGTCCAGATATGGTGTCTCATAAGGTAAACCGGGTGTGGGTCGCTACCCATCTAGTTCACCAGAAATTGACACCTTGTTTGGATAAGAAGTTTGAAGCTCCACATCTTTGTTTATCATTATTATCAATTTTGGTGTTGGTTTATTCTATGTGATCTATGTGAATCTATATGTTTGAGTTGGGATACTATGAAGAAACCCATGTTGCATCCATTACTCACCCGAGTCTCCCAAACCCATAGTCTCGCCCCTATAGTAAGGGAGCCTATGGTCCATTATCTTTGGTTAGTCTCTTGGAGGATTCTGGTTCGGTCATAGTGTTATCCCCATATCTATTACTCAGTTTCTGATTGTCTACATATGTTGTTGTATCAAGCGCGGTTGTTTGATATGTATTGTGTAGAATAGGATGTTCTCCGACGTCAAACAATACTCACTAAAGGTGTTAAAGATATGGTGGGTTACCTGCGGTACACCCTATATATAAGCTTCGGTAATTCCTTTAGGGTGCATTGGGAGTCGGACTGAAATCAGTGTGTGTGTGGGGTAAGTCTCTGATCATTGGTTATATCACAATCCATTCTCCTTTGTCGCCATTCTAAACCTAACCCTTACGGTCGGGTAAAGATTTGGTGCCGATATAATTATATCAGTGATCAAGAATATATTCCTATTGTAAGGAATATCGCTTTGAAGATTTCCGGCTGAAAGCCAACTATTGAGCAGTTCCGGCTAAAGTAGAAGTTTGAGCGAAAGTCTCAAGTTCAAGCGGAACTGACAGTTCAACCGGAAGAAGCAATTTTGTCTAATAGCGAATATTCCGGGTGAACTCGATTATCCACCATACAATGAGTTCATCCGAACTTTTCCTGAGAAGTCTTTTCAGTCGTCCAATCCTGCAAAAGCTTTTCGATTGCTTCCAAATCTATCAAAGCCGCTCTCCCAAAGTAGAACGTTGCTGATCACACGCAAGATATTCCATATGTCAAAGTTTATTCTTTTGGTAGTTTATATTTGAATTTTGTTCAACGGTTTAGATTAAATCGTTTGAGATCAATGGCTGTCATTGATCTCATCAGCACTATATATAGCATAGTTAGCTCTTAGTTTTTCACACATTTCTCAATCAACTTGTAATAGTGTAAACTTGAGTTAATGCAAATTGTGCCGAGTATTTCTTACTTCGTTGTTACTATCCTTATGCAATCAAACACTTACATTACACAAGAGAACTAAAACTTGCTTAAGTAAAGTGAAATATAACTTTAATTCCGAAGGGTTATATTTTGTCACACCCCCAAATAACCACTAACGGAGTTTATACCGTTAAGGGGTGCGAGCAAACCAGGACCACAACCATTAGTAGGAACACCGTTCATATAAAATTAAAATGCTAAATAAAATTAGAATTACAATTGAAAGAAATACTAAACAGAACTTGGAGAAAGTTACAACCTCAGAAGAAGAACAGAAACAAAACAATAACAGAAAACATAAAAGGGTGGCTGAGGCTTTCTGTTCAACAGAGGTCCCTTAAAACAGATTTCGGGCTACCCAAGTAAACCCGTCTGTCTCCCAGGGTACAACAGCCGGAGCAGTGTGTACTGCCGGAGTTAACCTAGCACCCGGAAATATACCTGAAACGAGAGCGTGTAGCACACTGAACGCAGGAAACTCTTCCGATCTCTCCAGTATGCAAAGTGGTGATTTATGTGATATAATTTTTGTGTTCTTTCAAGTGTGTTCTCATTCCTCACTAACATGTGTATTTATACACAACTTAAGGACACCTCATAAGCCATGTGTCATCTTGTTAAGCAACACTTGTAACCTCATATGACAAGTGTCATCAAGTATGACAATGATCAAGACACTTGTAACACTTCATAAGCTATGTGTCTAGTATAGCAACACTTGTAACACTTCACAAGCCATGTGTCACATATTGATATCACATTCATTATAAATTATAATAATTATATTTGTAACAAATACAAATAATTATATAATTTTCCAACAATCCCCCACATGAATGGAGATCAATTCTGACGCTCTAGTGTCAAGATATAGTTCCAACGGTTGAGTTTTGCAGGAGAAGTAGGTGTTCCCTTTGAACCCTCCTTTGTGATGTATACTTGGTCTCCTAGCGATTAGTAGACTGTGATGTCCTTGAACTAACCCCTTTTGATGTAGACGTTATTACACTTCACACAAAACTCTCCCTGGTCTGGTTAACCCCTCATTGTCGTGTCCGTAGTGGTCATGGACACTTGCCTGGTTCTGCAAGAGCTCTAGGAATTGCGCACCCCACAATTCCATTCGAAGCGACCCCACTTCTCTCTCACATAGGTGATTTTCCATAAATCATTAAAAGCTATATGCTTAACCTCCTTGATATCACTGATTTGTTATAGGAATGGACTAGGAAGTGTGCAACTCCCTTTTGTATGTTGGGGTACTCCCCCCACAGTGACCTTAATTCGTACAATTAGGTTGTCCTATTGAACCTAGATCATGGGATCTCCAATCTTCTAGGTTAGGTTTTCCTTCGCACAAATTTACTCCAAGGGCTTTAGTCCCATTCCTCTAGATGACTTGTGTACTGCCTCTCTGCTTAAGCCTTTTGTAAGCGGATCCGCAATGTTATCTTTTGACTTCACATAGTCAATCGTGATAACTCCCGTTGAGAGCAGTTGTCGTATCGTATTATGTCTACGACGTATATGCCGTGATTTGCCATTATACATTGCACTTTGAGCTCTACCAATAGCCGATTGGCAATCACAATGTATGCAAATGGCTGTCACCGGTTTCGGCCATTCTGGAACATATTCCAGGAATTGTCGTAGCCACTCTGCCTCTTCTCCAGCTTTATCCAATGCAATGAACTCAGATTCCATCGTGGACCTAGCTATAATCGTTTGTTTGGAAGATTTCCATGATATAGCCGCTCCCCCAAGGGTAAACACATAACCACTTGTGGATTTTGAATCTTTTATGTCGGATATCCAGTTGGCGTCACTGTATCCCTCCACAACAGCTGGATCTTGGCCATAATGCAGCCCATAATTTCTTGTGTATCTCAAATACCTTAGTAATCTTGTCATACTTTTCCAATGTTCAGAACTTGGGTTACTAGTATATCTACTTAGCCTGCTCACAGCATATGCTAAGTCTGGCCTGGTGGATGTCATGAGATACATAAGACTACCAATTACCCTTGAGTACTCCAATTGAGCTACACCTTCTCCTCTATTTTTTGTCAAATGGTGTGACGTATCAATTGGAGTTTGAGCTATACTCGTATCATTCGAATTGAATTTCTCAAGAATCTTATCCACATAGTGAGATTGACTCAACACGAGACCATTTTGGGTTCTAATGATCTTTACTCCAAGAATCACATCGGCTAGACCCATGTCTTTCATGTCAAATCTCGCTTTCAACATGTCTTTAGTAGATCTGATCATGTGATCATTACTTCCAATGATAAGCATATCATCTACATAAAGGCATAACATCACATAACCTCTTGATGTGTCTTTTATATAGACACACTTGTCACACTCATTTATTTTGAAACCATTATTAATCATAACTTGATCAAACTTTTGGTGCCACTGTTTTGGAGCTTGCTTCAAACCATATAGAGATTTCACGAGTTTGCAAACTTTTCCCTCCTGGCCAGGAGCAGAGAAACCCTCAGGTTGCTCCATATAAATCTCTTCATCTAACTCTCCGTTTAGAAATGCGGTTTTTACATCCATTTGATGTACTTCCAGCTTTCTCAAAGCTGCGATTGCAAGCACCAACCTGACTGAGGTTATTCTAGTTACAGGCGAGTAAGTATCAAAGTAGTCTAGGCCTTCTTTTTGTCTATACCCTTTGATCACTAACCTTGCCTTGTACTTGTCAATGGAGCCATCAGGTTTCATCTTCCTTTTGAATAACCAACGATACCCAAGTGGTTTACAACCTGGTGGAAGATCTACAAGTTCCCAAGTGTGATTCTGTAGGATAGAATCAATTTCACTCTTGATGGCTTCTTTCCATTGAGGTCCTTTTGATGAGGTGACCGCTTCTTTATATGTTTGGGGATCACCCTCAACCATATAAGTAAGAAAATCAGGCCCAAAAGATTTTTCAGTCCTTTGCCTTTTGCTTCTTCTTGGCTCAATCTCTTCATCTTCTGATTGTTCTCGAGACTCATCTTGAACAATCTCATCAACGGGAGTTGATGAACTAGCCTTGCCCTTTTCCAAACATGGGAAAACATCTTCAAAGAATGATGCATTCCTTGATTCCATTATAGTATCCACGTGTACATCGGGATTCTTAGACTCATGTACAAGAAACCGATGTGCACTACTATGTTGGGCATAACCTATGAATACACAATCCACAGTTTTGGGTCCTATCTTTTGTGCCTTTGGTGGTGGCACAACCACTTTGGCTAGACACCCCCACACTCTCAAGTATTTATAAGATGGTTCTCTTCCCATCCACAACTCGTAAGGTGTCACATCCTTATTCTTGAGAGGTATCTTATTCAAAAGATAATTAGCCGACAAAATGGCTTCCCCCCACATGTCCTGGCTCAACCCAGAACTTATCAACATGGCATTCATCATTTCTTTTAACGTTCGGTTCTTACGTTCTGCAATGCCATTTTGTTGTGGGGAATAAGGAGCAGTGCACTCATGGATGATACCATTTTGAGCACATACCTCAGCAAATGGCGAAACGTATTCACCACCTCTATCACTCCTTATTACTTTTATCTTTTTGTTGAGTTGGTTCTCAACCTCAGTTTTGTACAAGACAAACTTGTCTATTGCCTCATCCTTACTCTTGAGTAAGTACACATGGCAATATCTAGTACTATCATCAATGAAGGTGATGAAGTACTTGTTACCACCTCTAGTGGGAACCGATTTTAAATCACACACGTCAGTGTGAATCATATCAAGGGGTTCGGTTTTTCGTTCTATTGATTTAAACGATGATCTTGTTTGTTTGGCTTCAACACAAGTTTTACATTTTGAATTTGGCTCAATCGCAGAAGCTGGTATGTGATTTAATTTAATCAAACGACGCAATGAATTAAAGTTAACATGACCAAGACGACCATGCCAAACATTAGAAGACTCAATCAAGTAAGCAGAAGTAGAAGCATTCTTATTGATGTTCTTTTTCACAGTCATTACATTGAGTTTAAACATACCATTCTGGGCATAGCCCTTGCCAACAAACATACCACGTTTAGACAAAACAAATTTGTCACTTTCAAATACCAGACGAAAACCAAACTTATTAAGCAACCATCCTGACACAAGACTCTTGCGTAACTCAGGAACATACAACACGTTGCTTAAAGCGAGCTCCTTCCCCGAAGTCCACTTGAGGATCACATCCCCTTCACCCTTGATATCAGCTGTAGCCCCATTGCCCATGTATAGCTTTTCATTTCCCACCATCTCCTTAAACGAGTTAAAGAGAGTCTTATCAGGGCAGACATGACGGGTAGCACCGGTGTCAACCCACCACCCCTTAGGTTTGTTAGACACCGTGTTTACCTCCTCCATCATGTCCGTGTGATCAGTGATCATAGCCACAAGAGGCATGTCATCATCGATCATATGGGCCTTCTCCTTTTTAGGAGCCTTACATTGATCAGCACGGTGACCAGTTTCTCCACAGTTGTAGCATCTCCCTTTAAAAGGACCAACCTTTTTCTTCACACCACCTTTCTTTGGACCTAGGTTCACACCTTTACCTTTCCCTTTGCTGTTAGACTTATGGACTTTATTGTTTTTGTTAAACCTGGAAGACTGGCCATATTCCACAACATTAGCCTTAGCATGGGCTTCCACTTGGCTTCCTTTTTGTGCCAACCGATTGTCTTCTTCAATTCGAAGACGAACCACAAGGTCCTCCATAGTCATTTCCTTTCGCTTATGCTTAAGGTAATTCTTGAAATCCACCCAAGTTGGAGGTAATTTCTCAATCATGGCAGCCACTTGAAATGTTTCACCAAGAACCATCCCCTCAGACAGAATGTCACTAAGAATGACCTGTAATTCTTGAACTTGGTTAATAACAGTTTTGGAATCAACCATTTTATAGTCCAAGAATTTTGCCACAACAAACTTCTTTGTCCCAGCATCTTCTGTCTTGTACTTGCGTTCCAACGACTCCCATAATTCTTTGGCAGTCGATATTTTGCAGTACACATTGTACAGACTATCAACAAGACCGTTTAACACATAGTTACGGCACAGATACTCAGAGTGCTTCCAAGCCTGAAGCGCACTCACAGATTGAGCATCCGCATTTTCTTCAGCAACTTCAGGGGGTGACTCTGTCAAGAATCTCGCAAGATTCAGAGTGGTCAAGTAAAACAACATCTTCTGCTGCCATCTTTTGAAGTTCAGACCAGAAAACTTTTCTGGTTTTTCAGCATGGTTGGCTACAGCTTGAGCCGCTTGGGTACCAACTAATGGTCCCATAGTCGTGGATTCGAGAGGTCCCATCGTGGAAGACGAATTAGCCACTGTAGTAGACATTTCTGAAACGAGAACACAAATCAAAATCAGAAAAAGTTGGTTTACTAAAAACCAATGAGCAAACCTACACAAGGTTGCTAAGTTCACGAATTTGAGATAATAATAAAATGTGTAACAACTTACGAAAAGTTGAACCACCAAAGGATTAAATCGATTTTGAAAATGATTTTAAACTAAACGGTGATCAAAAGAAAGATCTGTTTTAAGATTGTAGGAACACCGTTCATATAAAATTAAAATGCTAAATAAAATTAGAATTACAATTGAAAGAAATACTAAACAGAACTTGGAGAAAGTTACAACCTCAGAAGAAGAACAGAAACAAAACAATAACAGAAAACATAAAAGGGTGGCTGAGGCTTTCTGTTCAACAGAGGTCCCTTAAAACAGATTTCGGGCTACCCAAGTAAACCCGTCTGTCTCCCAGGGTACAACAGCCGGAGCAGTGTGTACTGCCGGAGTTAACCTAGCACCCGGAAATATACCTGAAACGAGAGCGTGTAGCACACTGAACGCAGGAAACTCTTCCGATCTCTCCAGTATGCAAAGTGGTGATTTATGTGATATAATTTTTGTGTTCTTTCAAGTGTGTTCTCATTCCTCACTAACATGTGTATTTATACACAACTTAAGGACACCTCATAAGCCATGTGTCATCTTGTTAAGCAACACTTGTAACCTCATATGACAAGTGTCATCAAGTATGACAAGTGTCATCAAGTTAAGTAACACTTGTAACACTTCACAAGCCATGTGTCACATATTGATATCACATTCATTATAAATTATAATAATTATATTTGTAACAAATACAAATAATTATATAATTTTCCAACACTTTCTATGTAGCTTATCGGTTGTACGTTTGGTCTCTTTCCTCATATATAAGATAAAGAGAGAGTCGATGAAGATGACCAGACACTATCTCTCTCTTAAATATCGCTATCGTCGGAGATAGGTTTTAGTCTCTCTTTCTCCTAATTTCGCATGGAGCAGATCTACATTGTGTCGTCGAGGGTATCTCCGATGGTCATCTCAACGTCAATGATAGCAGTGGTGGCATTGCTTGCAGCGGTAGTGGTGGTGATTGTGTGGCGATATTCTCCGACAAACCGGTTGAAGAAAAGGTCCGTAAATCCTAATCTGAACCCTTATTTTTTGCCCAACTATGAACCCTAATTTCAGATATGTAAGGTTGCACCAGAAAAGCATTGTATTCAAGATTCAGCGATCCGTCTGTAAGTACTCCCGAACCTGTTTGACAGGATTAAACTCAAATATACGTTTATTTCTTTCTTATTCACTACAGCTGTTCGATTTATGTGACCACTATTTAAGTATTCATTATTCTTTTTTGTAGCGTCTGTTAGCGATTTTCTGATGCTCACTGTAGTAGTTTAGCTGGCCTGTGAATTTTTTGGGGAAGGGAATTATAACTATTAAGAAAGTGCTTCTGCTTCCAAGTAACATTTAACTTGGAAAGCTTTTAGGTTTCATCCTGGTTTTGAATGAATTTCCTTCGACATCTTTTTTAAATACTAATTGTAGATGTTGATGTATTTAAGCTTCCATCCAGACGAATAGTATCCACACAATGGCTTATATATTAAAGAAACCTAGATGCATTCATGGGAAACATGTCTTAGGAATTAAGAAGGATTCGGTTATTGTTAGTGCATATTGATGTACATGATGTTGGTTGTTTTTATTGCTTTATGTTTTTGTGGTCCGAAGTTGTGTCTTTGGTTATCTATAGCGTCATTTGTTACCTTTCTTCGTTGTCGTTTATTTGTGCATAACTTATTCTTGGTTTTGAGCATATTATTAACATTTTGTGTTGATTAGGGTTCTACCACCGTATTTTTTACCGTTTGTTGAAAGTGAGGCGACAATTTATGTAACCTGAATGTGCAAAAACTAAAACCTTAGAGCAGCTGCAAGAAAAAGAAAATCTTTCAATACTAGATGCTGAACAGGGCGGTGTTTAGAATGGCCAATCTTTTTTTTTGTTTTGGTGAAGGATCATTACAAAGACAAAAGATAGAGGTTTGGTAACTCCTTTTATAATTTTTTATTTGAAAATGCAACTAATGTCTGTGATTTGTAGACTATATGTTACTTTTATTGAAATATTTGGCTTGAAATCAAATTTTTGTTAAGTTTGATTACCATGAGTTATGCTATACTGATGACAAATATAGAACCAAATTGTTACAGTTTTTGGTATAATTGTTAATAGCCAAGAAATGCAGCTGTAGGAAATGGATTACCGATTCAATCTTTGTTGTGAATAACCAAAGGTATAGGCGAATGGTAGCTTTTTTCATGGGTTGCTTTAGGTATCGATTATTCATATATTGCAAAATCCATTGTTGGTGATTAGTGTTAGGCATGGCCTTCTTACGTGTTTGTGTACTGTTGCTACTGGCTTTGACCCGTTCACGTGCAAATGCTAGGCAATAATTCACCCTTTTGTTGGTCAAATCTAGGTGAAATTTTATGTTAGTAGATTCTGCCTGAATGTCGCATACAATTCCGACTTATGTTAACTTATGTTTTATACTGGTGGAGTTTGTTTGCATGAACAATAATATTTGGCTAAACATAATAAGTCAATAATACAAAAAGTTTAAATATTATTGGATGACCTAACTTTTTATTTATTCTATCTTTGAGATTGGGCGTTACTTTGCAACAAGAGAAGTGGTCATTGATTCCAATCCGGTGAACACTCTTTTGCTTCTAAAATTAGTTCCCCATGCTATTACCTTGCATATTTTATTTATGCATCTATACTATCTACCTTAGCTTGAGAGATGTAAACCAAGACGACTCCTTGACTGGAACAACACATGGTGTCCAACAAGACATGGTGAATGAGTACCTAAAAAACAGAAGACTATGATGTAAGTGATCTTTCAAATATAAAAAACAAAACACCTTTGAATTGTCCATGCCTGTCTTCATACATACGCTTGACCATTATTTTTTGGTAGTTATTAGTACCATTTTTACTACCATATACTATAAAAGGATAATTAATTTTTATAATGGTCATTTTGTAATTGCTGCAACATCTTTGTATATGTTTCTTGATTCTTGGTGCATAGTTCTCAGAAAAGCCAAAACTAAACAAACTGACTTTTTATCAAGTTTTTTTTTTATTATAAGTTTTTTTCTCAACGTGTGGGTTAAAATTGACATATTCAACATGTAAAGACGCCGCAAGATGACGATTAAGAACGTACAACCTTTAAGCCAGAAATAAAAACTACAAAGACCTAAAGGGTGGGGGATGATAGATGCATATTTTATTTCTTGGTTATGTGCATAGTAGAAAGAAGCATAATTGGTCTTTATTAATGACAAGTGGATCGACCCACGCTTCGCGGCGGAGTCGGACCGTTTTAGAAACCGGTTGGCTACATATTATTTACTTTCAAGGCATCCTTTAAAAATCTACCATGCTAATCAATTTACTTGATGAATGTAATCTTATACATTCTGTATTATTTTTTGCAAATATACTTTATATCATTATTTATTTAGGTAATAAATTATATCTTAAGCAAAACAGATAATTAATATAGTGTTACGATCTATATGTATTTGAGACTATCATAATATATATTTAACATATTATTTAATAAAGTTAATTAATTGGTCGCACTAATAAAGATTATGTTAATTACTAAATTTAGGATGGTGCAATTATTAAATAGAAACTTTAGTAACGTATAATTAACTTGTATCAACTTTATAAATATAAAAATAATATTTTATTATTTATATTATCCTATTATAAATATGCAAAATCTTCTACGTCGTAATGCAACGCTAATAATTGTTTTGACTATTATGCATGCAAACTTACTATATATACTATTTAAATCATGTTTTACTAAAACTCTATGGTTTTAAACAATATTATGTTATTATCCAATTTCATAAACTATATTTATTGCCAAATTTCCCAAATTCGTGTGAACCTATACAAATCCCTAAATTCAATCAAACTTGTCTATCCTTGTATTCACACTCGCTCAAATATTAAGATTACTCATTGGAAACTCTTTGACCATATTCATTATCTCGCGGAGTCTACTTCGTCAATCTAAACATGTGAGTTCATAGCCCCTTTTTCTTTAAATTTTCCAAACCATTTTAGGGTGGAAAACACGCATAAGCATTTCTAGTTATCATTACTTTATTTTCAAGTAAATCATATTACTTATCATGTTTATCATCATTAATCATTATGAAACTTTATTTCAAACATTCATACTTTCTACGCAAAGTCAAATACTGTTGAATACATTTACTTGTATGTATCTGTGTGATATCATGTGATTATATACTTCGTCATGCTTGATATTGTATGCTATTTGGGAAACTTTATGCTTATGGCTCCGGAGCATCAAACGTGAGGTTCCTTGCGAAGAACTGGACATGATGACGTTGAGGTTCTTGCGAGGGACTAAACGGCGTCCCAACGCTGAGATTCCTGTGAGGAACTGAACAGTAACCGTAGAGGTTCCTCGAGAGGGGAATTAAACACGTGGAAAAACTTTGTTACCGATTGTTGGTTCCGAACCATCAATCAGGCGTCCTGCTTATGTTATGAATATCTGTTTATGAGTTGAATATCTGTTATGTGATGGAAATCTGTTTATGTGATAAATATATGTGTGTAAATGTTTATTCATGTATGACTTTGTGGAACCTTTTTCAATCATTTATTATCACTAAGTAAGTCAAGTACTGTTAAATAAATTGCTTGTATTTATCTACATTATATTGTATTCTATGGACCTGTACGAAGTCTTATGAGCAATCAATGAGATTCCTTTGAGGGAATTGAACATTTGTAAGTCTCATGAGCATCATAATCGTAGAGGTTTCATTAAGGAACTGAACATAATAATCGTAGAAATTCCTTTGAGGAATTGAACATCATTTTGTACTGGGTGACGAATACGTGTGTAATTAGAGTAATACTTGCACATTTAGTTTAACAGTATGACTTTGCAAAACCTTATCAAATATTTTTTTTAACTGTTTTCTTTTAAACCTATGACTCACCAACTATGTAGATAGTTGACCCTTCTGCGTGTTTTTCAGGTTATTGAGAATCAAGCCTTCATGATTGACGTCACACATAGGATGCTTTTGAACCTAGTTAATTTAATCAAGAACTATTTTATATGTTTATGTTATTTGTATTCAATGTACGACTTGGAATTGGATATTATTAAATAATAAAACTTTAAATAGTGTCATGTGCTTATGGTCATTCATCATGCCTTGACGTTTCCGCCGTCGGTTGGGGTGTGACAATCTCGAAGCTGGAATCTTCGTTTTGATCAGAAACTCAAAGAGTTTGGTTTACATATGTTCCTATCCTCCAAGACGTAAAGTCTTGATAAGCAAAGTTTCTCGACGAAGGATCTGGCGAACCTCCTATATTCTAGGAATACAGATTCATAGTGATAGATCTAAAAGGCTAAATGGACTAAGTGAAATTACATATATCGATGACGTCATATGATGCTTTTCGATGCAAGATTCCAAGAAAGTACACTTGCCCATGGCACACTGAACTGTGCTGAATAAGCAACAATGCCCAAGTCGGACAAGCTGATAGAAGACATGAAAAGAATTCCATATGCCTCTGCTTTTGGTTCCATAATGTATGTCATGCTATGTATCAAAACGAATGTGTCATATGCTCTGAGTATGACAAGTAGATATCAATAGAATCCTGGTGAGAGTCACTGGATTGTTGTGAAGAATATCCTGAAGTAGTTGAGAAGAACTAAGAATATGTTTATGATATATGGAGGAGTAGAGGAAGAATTATGTCTTTAACTTGAACGGTGGAGCCATAACTTGGAATAGTATATATTAGTTAACAGAACCAAAACCAAGCTAATTCCTTAAAAAACATGGAGTAGGGGTGTTCCCGTTAGGTTCGTTGCCAACGGAAGCAAAACCAACAACACACAAACAATACATAAAATAGACAGACGACACAAGAATTTAACATGGCTTGGTCGGTGTGACCTGCATCCACGGGCTACAACTATGGTTTCTCTTTATTAGCTCATAGTGCACAAGATTACAATTACATGACATGGGCTATATATAATAAAGATTAGGGCAACAAACTTAGGGACCAAAACGGGTCCCTAATAATCAATCCAAATACCTTCACACCCAACAATCTCCCACTTAAAGGTCTTACGATCATGATCAATTTTCATCCTTGTTTTCTCAGTTTCTTTTACCAATATGTCACCTAAATAAAAAACTTCCACCTCATCCAATGATTGGGGAAAAGAGCTTCACTCCGTCTTAGGTTATGTGTAGTGGGCGTGATGCCCCCCAAAAGGACCAATATGGCGCCCTTATAGCGCCCTTCCATAGAATTCCAATGATAAAGCTTCTTGATGATGTTGATGACACGTGTCGCATACCCCCCCCCCCCTCCGGAGGGTTATGACTGCACATAGCCTTAGAGAGTGAAACACAAAATGATCAAAAGACATAAAATAAAAAATAAATATAACACAAATCCATTGGACAAATGCAAGTTACAAATTAAATATAACAAAATTCCAAATTTGCATAACATAAAAATAAGTTCAATGAAATTACAAATGATAATCATTTCATCCTAAAAAAAGGTCCATAACTTTTTAGTCAAAAGTACTCAACATGAACTCCAAGGGCACTTAAAAACCCATTGCTCCTCCCATGCAACCCAATTATTTTCCCAGCACATGGTGTTATACTAAAGTGAACATACCCTGCACCCATTTCTTCTCCATAAGGCCCATGTGTCCCCTTGTTTGTGTGAAAACTGATCGACACTATCGCTTCCAGTCCGTCACACCCTTTAACACGTCCATAAAACCCAGAGATGCTAGTCAAATACTCAATTTTATCGTCCATATTAACCAGGTGTATATTTGATCCATCTGTTCCTCCATGGATTTGTGACAAAACAGATTCACCATCCCTTTTCTGATATGCAAATTGAAGAGCATAAATCACATTCAGCACGCCAACATGAACACGTATTTGTTTGATAGCTGAGAAAACTCCATCGTCCCAAGACTTACCACCAGCTGCGCCCCATGGGCCTGCATGCCTTGATAATTTCATCATAGAAAGACTAGAGAATAACTGCATGTAGTAAAGAAATTAATCGGAGGGACAAAGAACATTTCAGCTCCAAAACAACAAGACAGATTGACAAATGAATAAACCTCATCAGGGATGATTTTGCCTTCATACTTAGAACATGGGCCTGATTTGGGCATCACATAAACCCCAATTGCATTGAGGTAGTTGCTAGCACGCCCGTGAAAGCCTACTACTGCCCCGCCTTCGACATCATGTGAGAAAACAGTGCCACTCTCATCACCATACGGGCCATAACGCTTCAAATTTGTCGTAAAGCATATGGATGTCACTATAGCACCATATGTCCCGCTTATTGACATCAAATATTCATGAGTGTCATCAATGGAAATCTGCAAATTCGGAAACAACAAAACTTTTATATGATTCAAATGCTGTAAAATCAAACTTGTGTGGAATGACATCAAACTTTTATCAGAGAATATAAGTTACTTGGTCTACAAATTGCCCACCCTTGCCGAAAGAAGAGCTTTGAGCTTCACCGTTGCTGCACTTGGTTTGAAATTCAATGGAGTGAACAACAATATTATATAGAACAATTATCTTCATCTTTTGAATAACGCCTTTGGGCAAATAAAACCATTTGTAACCCTCTGAACCACCCCATGGTCCATGAGTTATGCAACCTTCCAAATCGACTGTTGATCCCTGCAAATCAAACAGACAAATTGTAGGGTTATGGTTTAAAAACATAAAAAGTAAGAACAATATAAAAGTTTAATAATAATGAGGTGATACCATATATATTTGGTTTCTACCGAGAATGCAGAAGAATGGTGTGTGTAGATCGACTGTTTAAAGGCATGGAAAACGAACAGGCGAATTGAAGAGGCCACACTTAATGTCTCGTAAACCAGCGAAATGTAAAGGAAGAATATCGACCATCTTTTTCAAAATAATATACATATTTAACGTTTTCTTTTCTTTCGAAACGGTGGTACCGTCAGTTATGTTAACCTAAACAATCCGCACATATACAATCTTCCAATCCGGCAATACTAGGAGCTAAAATATGAATCTCAATAATAGTTGGAAGCCGGTGGTGGTGGAGAAGGCAGCTAAATGCTTGTCTTCCTGAAAAAGAAAGACCGTATCCTTTGATGGGACACTCGTCTTTGCCAACGATGTTTTTAGACTATGGTGGTGTTTGTTTTTTCTGAAAAAACTCTTATGTACTCTTATGTATGCGCCGCGCAGATTAGGCCCAGACATTTAGTGTGACAACCCGTATATTCCTGGTTAACTTTAATATTATATTAACGTGCAATTATCTGATTATCTATGTGCATTAGGCTTAATTTATTTAAATTAGGTGAACCTACGTGCGAACATAGACAATTAGGTCCGACAACATTTACCCGTAGTGGAAATCGACTTAAAGTTCTGTGTTTATTCAAGCTAGAACTTCAATAATAAAAATATAAAATATTCATTTTATATTTACGTAACATTACGTTACGTCGTAACGTGTTCAAAACAAGTCATTTATTCAAATGACGAATTCATTCCGTTCAAAACAAAAGTTCACATTCGTTTTATTCAAAACATTATTTCACCTCGATAAAAATAATCTTAACATTCGATTATATTCAAACGTCAAATCCAAAACTATTACGTTGTGTCCGACGTAATCCAAACATAACGTTCATTCGAACGACAATTCATTTCACACAATAATTAGTTTTATTCCTAAAACTATTTCAATCCAAACTATATTATATTTTCACCAAAACTTCAAACAATAAACGCTCATGTCGAGCAAAGTTTTTATTTCCAAACTTTAGTACGTCATTGTGCATAATTAAAACGACAAACAATCAGGACATGTGACATTCCCGTTCATTCAAAATTAAACCCGACACTTATTTATTTTATCGATTTATATGAATATATAAATCATCCGTTCTCGAGCCAAAAACCGACTTTTCACTCGTTTATCCTTTTGACTCGAACGAAGTGTCGTTGGACTCGTTGGATCGACCCGGACTCAACCCGACCCGACCCGAGAACCGGTTCAGCCCAGTGAGCCCAATGGGCCTACCGGCCCAACTTCCTTTTCTTTCCTTTCTTTCTTTTTCCTCGGCCCGATTTCTGGCCCACTTCCTTCTCTCGGCCCGCCGGCCCGTTTCCTCTTCTTTCTCGGTTTGGGCCGAAGCCCAACACTCCTTCTCTCCTTCTTTTGGGCCGCCGGTCGAACCCGACATTCTTCTTTCTTTCTCGGTTTTGAACCCGAGACCCCTTCTTATTCTTCCTCTTTCTCTTTTCTTTCTCACGGTTCTTTCTTCTTGTCCAATTTCAACCAAACTAATCTCCTAACTAGTAGGATGTAAACTCCTATGAGCACATGTCTAAACCATTATGTCATCTAGATATTAGACAAGTTTGTTGGTTATCCATTGGGTAATCTCTTTAAACACCCACACATGAGACAACTTTGTCTCACCTAGCCACTTCTTGTCATTCCTTGTCCCCTCTTCTAGCCCAACATCGAGCCACCACCTTGCCTCCCTAACCGGCTCTAGCCACCCTTGAGCCACCTAGTTGTGGTCTTGATTTCAAGCAAGATTGTCTCCCAAAGTACACAACCAAACTAAGAACCATTGGACATTACCATTGACCACTTACACACCCAACATTTTTGTCTCCTTAGCCACCACAATGTCCCCTTGTCCCCTCCTTCCTTGTGACCGGTTTTAGGAGCAAAACACAACACCACCACCCTATAAATTGGGGACTTGATTCACACTTCCAAACCTTCACAACCCTTCTCCATTTTCGGTTCACTCACATCAACCGAATCCTCCATATCTCCCGGCTCTCTTAACCGCCAACCATCACCATACACTTAAACACTTAGCCACTTAGTCACTTCCAAGATCAAACACCCTTTCACACTCTCTCTTGCTCTCGGTCACGAGTAAAGCCACCACCGCCACCATCGATCATCACCAATCTCCTCTCCTTTCAAGTCCACCACTCTTAGTTACTTGAGGTAATCCATCAACACACTTCATTTCTTTGATTCTTATTCAAGTTCCTTCATTTAAACAAACATTCTAATCTCTTGTTCTTGACAAATCCATGGTGATCTTTCCATTCTTTTATCATCATTCCACCTAAAAGTCAAGATCAAGGTTGGGTTTGGAGCATAACCGGAAGCTTTGTTCAACAACCCATTATCGTCATTACCGATCCGGATAACTCTAAGTGAGGAAACTTACTTATTTTTCTTTAAATCTCTCATATTTAAATGTCACATGTCATGTTCAAGAATAAGTCTTGATTTGGTTGTTGTATGACTTGCTAGCAAACATGTATGTTAGTATGGTTATGTGCTCATGATGGAAACTAGTTCATGTTAAGTTTGGTTATTTGACAAAAATATATAAATAACTTGTATGCTTGTTAAAAAGAGCCACTTTAATGACCAAGTTTGGACAACTACTAATTCTTGTATGTTAAAAATAATTTGGAACACTTAACTTGGTGTAAAATGGGTATACATAATGTCAAAAATCGGATTTCATGAAAAATATAAGTTTTGTAAAAACTGGACAGAGATGACACACTTTCTGCGTGTCATAAATCTGCTGTCATCTGGGAATAACATGAAGTATGAACACTGAATAGAGATGACACACATTTTCTGCGTGTCATAAAACTGTTGTCACTTAGAAAAATATACATTTTTCCATATTTTTCAAACACTTATATTTTGACTCCAAAACCAAAACTAAAGTTACTAAAGGATGATTTTGAGCCTATAAAAGTGTTTATCAAAGATTCAACCATGAAACTCTAAAGAAATGTAAACATGGAATTTCTTGTGATAAAATACCATTTATTTTCACGAAGAATGGGGTATAAAGCCTTGTGACAAACTTGTGACCACTTAGGACTTGTAACATATGATTTAGGGCTGCGAAGATTATTTTCTAAACTTACAAAGTGATTCAGGAAGTCAAACACTTGAAAACGGAACAATCGGATACCGTAATACGACTTTGCAACGGAAAATATAACTTCATATAATTTTGAAAACATTTCTTCATACTAATGGGTATACTTTCAAGTGTCAAAATTCTTTCGTAAAACGCGACATATACCGTGTATTAACGCGCGGTATAATACGCGCGTTCAAACCTTAATAAATGAAGGATTTTATTTATTAATCAAAAGGGTTCAAAACCTTACAAATATTTAAGGAATTAAATATTTATAATTTTCCTAACGTTTAATGAAAAATAATCCATATTATTCAATATTCATTTTTCAAACGCGAAAATC
>JBCNJP010000027.1:87848926-87958006 GCA_039602395.1 Deinandra increscens subsp. villosa | reverse complement strand
CCTACACGATGGATTAAACTTTTGCTACCAACCTTAGCCTTCAACATATAACGACCTTGGCTATTGGTCACCAGATTATACGCTTCAGTTATCAAAGAAATGGGAATGTCTAGATGATGATTATCTTTAATACGATTCAGGGAGTATAGGATTCTCCAGATTATGGGCATTACTTGAGTATAGCAAAGATTGGTAACATCGAAGAACTCTTGAATCAAAGAAGGAAAAGGATATTTCAAACCTATAGTAAAGGGATATTCAGGAAAACAAACCCATTTTTTGGATTTGCTGTCAATTGCGGATGGTAAACTCAAAGCCCAAAAAACGACGGAAGAAGGAAAAGACCCAGAATCCCTCAAGCGTATAATATCAAATGGAACTATCATACATTCCTCTTCGGCAGTTTAAGGGACTATGCCCTGTGATTCGATATAATCGTCTGAATCGATCTTGTAAGAAGGAGTCTTCACCCTCATCTTTGAAAAAAAGAAGAAGAAGATATCGATAGTATGTGGAAGAAGGGAAAGCGATGAAGCAGTAACTGACTTGGGGAAAAGGGTTTTGCAAAAAAATCTAGACACAACTGAATCATCAATGTAGATAAGTAAACTAGGATGGAAAAATAAAAAATAAAACAAGTTATAGGGAATCGAACCCACGCCAAATTTGAGTAACAGACGACCTGGACCAGTTGAACTGGTTGGAATATTGTTTAATAAATGAAATTTGTATCTTATATTAGAAGCGCTAGTACATATTTTTAAGTTCCAAGTACGTTATATGTAAAATATAATCCATCCTAATTAAACATCAACTAAAATTATCGCAGATCCTATCCACGTTTATGAACATCCAAAAAAACTAACAACCAATTAAAACACCCGCAATTCATATCCATGATATTTCTCCACGATAAACCCTAGTTCCACATTTTGCTTGGGTTAACAGTATTTCAAAGGAGCTTGCTTTGATCAATCCAGGTACTAGCTAATTCCGTTTACCACTACTTTTATTTGCTTCAACTATGATCGTGACGATATTAGGCATCATAGTATACAAGATCGTGATCCATTTTATTAATTTTTGTTCATAATCATTATCATGTGCAAACTATGAGTCATCAATGGGTGAAAAGTGGGCATCGTGCTTCGAACGAGTATGTGGAGGTGGTAAAGCAATTTTTGAACGTTGCTAGACAAAATTTGAACTCCAGTGGGTTAACATTATGCTCATGTGGTAACTGTCTTAATACGAGGCTACAAAATATAGATGTCATTACTGGCCACTTAATCAATGTAGGAATTGATAAGTCGTATACACAATGGGTGTACCACGGTGAGGGTGACGATGAAGACAGTGAAGAAGATGTTGGAATAGATGATTTTGTTAATGATGAATCTGCTGGTGGCGTAAGAGCAGGATTAGAAGATGCAATTGGTGATCAATTCTTTGATATTGGCCCTACCAATGATCTAACTGGAAATCAACAACCAGTTTTTAAAAATACTCGTTTACAGAAGCTGCATGAAGCGTTAGATAGTCCTTTGTATGAGGGATGCAAGAATACTCGTACATTGACCTTTGTTGTGAAGTTGATGAATTTGAAAGTAATGAACAAATGGACTGATAATTCATTTGAGATGCATTTGAAGTTGTTTCGCGAGGTACTTCCCGAGCCAAATAATTGTCTAGAAAGTTATTACGAAGTGAGAATGTTGCTATGTGAAGCTGGTTTAGGTTACGAGCTTATTGATGTTTGTTAATATGATTGTGCTATTTTCTACGGGGATAACAAAGATGCCATAGCATGTCCAGTTTGTAAAAGTGGTCGTTATGTGCGTAACAAAATTGCTCACAAGAAGTTGCGATACTTTCCGATAACACCTCGTTTAAAGCGCCTCTATGCGTACACGCCACATAGCTAAAGACATGCGGTGGCATAAAGAAGTACGACGGGATGAGGATGGTGCTTTACGTCATCCTGCTGATGGAAGGGCTTGGAAACATTTTGATGAGATGTATCCTCAATTTGAAAATGATTCGAGGAGTGTACGATTGGGGTTGGCTTCAGATGGTTTTAACCCATTTAGCAATATGTCAACATCATATAGTATGTGGCCAGTAATTTTGATGCCTTATAACATGCCACCTTGATGTACACTACATAAGAGCAATTTTCTTTTAAGTTTATTGATTCCTGGTCCAAAATCTCCAGGTAAGGACTTTGATGTGTTTCTAAGGCCCCTTGTAGATGAACTTACAGTTCTATGGCGTGTTGGGGTTGAAACATATGATGAATATTCAAAATCAAATTTCAGGCTGCATGCCGCAGTAGTATGGACCATCAGTGACTTCCCCGCTTATGCTTACCTATCCCGGGTGGAGCACTATAGGCAAATTGACATGTCCAGTATGCTTGGAGAACACCCGTTCTAACCGTATTCGTGGTAAGCAATCCTATTCAGGAGACCGATGTTTCTTAAGAAAATCACACAGGTGGAGAAAGAGTTTAGAGTTTGACGGAAAGCAAGAGAAAAGGGAACAACCTCGTCACTTTACAGGTAACGATATATTACAACAACTAGCGGATGTTCCTACATTGATTACTGGGAAAGCACCTAGTAATGAGAATAGGAAGCGTAAAAGAGGAATTGATGAGTTGAACTGGTAAAAAAAAAGTATATTGTTTGAACTTCCGTATTGGTCTAAATTATTGCTGCATCATAATCTTGATGTAATGCATATAGAAAAAAATGTATGTGATAATATAGTAGGTACTTTGTTAAATGATCCTGTGAAATCAAAGGATACTACAAAAGCACGTTTAGACTTGGAGGACCTTAACATTCGCAAGGATCAATGGCTGAAAGAGAGAAATGGAAAATTTGAGAAACCTCATGCTAATTTCACACTCTCTAAAGATGAATGTGAGAAGTTTTGTGAATTCATAAAGTCTGTTCGGCTACCTGATGGTTATGCGTCCAACATTTGTCGATTCGTGACGGACCGTAATACACTTGGAGGGATGAAAACACATGATTGTCATGTATTGCTTCAGAAGATACTCCCGACAGCTATTATACCTTTCTTAGATAAGGAAATACGTAAAACTTTGATCGAGTTTTGCCAATTCTTTCAAAAGATAAGTTCTAAAACCCTATATGTCAAAGAACTTGAAGAAATGAAGACCGATATTGTAATTATATTGTGCAAACTTGAGAATATATTTCCTCCATCATTTTTTACGATCATGGTTCACTTGTGTGTACATTTACCAGAGGAGGCATTGTTAGGCAGGCCGGTCAGTCAGAGATGGATGTTCGGGGTTGAATGCCGGATGGGAACATATAAGGGATATGTTTGTAAATTTGCACGTCCCGATGGCTCTATTGCTGAAGCATATGTTGTTGATGAAGCTGTCACATTTTTATCTCGTTATCTAGATGACAGTGAGACAAGATTTAATCGTCCAGAACGCAACTGGGCTGTACCGACCACTAATCACAAGATGGAGTTATTCAACAACAAAATTCGTACATTGGGGGCTTCAAAATTCGGACAACTAGGGGACGTTGTTGATGCGGTGCAATTGTATATCATTAATAATTGCGAAGATGAAATTGATGATTACTTAAAGTAAGTTGACTGTACTAAGCTATACCGTTTCATATTTTTTTAAGTAGTTAATCCAAAATTTTCAACATATCTTATATTTCATTTAGGGAGCACAAGGAAGCATTACAATCAAGGGGTGTAGAAGAACAAAATTTAGTTACTATACAAAAACGTGAATTTCCTTCTTGGTTCAAGAAAAAGGTAAAAAGAAAAACTCTTCCCTGTAATTAGTAATTGATTTTAAGCACACAAATAATCTTTGGTATTTATAGATGTCTTTGCTTAGAGTCAAGGGGGATCATCGAGCAACAGATGATTTGTACGCATTGTCACAGTTTCCCGATGATCGCTATAATAGTTGGCAAAGTTGCAATGTTCATGGTGTTAGATTTCGTTGCAAAGAGCGTGATGACAAGTTCACTACACTATTTAGTGGAGTTTTTGCAGGGGAATACGATGATGAAACAAGGATTTATTATGGTGTTTTACTCGAAGTTCTGTAGTTGGATTTCATACTCGGCAGAAAGGTATTCATGTTTCGTTGCAAGTGGTATAATATAGATCCAAAGGGAAAAAAGATGGTGGTTGATCACAAATTGACATCAATTGACATTACATCTAAGTGGTTTGTAGATGAACCATTCATCTTCGCTAATCAAGCTCAACAAGGTTTTTATATGAAAGATATGGCACGTGGGAAAAATTGGATAGTGGTACAGAAAGTAAACCATCGCAACGTTTATTATATACTTGAGAACGATGAAGACTAAGTATTGTCGAGTGATATATTTCAAGAAGAGGAATCAAGTGAGTTGCCACCTTTTCAACCAACCAAAGAATTACCTGACTCATCAAGAATAGTCTGAAAAGATGTAGAACCTGAAACTTTACCGTATGAGGAAGTTCAATAAATACGTAATTCGTATGCCCGTGTGGGTGACTTAGAAGATACATATGACGACTATGATGACAGTGGTAGAATTTTTATGAATGACGAATCTATACTTGATTCCGAGTCCGATTATGATTATGATGATCTAGATCATAATAGTGGTAGTGATGACGGACTTGCATGATTTTCACGACAAGATCAGGCGTGGGCGAGGTGACCACAATTTATTATTATTTTTTTGTTGTGAAACAGTACTAATTGTAGCAGCATCAATGATATTGGTTATAGTTGTGAAACCTAAACTTAGTTTAAATCTTAGTAACTACAATTTGTTAGAATTTTGGAAAGCATTGTAAATAAAACTATTATATTACGTGGATTCACAAACCAGCCATCAAAGTGATCATTGTTTACATACAAAAAATGCCTAGATACCACTAGGACTTTTCAAACTTACATCCACCAAAACAAAACCTGCCCAAATATCAACAACCAAGCTCCAATTTCTGAATTATCTCTACATAGAAATGGGAAACCTAAAGTAAAAACATAATTTTAGTAGGTAAGCATGGATATGAATGATGTATGAAAGTTAGCACTTTTGTTGGAAGCTTGTAATTTTAGTCTACTGGTCAAATCGTGAGAGTTAGGTCACTCAAAACATTATTTCTCTCCTTTTTGTTTCAATAAAAGTATGATTACTAAAACTATATTGTTGCAAAATTATAAATGCACTTTGAGTGACTTTTTTTTATTGACCCCTTACGAGGTATACCGAACGGCAAACACCTGAACAGGTCGAGATCTATCTTAGTTAGCATAGTATCCTACCTATGATGACGACTACTACTACTAATCTCTAAAATTGTTAGTGTGTTTTTTTGATTTGGTGCATGTTCCTTCCATGAGCAGGTTTAATGTTTGTTATATAAATTTGTTGTTCTTTTAACGGATTGAAAACTTGGTTGTTCATCAAACATATCAAGATTTGTTTTATGCTCAACATTCAAGTACAGGTTAGTTCTTTGTGTTCATATTATTTTGGTTTGCCAATATTAGGTTTAGCTAAGTTAAAGGCTTAAATGCTTAATAAATACCACATGATTGTTAATAGGAGTTTGAATAGCTTGTGATTGGTCTAACGGGCTCAGCTCACTTACACACATAATACGTCATGTTCTTCATCCACCAGCTAATAGGATGACTCTTCATGACTTTTGCTCCAGTTGAGTCTTTACAAGATGCTCTTAAACAATTGTTTCTGATTGATGCTATCACTACAAGATAAAAGACTTTTAGTGACTAAAAAAAAGAGTCAAAAAAAGTAAAAAAAGAGTCACTAAAGCACCAAATACTTTCTCCTTCTCAAATAAAAAATGTCACTATCGGAACGATCGCTAAAAGTCTTTATTTACTCTAACTTTAGTCACTAAAAGTCCAATATTTTTTGACTTTAGCTTGAGTCACTAAAAGTTCAATATATTTTGACTTTAGCTTGAGTCACTAAAAGTCCAATATATTTTGACTTTAGCTTAAGTCACTAAAAGTCCAATATATTTTGACTTTAACTTTAGTCACTAAAAGTCCAATATATTTTGACTTTAACTTTAGTCACTAAAAGTCTAGTATTTATTTACTTTAACTTTAGTCACTAAAAGTCCAATATTTTTTACTTAAACTTTAGTCACCAAAAGTCCAATACTTTTTTTATTTAAACTTTAGTCACTAAAAGTCCAATAACTTCAGTCACTAAAATTCCAATAATTATTTATCCATACATCCATTAAAGAACACAATGTTTCTATTTAGATGAATCAAAAACTCTCAAACCATGAAAGCTAAACTTGTTGCATAAACTCTCCAAATTAAGACATGGCAAATCACCAATATTTCAAGCCAAACAAAAAGTCGTTATGGTTCATATATGAATCCAAGAAACAAAAACTAAAAGAGTCCCAAGACCATGCAAGTCAAACTAAGTTATCAAAGACAGAATGCAGTTAACCATATTATTTGGAACCCACCCATGTTGAGAATGTAAGTAATGTTGTTGCTGCTTCAAGTTGGGTGAGAGAGTGTAGCTAGCTGTCTTGATTTATCATCCATTCCAACTGATCAGCCAACACAGAGAAAAGAAAACAAGAAAAGGTTATTCCAAGGACAATCTAAGTAAGTGCACTAACAAGAAGATAAACACTGTTGCATAAAATACATAAAACAAATGAATTTAAAAAAAAATTAACATTCTACTTGCAAACTAAAGCATGAACATTCCATTTAATAATTATTCAAGTTTCATTGTAAAACAAAAATTACCTCTATTACATTCTATTTGACCTCTAGTCATCCTAAAAGTTTAACACTTGAGACATTTTTATAGAAATAATACCAACATGCACCTATGAGTTCCTTACCTGAACTACATGTAAGTTGACATTTTTCTATAGATATTTTAAACTTCAAGTGTACATGCACAAATAGAAAAAGAAAATAAAGAACACTATAATTATAAAGATATACACATTTGACCATATATTTCATTAACTTTGTTACACATCATTCTAACTTTTACTTTTTAGTAATAGTTAGTCACTTACTTGACTGTTGACTTACATTTCTACAACTAGATCCTAAACTGGTGCTCATCGACATGCCCCCTTGTATTTATAATTCCTCTCTTGATGGTCATTTCACATGTCCTTCTTAGTACCTATGTGTATTCTATTTCATGTTCACGCACTAGTTGAATATAAGACACAGTGGAACAGACCAAGTGAATGATTAAAAACTAACAGATATGAAGAGGGTAATTTTATTATTATTATGGAGGCTTCTATGGGTTTGGATGCCTGTTGGTATCTCAATTAGTCAACTCTCTCTTCATTTCTCTTCATTTCTTGTTGTTTTTGGTTGATATTGGTTCTTGAAACAGGTGAACATCTAAAGCTGAGTTATTTGAGCCCATATTTGGAATCATTGGCACCAAATTTCACAAGTGGAGTAAATTTTGCAGTAGCTGGAGCCATGACTCTACCTCAGTTTGTTCCTTTCAACTTGATGTTCAAATTCGCCAATTCAATACCGTAATTAGATAGTAATGAACATAACTTCTGACTAACTTGGGTTGTGAATAGCCACACAAGTCTCTTATAGTATCAGTATGATTCAACCTCACTAAGTTTGTGTGCATGAACATAACTTCTGACCTATAGTAGTACATACATCTTTATTGACCTGATTTATATGGTGAAATTCACACTCATTGTCAATAGATTTTGGGTTTTTGTGATATCACACTCATGGCAAAAGAATAAAAAGTAATGCATGTAAGAAAAAGAAATAGATGGATAATATTACCTGCTATGACTTGCACGAGATGATGTTGGGTTTCTTGTAGAACCACGATTATATACACTAGATGAATCATTCACTGCCTGAAATTATTTAGAGTAAAAAAATATCAATATGCAATCAAATATGATTATAATTTCTGAGAATGATATATTATAATTACCTGTGTGTTCAAACCTACAAAAATATTAGACAGATTTGCATTAGGTAGTTGCTCTTTGATAACAGCCATAAATCACATCATAGCTTCTTGTCTATCTTTCAATTCCTTCATTTCAGCATCTTGTCTTTGTTTTGATTCATCCATTTCTTTCATTTTGTCTTCAAGTTCGTTAATACGAGCCTTCAACACTGGTACTTGAGGATCTTGTGAGAAACAAGATTATTCTTGTCTATCGAACACGGGCTCTTTTTTCTCCTCCTTTGACCTTAGCCAGGTTATTTTTTCTCCAATCCCCTACATCCGTAGAACTAGTAGACCCATGCTCTAGTTTTTTCAATTTACCCTTCAATTTATAGCAGTTCAAAACAAGATTATATTTATATAACAATAATAGGTAGCTATATGAAACTTGTTAAACAAAAAGTTTAGATATACATACCACAACTTCAGCAGCCGCTCCATTGACGATACTTCCATCTTTACGTGTACGAGTTCAACAATATATTTTTTCTCGTGACGGTCGGACACCATCATTCTTTTTTGTCTACAAAAATTTGATCATAATTAACACTTAGAATAAAGAACAATTTTTTCCTCTTTTAACAAATACTCTTAAGGTTGTTATGCGAATGAAAATAAATATCACCTCGTCATGAATAAGCCTAGCAAATGATTTTGTTCCGGTCACATGAGGCTCATTGGACTTGGAACGGATCTTTTTCCTCATCTCACTTTCCTCCTACTCATTTACATATTAGTGACAATTCTATAAATATAATGATCATATTAGTGTCATTTACAAACTTAGATTACCTGAGCTTTGTTGTCAAACCAATAAGTCACTAGCTTCTTGAATTGTATTTTATCAACCCTAGGATCATTTTGGACATCCACGATACCATCTACTGTTGAACTTGGATCATACCACTTTTTTTTCAACTCATATTTCCATGACTTAAATTTTGTTCCCATATCAGACAACACCCAGTTTTTAACTGATTCTGTTTCAGCTGGAAGAAAAATAAATCGGCTCTACAAATGAGATTAAGAAAAGAAGTTAATATTTTAAATCATGCACATTAGACCATTCGATTTATGTAACAAAAATTACCTTCACGAGGGTCCACAAATCTTTTTTTTATCTTCAGGTACATTCCTCCAATCTAGGTACTCTATTGAAAGGTGTTTAGACATCTTAACTAGCATCCCCAAAAAACTAGTTAACTCATTTCCCTCATCCCCAACCGGCTGTCCTAACTCGTTAAAATTAACTTCAACCCGCTCATCACTCTCTAAATCCCAAATAGCTTGTTTTCTAGTATGACCTCGAACCTTTTTTCATGGACCTACATTAAATGTTTAAACATGGCACGTTAGGATAAACATAAGACAACACTTAAAAGAAATAAGGTCAATTACCATAAACAGATTGTACACTATCAGCAACTTCACTTAGAGTTGAATGTCGTTGTTCGATAGGATGCTCCACTTCTGTGCTTTGTTGTTGAAACTCACCAGTTTTTAACTATACGTAGCCTTTTAGTTTTACCCATCCTGTAGATTAGTGAAGATAATTTACAGATTGTTAGTGATACAAATAACTATATATATAGTTGTAAAGAAAATCTAATTGTCATAAGGAAAAACAAAAAATTGATTATTACAACCTGTTGTCCAATCGGACCATTTTGCTATTTCTAATTTTGTAACTCATTTTCATCTTCTTCTACATCTTCAGACTCTATGATGGTTGTATCATCAACTTCATCATCAGCATCACTCCTAACCCTATCTAGGCATGGTACATCAAGTGTGTGAAGAATTGAATCAAGACTGCTTTGATCAGTGTCACATTGCATGTTAAACGCATCCCTAACCCTCACATGCCTAGCAACAAACCAATCTTTTAACTTTGGATCATGAGCATAATACACCTTGTCAGATGCCAACACAAAAGGGTCATCAAGTAAATTAGCACCTGTGTGATCCCAAATTCATCTCTTTTACAACCCCTATTGGTGTCAAACCAATCACACTTGAATAAAACTACCTTAATCTTACCTGAATAATTCAACTCAACAATATTCGTCAATGCTCCATAGTAATTAATTACTCCTGGTGTAGTGCTTCCACCAACACAACTACCATCCACTACAGTAACAACAACTCCACTGTTTTGGGTTTTCAAGGATTTTTCATGGTCTTTTGTATGGAAACGATAACCTTTGACAAAATAGCCTGGATATCATTTCACAAAACTAAGTGGACCACGAGCAAGCCACTTGATTTCTTCTGTGACCCTTGAATCCTTTTGCTCTTCTAAGCGTGCAACCTATGGAGGATTATGAAAAAACATCTTAGGTCAAACCAATAACATAAATACTAGTTTTGGTTATGGTATGGTAATATTACCCGGTTTCGAAACCATTCACTAAAGTTTTCACAATGAATTTTTTGGAGTTGATTCTCATTCAGTCTTCGTGCACGATTCTGCCCTTTAACGAAAGTTTTGTGTTCCCTTAAAATAAAAGAAAAGGATTTAACATACAATGAAATCTCATGAAAGAACTGAAATAATTAGGAAATAGAAGTGACCTACTCTCGAAAAGGTGTGATTGAGTTAACATTAAACAAGACATAACGATGTGCTTGTTTAAGAGACCTCTCATCAATATCAGATTTGGGGAATCTTTTCCTCTTACGATTTGATGGTTGAGAATTCTCATGTTTCCCCAATGGTCGGCCAGGTCTAAGGAAGTTGGATTCTTCTATCTCATTCTGAATGTCAACATCATCGTTCCTTATTGGTCTCGAAAATAGGGTCTCAACTCCAGATAAATATCTAGAGCAGAAAGTTAGGCTTTCTCTAGCCATGTACCCTTCCGCTATTGAACCTTCTGGGAAAGCTTTATTATTTACATACGATTTAAGAGTTGATAGGTCCCTTTCAATTGAGTACATCCACCGAAAAGTCACAGGTCCTCCAAGTCGTACCTCTCTAACTAGATGGATCACCAAATGAACCATGACAGTAAAGAACGAGGGAGGAAAAATTTGTTCCATCTTGCATAATGTTATAGCAATTCGAGATTCAAGAAACTTGAGATCACCTTCCGTCAGGTCCTTTAGACAAATCCGCATAAAAAAGTAATTTTACCATACCATGCACCCAAATTAGTGCCACTTCCATGCACCCAAATGAGTGTCACTATGTAACAAGTATATCACTATTTGCCACCTTCTAATATGAGTATTATAAAGGAACCCACCCCTGTTCAGTTTGCATCTAAGGTGCCACAAAATGTTGGTTAAAAGAAGCTTAAGTTTGGTTTAGTAATTTTGTTAGATAAATAATGGTCAGATTTTAGTCTTTACATTATATATTTGCAGTAGAAGAAAGTATAGCTATTCACTAAGGGAGTTGCAAACCAGTATACGCATCTGGCTAGGGAATATGCTACAACAAAACCCCAAGAACTTGAAGCTAATATTCAAGGTGATCATCCTTCATTTGTCAAGCCCATGCTTTCATCTCATGTTACTGGTGGATTTTGGCTGGTTAGTTTTGTTTATAAACAACACTTATCTAACTGTAAGTAATGACATAATGATAAGATTATTGTTAATTTCGTAAGGTCTCCCCTGTCATTTTTGCAGGACACAGTTGCCCAAGAATGATACCTTCCCAACTGTAGGTAATTGCAGTTTCTCCATCTCACTTAAGATGAGTTATTTGTTATATGAATCACCAGTCATATAATTGTTGAGATATAATTGTTCTAATGCAGGGTGCCAATTTTGATATCAATTAACTTGAATACATAACCAGATTAAATTAGAGGTCAGAACAATACCAATCGACGATGAGACCGTGAATTGTTCCGACGATGAGCTGAGCAGGTACGACTGAGCTTCGGCGTGAACACAGAGGCGCTGCGTAGGTACGGCTGAGAAGAGAAGATTGCAATGGATTGTTCCCGCCGATGAAGGAGGCTGTGTTAGGGCTAAGGTCGCCGATGGATTGGAGTGCGATGGATTCGTCCCGCCGAAGAAGGGGGTCTCCAATGGATTGTTCCGGTCGCTGGTGGATTGTCCCGGTCGCCGGTGACGATGGATTGAACTCGCCACTCGCCGATGGATTAGGGCTGGAATCGAGGAATTGAGGATATGAACTCGCCAGTCCCTGATGATTAGGGATATATCTGATTAAAATTTAAAAGTGACTTTTAGTGATTTAATTATTTAAAGTTATTAAAATTAAGAGTCACCAAATGTCATATATCTTGTTGTGTATATATGAAAATGGCACCATCACGAGATCAGGGAAAACTACGACAGGTCTTGCATCTTTCTCCTAACTGAAGGCTCTATTTAATATACTAATATCATTCCAAATTTAACAGACAGTATTTGGAAGACACAGTTTGTTTTTTAATTTTTTATTTTGTACCTTCTCAATACAAGGCCATCTATATATTAAAAACGAATTATAGGCCCCCCAATTCATGCCTTTGGTTTAATTCATACCAATTCTGATATAAAAACTTGCCGGATGATGAAAATGGCCTTGGTTTTTTAATGTTACAACAATTTTAATCTATAACATGCTGAAATGTATGGGTGGCCCTAATGAAAAAAGTTGAATACTTGAACAAGTGTGTTATTTAGACCTATCACACCATAAATTGTCTTCGCTACTGACGTGTTTAATGTTCTTGTGATAGAGCTTCCATTGCAAGCTTCACTAGCAAGGACTTTATTTGAGGCAATTAAGTATGATTGTTTGACCCAAGCTTTGACTGTAGCTGCTATGCTATCGGTTGAAGGTACATTACTTTAAGGACGGATGTATACTTCAAAGCATGTTACTTAGATGCATTATTATGGCTGTGAACTTAAAGGAACCAATTTCCTTGCTATTATGAGGTGATATGTATTGAACGAAGGATCCTTTATTTGTTGATAGTGTCAAACGTGTGTTGGATTAATAATAGTTTGTTGTAAATCCGGTGAAGGTAACAAATAGGGTCGGGAATTTGAAAGGTGATGGATATGCAACAAATGAACGGATCAAAGAGATACGAAAACACCACCCTAACAACCCGTTGGGCGATCTAAACGCAAATTGAGATACAAAAATCACCGCTCAATTCAAACTTAGAATCTAAAGAACACCACCTGAGTTTCCAAACTTAGACTAGCAATGGAATAACAAGTTTAATCACACTTGAAAAAGTAACTCAACATAAAATCATCTAACTCTTCTCTCCTTTGTTCGTTTACTTTGGGATTACATATAAGAAATTTCAAGCATAACTTTCTAGCAGTGCAGTTTACAAACATCGGAACGTGAAATCAAAATAAAACATGCATATATAATTCAAAGGAAATTCTCAAATAAACAAAACTAACTAAAATAAATAAAATGGACGTGGAGTACTTGGAGGCAATGTTGTAAAACTCGTTCGAGGTGAGTTATTATTATAATACTTTATTTTTTGTTACTATAATTATAATGTGACATTATCAAAACTATCATCAAAACTATTATGTTCATGAATTCAACTTAAAATGCTGTTTATGACTGATTGCATGGTGTACAACACGGATATCTTAAAACTATGTTGATGACTTCTATCTTACAACTCATTTGGTTTTAAATTACTATGTTTGTGATCAATATATAATTCAATTCGAGTGTTTGTTGTTATTTGTTTAAGTTTAAAAAAAACGAATACATCGATGTAAATTGTCGTGCCGCCATAACAAGCGAACAGAAGACAAATAACACGCTATACACTATTGCCGCCGTAACGCACGGGCACACGGCTAATATATATATGTAAAACCGAGATACAATCTTACTACTGCATGCTTTGATCAATCGTAGAAAACACGAATGTAAATAAGAGATTTTGTATTGATCACTCGAAGATACAAACAAGTTCTCTCTAGTTTCTCTCTCTAGAAAACACACACAGAAAGTGTAGAATGACTCAGAGTGTTAAGCTATCATTCTAACACAACCTATTTATACTTAGTGACTAAACAGGCTGCGTACCAAATGGTACGGGCGTACCATTTGGTCCGGCAGACCATTTGGTCCGGCGGACCATTTGGTCCGGTGCCAATGATATTGTCACTAAAACTCATACCAAGACATGCTCACATAGATACAATACACGAGACACATCATAGCATAGGTATATGCTCTAACAAACTCCCCCTTAACGTGTAGTGTATCTATTTTCTAACTAAACTCCAGTCTTCAATCTTCAACATTGCTGCATCCAATCTTCGACTTGAAATCTTGTTAGAAATAGAGCTTGCATGGCTGGATCACTCTTGAATCATCTTTGATCTTCAAGATCCATTTTTGAAAGATATAACAAACTCCTCCTTTCACCATGCTTGAGTCTTGACACATATAACCTGCAATTTCAGAAGAGAGAAACGCGGTTTCCTTTTCTTTTGAAAATTAATTTAATCATAGCGCAAAACTCCTCTTCAAGAATCCAAGATATAGTTTTGAAATTTGATTTCGTATCAAATGTCGATCGGTCGAAAACAAATAAGAAATAAAATCTTTTTGACTTTTTGAAATTTTATATCAAAACACACCGAAAATCTTTTTGGACTTTTCAGATATGACACATAAATGCAATACAGAATCAAACACTATTTTTGTCTTTTGTAGAAAGATCACAACTTGGGATCATATTAAACATGACATGCTGAACTACACTTCAATTTCAATTACTTCAGCACACAAGTCATGTCGATTACTGATATAATTTGTCCATCTTAAACTCAGGCACAATTATACTCATAACATCTGGATATGTTATTGTATTGATTAAGTTTGTTTTGACCAGTGTACCCCACACTATCAGACATACTCAGATATTTTCTTTTATATCACACTTTGTGATTTCATTTGTGATTTAACACATAATGATTTGAATTTTCATGATATAGTCAACTGTGTTCCATGCAAAAAGAAATAAGAACGTTAAATCGTCTACCTTAAGGTCGATCTTTCGATACACAGATAAGGCCTCGGATTTAACAAAATAAGAAAATAAAACAAGTTGAAATTGTATAACTCAACAACAATCAGATTGGTACTCCCGTACACGCAGAGAAAGTCCGATGAGTTATACGAAACACCAAAGAAAATAAAGCAGAACGTCAAACAACAACAATCATGTCGATCTTTCGATACGCAGAGAAAGTCCGATCGTTTGACAAAATAAAGAAAATCAAACAAGTTTAAATCTTTGCAAAATGAACACATGTATACACAGTGACTTCTCATTTTCTTTTTCGCATATCTTTTCTTGATATATCATGAGGTATGCATCAAGATGTTGTCCACTTGGTCAAGCATTAGTATTTAATGTGTTTATCACATCTGAATACTTTTTGATTGAATGTCGAGCCTACCGAGCACATCGAACAATGATCTTATGGCTTTTTCATCTAATTTATCCACGAGCCAGACACGTAAGCCAATGTACCATCATTTCCCAATTATGTCGGATCAATTTCTCATTTTTCAATGTTTTTGATTTTTTCCATTTTTCTCCCCCTTAAAATGAAAACTCTATTTTTGTATTTTCATTTTAACAAAAACACAAAAACACGATTTTTGGTTTTTCAATTTTCTTCCCCTAAACTACAAACGAAATGCATTAAAGAAAGAAAATTGACCTCTCGACATGGATACCTTGCAGTTTTAGCTCTCAGAAAAATTGCAATCTCGAAATTGATATCACATGTAATTTAACTTAAATCAGCAGAATACTCCTCTATCAGCAACTTTCAATCACCAATAAATCTTCTAGAAATACCTGCACACTGGTCAAACACGTCAGTTTATAAATGACCCGAAGCGAATCGCTTCTGGTCAACCAGTATCTTGGTTTCCTTTCGAAACCACTTTAGGTTTCCAAATTTGTTGTTTTGGTAAATCAGTATGTGATGAACCTGTCATAGTTGATTGTGACGAACAACCTACATATGGAACATTTTGAAAACGTTGAATAAATCTTCCTTGGGTTTTGAAAAATGTAGGTTGTGGGTATTCATCAAATACTCTGCCATTTTCATCAATGAATCGTTGTTTGGCAGCTTTACCAACATGTGGAACCTTTCCTTTTCTTGAACTAGAAGCAGCAGAAACCGGACAATCTTGTGCCATATGCCCCTTTTGTCGGCAATTGTAACACAAGCGATTATTGACATTTCGGCGTTTCGGAATCTGCAAAGCTTCACAAAAATATTCATCTCCAAAATGATCATAAAAATTATCGAATACCTGGAATCAATGATCATGAACCCATTTTGATGTCGGGCTCTTTGGAGTAGAATTTGAACCTCCAGAAGAATATTTAGCACCTTGTTTTTTCTTGGTCTTTGAATAAACATTCTTCACAAAAACTTCAGATATCTTCTGAGCATCCACGCAATGTAGCGGGAATTCTTTGTCAGAAAATATTTGTTCCGAACCTTTGAGTTTATAAAACCTCTCTGGTTGAACTTTGTCAGCCTTGAAAACATCTTTTCGAACGTGCTTCAAATTAACTTTCTTCAAGGTTTGTTGGTGTTGAACCTTAGAAGCATTAACTTTAACCTGTTGCTGTTGGAACCCCAAACCTTTCTGTTTTCCAGAAACCTTCTATTCTGAACCAGATGGTTTAGGCCCATTCTTCGCAAGATGAGAAAACTCTGCTTTGACCTTGTTGATATCGTTTGGAGCATCAACTATCGTTTCAGCAATGTCAGTAGGTGAACTTGCAGAATTCTCTTTGTCATCCGATGAAGAACTAGACACACCCTTTGAAGCTTCAGAAGTTGCAGCACTCTGGCCTTTGTTCTCTTTCCTTTCTTCAACAAATTTGGAACCAACAAACTTAGAATAATCATCAGTCTCAACCTTTTCTTTCAAATCATGAACGCCTTCTTTAAGACTTCCTGGTGGTGACACGGTTTTGCTATCTCTACCTGCCCGGCGAAGGGTGATCTAGGAAGGAAGGGTTGTTTCGAGTGTGGAGAGTTAGGACATTTTAAGAAAAATTGCCCTAAGTTAGTACTAAATCCTACGCCTCTGAGAGCTGTCCCAGGGAACGGTACTGGACCCCGCACCGCTCCTGCAAGGGCATATTGTGTGACGAATGCCAGGGGTGAGGAACCCAAGCTCTTGAAACCCAACTATCGCCCAGGTAACGTCAATATTAGTACCTGTTAAAAGTTTACCTAAAACGTTTTATGTGCTATATATATATGGGCCTTTACTTGTTATGCCTTAGAGATTAGAATATGATAATTTATAAATGGGAATAAATCAGGTTTCGAGGACGAAACCTTGTTTAAGGGAGGTAGAGTTGTAACATCCCAATTTCCATAAATACATGATATATATATATACATGTAAATACGTGTGTTAATAGTTAACGGAAAAGTAAAAGGACTAAAAATGTAATTATTATAAAGTTATAAATGTATACGGATATAATACGTATCTATAATTATAATAAGTATCCCGAGGCTTAGAATATAGTAAAAATATATCCTAATATGATTTATAACATGAAATGAAAGGTATTGTGAAGTTTGAGGGGCTAAAACGTAATTTAGCAATTAATAAGGAAAAAAATATATAAATGTATATATATGTTATCGTACGAATCCCGAGCCTTAGAAACCTTATAAATTATTAGAAATATGTCCCTTAATGTTTTGGTACATAAAATGATAAAAGGTTAGAAGTATAGGGGGCTAGAATGCATTAAAACAAAGTACAAGGACTAAAAGTGTTAAAAACCAAAAGCTGGCCGGAAAGACAGTGGCTCGCGTATCGCGAGCCACCCCACTAAGTCCTGCGCGATACGCGAGGGCACCAGGAAACGCAGAAAACATCACAGGCCCGTTTTTAGCCACGTAAACTCGACTTGGAGCTCAAGATTCGTCAAATTCGTGGCGTTTTTTAGTAGTTAGTCACCTAGGATCGTGGCAGCAACCAAATTCGCACCTAAACACTATAAATAGACCCTTCAATTCATTGTTTTTAATCACCAATTCACTGATTTTCTCTCTAAAAACCCTAAACCCGCCCGGAATCTTCATCAGTCAAATACGAGCTGCACAAGAGGAGTTAGAAGTTGTAATTCAGCAGTCAAGTATCTTAAAGGTAAGGTATAAAATAACCTCTTTCAGTTTTGGCTAAATCAACTTCTAAGTATGATTTCTAAAAATGTGTTAAAATTAGGGTTCTTGAGCTTGTTTTGTTTAAAACGGGTGATCGGGTTGGAATTAGGGTCTGAATTTTTGTAGGTAATCCTAAAATAATGTATTTTAAGAAAGCCCTAAGTTTATTTCACAATTGGAAAAGGTTTTTGGTAAAGGTTTTATTAACGGGTCAAAATTAGGGTTTTCATAACGTTACTCTGCCCAAATTGACTAAACGATGTTGAATTAAGCTTAGATCTTTTAAAGGATATTATAAAACGTTATAATGAACAACACCCTAAGTTGGTTTGAATTAAAAATGAGTTTTGATAATAAAATGAGAAATTCATGAAATTAGGGTTTCTAAATAAAAATAATTATTATAAAATAATCCGGAGGGTATGGGTGCTTGATTTTTGATCTTATAACATGTCTTTATATATAATAAGTATATATGAAATTAAAATGGGTAAATAATAAAGTATTAAAGATACCGAGTTAATCGGATAGTAGAGGCTCACGCGGACCGGAAGGGTAGGCACCTGTACACTGGGGTTTCT
The DNA here is from genome assembly GCA_039602395.1 of Deinandra increscens subsp. villosa. Classification (NCBI taxonomy): domain Eukaryota; kingdom Viridiplantae; phylum Streptophyta; class Magnoliopsida; order Asterales; family Asteraceae; genus Deinandra; species Deinandra increscens. Next base: position 87,939,195 of record JBCNJP010000027.1, on the reverse strand, counting down.
GGCAATAGCGGGGGTGTCGCCATCCTATCTGGGCAATGGCATCCCAACACTGGGCGATCCCGGAGTGAGTGTCTACTTATAGAAATGTGCGTCTTCATATTATCAATAAAAAGGTTATTATGCCTATAATAGCATTTTGGTCATTTTAACCTTAAAAGAGATAAACCCTAATAAAGTATTATTAGGATAACAAGATATGAATAAACGTAGGTATTATTCATAATAACTTTGCATTAATGCAATCCGATACGTGACTAGGTTAATTATGGACCATAACGGAAGTTCTGTCTGAATAATTGATTAAAGATATCAGGTGAGTTCTATGAGCCCACTCTTTAAATGTTTTATATATTTTAAATGTTTTGGGCTAGTATACATACAATACTTGTGAACATATATTCAAGATAATTGTGACTTGATATATACGTGTTATATGATGAAATTGTTGTTGAATTGCTTATACATGTTATGGAAATATGTTGACTATAATGTGATGTGTATATACTTGTTTTGAAATTAGGTGGCCAAGTGACTAGGGAGTTGTTAGTAAACGTTTAGTGAATATGTATGATTATATGAGAACAGCTGGTGCATTTGCTTGTATTAATATGTGGTGGATACGCCGATGGTACATCCTATATATATACATAGTAATATAAGTTACCCGGTATATTGGAAGTGTGGAGGATACGCCGCTGGTACATCCTGTATACATACACTAACGGTAAATTGGGGGATGTCCATTTGTTGCAGTATATGAATGCATTATCACTGTTTAATAACAAACCTAAAGCATCTGGTACTTTCATCTCACTAATTAGATGTGAAAACCTTGAAACAAGAGCAGAAATATTTTCTTTTTCATAATGTTGAAAATTTTCAAATTCCTTGTTTAACACTTTTCGTCTACTCTTCTTATATTGGTCATTACCTTCACATCGAGCAGATAAAGCATCCCACAACTGTTTAGCTTTCTTGCAAGTGCTGAATTGATGCAACAACTCGGTAGGTAAAGCCATGGTAAGATAACCATAAACTTTTTGTTCAAGCTCATAACTTTTTCTTTCATCCTTATCAAAATCTTGAATTTCTTTATACTCTCCATCTGCAGTTGGACGTACGTACAACTTTTGAATTGGAATCCATAAATCAATATCGTTTGTGCTGATGTATGCAGAAAAACGTTGCTTCCAATTTTGATAATCTTCCAACTTTAACAACTTAGGAACTTTCTGACTTGTTCCTATTTCATTATCAAAATTGAGCATAGCTTGTACCGTGCTTTGCATAGCCGCAAACGCTTGAAAATCAGACATTTTTCACAGAAAATGATACTTCAAAACTTCAAACTCAAAAACGAAGGTGTTAGAATTTGATTTTGAAAATCAACTTTGAACGAACAATGTAGAGCTCGTCAAGACGATCGATTTGAGTACTTATGGCTCTCGTAGCGATTTACAATGCAAAAGTTATGACCCTTTGAAGAAACTACCAGCGGACCAGAATTCAGAGGACTAGATTTCAGCGGACCAAATTTGGTACGGCGGACCAAATGGTATGGCGGACCAGAAAATAACCGCCACGGACCAACTTGAAGATTGCCTAGCGGACCAGCGGCGGACCAGCGGCGGACCAAATGTTCTTGAGGTGGACCAGAAACGTACCACGCTGATTTTGATGGATTTTCGCGAATTTTGACAATTTGGACTTGAATTTGCTTCAGAAAGGTGCGAAAACTCACTAGGAACACTCATAAATCATTTTTTACCTCGAAAACACTCGGAATTGGAAGAATTTGATGAAAAATGAAGAAAACCCACACTTTCTCACTCTAAAAATCCGAAAATTGATAAAAAAAAACACAGCAGTAGAGCAACCAAATGCTCTGATACCACTTGTAAAACCGAGATACAATCTTACTACTGCATGCTTTGATCAATCGTAGAAAACACGGATGTAAATAAGAGATTTTGTATTGATCACTCGAAGATACAAACAAGTTCTCTCTAGTTTCTCTTTGTAAAAAACACACACAGAAAGTGTAGAATGACTCAGAGTGTTAAGCTATCATTCTAACACAACCTATTTATACTTAGTGACTAAACAGGCTGCGTACCAAATGGTACGGGCGTACCATTTGGTCCGGCGGACCATTTGGTCTGGTGCCAATGATATTGTCACTAAAACTCATACCAAGACACGCTCACATAGATACAATACACGAGACACATATAGCATTGGTATATGCTCTAACAATATATATATATATATATATATATATATATATATATATATATATATATAGTGAAAAGTTCATTGTAGACACCCCCATAAGTGTAGACAGGTAGACACCCTTTTTCACCATTAGATCTCTTGATCTAATGGTTGTGATTAATTTCATTTTTCCTTTTTTTTTCTTTTTTCTCATTACTCAGGACATTTCACATGTGAAAAACATATAAAAAAGAGGTATTTCACATGTGAAAGTGTCTACAATTAACCTCACCCTATATATATATATATATATATATATACTTTGGAAATGGTTTGCAGGAGTATTTTAAAATTTTCCATCCTATATTGTTATATGTATAACATGTTAAGTATATTATACATATTTTTTTTTTACTTATCTCATCTTTTCATGTGCAGGTATAGTATGCTCTTCTCTGTCTTTGCTGCGTTTCTAAGGTTAGCATTCTTCTTTGTTTAGAGTTTTCCTTTTCAAGTTTATATGGTATAGTGGTTATTTTTTATTGTTATAGTCATTTTTATGGTCAATATCTTATTTATTCTCCTTAAAACCCATATTATGTTTGGTCAAAAAGATTTAAAACTTTAATGTTTAACTGATGCATATATGGTAGTGGGTTTTAATTAAGTACACTATATATTTAGTATTTGTTTGAGCAAATCTATATATTGATACTAACTAACTGATGAGAGATACTAACCATCAAATTGATGACACATTTTAGCTGAGGTGAGGAATCAATTGATTGACACGTTTTAGCTGAGGTGAGGAATCCCAGAGATTTCAAAGGCATCCATAGATAACGCTAAATATACACTTATAAAATCCATTTTCACTTATAGTTTTGTACCATATTGTTTACTTTTGTATTTGTTAGACCATATAAATTGAAGTTGGATATTGTTTATTGTTAATTAGAATTAATATTTCCAAACGGACGGGTCGAGTGGGTGGGTTGGCTTATGACCAAACAAAATTGTATGCTAAACTTTTTCTTATAGTTGCCTATAAATTTGTACCAAATTATCCTGATGTGAAATTCACAATCATGTTTATCCATAGCTGCCAAATGTTTTCATTTATAAATTTCTATCAAATTGCTAGACTTAGTTGTTTAACATGGCCATATAACTTTTCTGTATACTATTTGCAGCTGATTTATTTGTTGAAGCTAAAGGTATTGAACCTTTTGTAGATGAGGAAATAAATTCAAAAATCGCATTATGACATGGGCTAATAATATGATAATATGAAAGCTCAAGGGATTAAGGAATTTGGTAAATAGCATGAATAGTCTCCACTTTTGTATTTTCCACATCTTCATGTGCTATGTGTGTGCCTTGGTTATATATATTTTTAAATGTAATGAATATTGAAAATACCATCTATGGATGGGTATGTGAGCATAAATTAAGTTATAAATATATGTCCTACAATCTATATTATTCCAGTCTGTTAGTTTTGGGTAAATATGAATTGAGAACCTCATTCTTGATGTTATTCTTTTTTAATATTTGTTTTTTTATCTGTCTGTAATATTTTTATAACTTACTATTTGGATAAATTATGATATATTATGCCCTTGATGTATGTTTTAATTTAGGTATCCATTTAGTGTGTCTTAATGGCTTCTCAAGTTGCAAATATCCGGTAATTCTAAGATTTATCTCTATGGTGTATTTTTATATTTATGTGTTTAGCCTGACATAGTTATAGATGTTTTGATATTTTATTAGAGAGAAGTTGCTATTGTGTCATTAGTCAACACTAAAAGAAAAATTATGTTATACACGGACAAACATTAAAAATTAAAAAATTATAATGAAATAGTACTGTAAGGGTATAAATGTTAAAGGGAACAATGGAAAATTTACCATCGAAGAATGATAGATAGGGATTCGGAATTGATTATATTTTGTGTATGATTATGAATTTCTCAAAAAAAAATTAAGAAGAGGAAGGAAATTACAACTGAAATGCATAGATAGAAGTCAAAGATATGTGATAGATGATTACCAATTGGATGAGGAAAGTATTCTTGTTCTCGGAGTGAAATATTGAGAGCATTGATGAAGAAAGCATAACCACTTTGTGATAAGGCATCGTGAGATCCTGCACCTAAAATTATAGCAATAATCTAAGAATTTATCACAACATATAGCATAGAAAACGACATGAAAAAGTACAGAAGAAACACACAACCCGTTAGTCGCCGACGTTACATTTTATTCACGTCGGACAAAGCAACAAAAGTCTAACGTTCCGGTGGTACATTTTCTTCCCGCGGAACCAAGGAGAGCGTCGTCAACGAAGATTACATAAAAAAATATAAACGACTTAAACGATGTTAGAAGATGACGGGTTGGGGGATGAACAAATGAGACCTCAATGGGTTTATATAGGATCATAAAAGTGTGATACATTAATTGAAATGGAGTTGCAAGAACTCCAAAGGGTTGTGTTTATTAACTATTAGTTGCAAGAACTCTAAAGGTTTATTACTATTATGGTGATAATTATGATGTTAATTATTAAATAGTTTAATTGTTAAGAGTTGCAAAACTTCAAAGGGTTAGACTTAATTATTATAGTTACAATTAAAACATTTATATTTATTTTTTGTTATTTCAATACGGTGTATTTGTATTTATAACACCATGCTTAACCATGCAATACATTATGCTTTGTTTGTTGGACTCGTATTTATGATTTGGCATTTATGATGGGTTCAAAATTGGGGCATTGCTTAACTTTTAGTATTACTAGTCGGCAGGCTCGTGCATCGACAGGGCTAATGTAAGGCAATGTCAAGCAACGGATAGTATGACCATCCATCGAAACTGACTTGAATGAAGCAAAATGCTAATCTAAAATTGCATATTGTAATTAGCTCAAATAGGCCAACAGACTCAAAATAAAATCCTGCATATAGTATTAGGTAAAACAACAACAAAAAATATGATCAAACTACAAATGAAATAGGTCAATCAAGCATGGTATAGCAGAAGATATAAATGAATAAAGTAACATATAAGTTGCTATAGCAATAGATAATAGTTAACATTAGTCAAATGGTTATAAATTAAGTTTGTAGGAGCAACACACCAACATAAGTTAAGTTGTTTCAAAGTAGAGTAGTAACAGCAGAATAGAACATGTTTAAACATAAAAAAGTTTCATCCAAACCAACCCAACAGAACCTAACAAACATAGAACTGAGCAGTTTCATTGGGGTGGGTACCGTCTTCGTGAAAGTCGAACCGTAACATCTTGTGTCGTGACACTCCCGTCTACTGTAAGAATGAACACCAGTCACCTTTTGTTCTTAAGCGAGGATGTATGCTATCCTGACCGGCCCACATAATTTGCACCAGAAATTTATCAGCCGAAATGATAGAACCGTCTGTTTGGAAAAATGGATCTTGTACTTCTAAAACAGCGCTTTAGGGAAGGACTACAACAGCAAGTGGTTAGTCACATTTACTTATTATAACATAAATCAAGAATTAATCACAATTTGTTAGTAAAATATATAAGTAAATAGTTGTTTGGTAGAAAAAAATACTAGCAGTTGGGTGTCTAGGTTGTGGGAGGTGAGCTGCTTGAAGAAGTGTGGTTTCAGGTTGTTGTGAAGATGGGTGGGGATGGAGACAGTGCGGTGATGATGTGGGTCTTGGTGCAGTGCGACACCCTCATGGCTGAAGACATCCACTTCATAGTTGAAGTGCCGGTGCTCAGTGCTTCCCTGGTCTGTAAAAAGCAGCCACCTGCCAGGTTCAATTATGTTTTAACGTAGAACAATGGCCAGCTTACACCTGTGAATGCTGAGGGTGCATGCTGCTGTGTTTCTGGGTTGACTTCACATACCACATCTACCACTGCATCTTGTTCTCCCCCAATGAAGTTTAACTTTCTTCGTCCCTCTTCGCGACCGCCATTGGAGAAATTGTATTGGTGCTACCTGTAGTTTAATGATGTATAATATTAACTAGATCGCTAGATTCGCGCGATGCGCGACCCGGTTTTAAATTTCCGTGAAATTAGTGTTCGCGGCGTAGAACGGGAATGATGTTTGTTTGTGTAATGTGACTAATCTTATGGCAATTCATGGTTGTTTTTGTCATGGACCATATATACCCTTTTTGTATTGCAAATCACATTTGAACCATCATGTTTAAATGAGCTATGTAAACAAACAATTGAGCCTAGCTTTGAGCCCAATTTGGCATTATTAGTTACGACCCATATATAATGGCATTCTATAAGAGTGTATAATGATACAAAGAATTAATTAACACAAACAGGGTGCACCTTGCATACCCTATCATGTATATATTACCAAAGTGTCTTGAGGAGTTTAGTAGCTAACCATTACATGTTTACAATTGGTTCAAATTACATGTTCACAAATGGTTCAAAAGAGTTCCTTCCTAGATTGAGTGGCTATGTTAGTGTTCTAGAAATGTGTTACCAAAATTCAAAAGTCTAATCTGCACAAAATGTTAGCCCACTTCTAGGTGCTGCCAAAAAAAGAGGTGCCCCCAGTTTGTCTATCTGCCAATTTACCCTGCAAACTCGATGTTGTTCCCTGCATTCAGCTCCGTTTCAAATCTGTCCTCTGAAGTGCCAGGATCTACGGGAGCTGCATATAAGAAGTTGTCATATGGCTCTGAAATAATTCGTTATAAGGTTAAGAACATGATTACCTTGGTTGAGAGGTGGTAGTTGAGGCGGAGGCACTTGGGAAACTGTGGTTGCCCCAAACTGTAGCATTGTCTCCGACCAAGCATGCCCTCTGGTAACCGCGAATATCCACCTGCTACCAATCAGCTGCAATATAGGAGGTGGGACAACATCGTTCTGTGCCAAGCCATTAATGGAGATCATGTTATAACAGAGGATGCCAGTCATTGCAATGATGTTGTTGTCCGACAGGTTTAGCCTGATTGTACCAGCGTGGTCGGTCACAACACAGCTGATCCTGTAGCTGCTCATAAAAGTTACATGTTTTAGTGATCTTTTTTCAGCCCTAAACAATAATATATTGTGAAGCATTCAACCATGTGTTGATAATTAGTAAAATGTACTACCAGTAGTTCAAGTAGTTGGCACCATGTTCCATACATGCGTGTGGTTCTATATCGTCATTGACGATGGCTTGGCACGCGTCGCATGTAACATAATACCACCGCTGTTGTTCGGGCATAGCTATTATGGTGCAGGCAAGCAGGTATGTCTGATTCTAATGTAAAATAAAAATTTGTGTATAGTTATTGTTAACAGCAAGAATTTACAAACTGTAAATGTCAAGAGTACCAGCAATGTGATCGGTGTCTGTTGATAGAGATGTGGTATTTGGCTGATCGGGTAACCTGGTACCGGGTGGACTTCTGACACAGCTCTCAAAGACAGCCTAACGACCGGCATCCCATTTCTTGCATTTCTGAAGCTGTAATTTAGAGAAAAAAGTTTTGATAAGAGGGGGTGTGGTATAGCTGTGTTATTTTTTATCGCATACAGTTTGTAGCACACTTACTACGCAGCCATCTCCTTCTTTTCAGGTAAGCCAGGGTCAACGAATAACCGTGTCCCAGCGGTGCACTGCAGCCTTACACTACCTGGCAGGTAAAACTTCTTTAACTTTGGTATCATTTATAATGGATTTTGAAAGTACATGCCAATATTACGTACCTGGAATTGGGACAACTCTCAAAGCTGTTGCTAGAAAAATCACTTCGTGGTCGACCTCAGTAATGTTTGGCATTATGAGGTCCTCATAGATGTTGTCCCACAGACTGACAACGATGGGTCTCGACCTGCAAATTGAGAGTGAAGCATTAGATAGGTCTTTGTTGGTTAATGATGCAATGTTTCTTACCCAGGCGCCTGTAGAGTCACCCTCAGGACAGTCGTGTTCTCCTCTATGTGCGCTTCCTCAAGGTCCGTGATCTTACCCATATAGTCTGGAATTGGAAGAAACTGATTGTTAGTTTTACCTATTAAGGAACAGTAGGTTTTAAGGTGTCGTACCTATCAGCTGACGATTCAGAATGGGCCAGTTATTCAAGTGATGCCTTGCCATAAAGTTAAAGTACTTATATGGGAGTTGCAGATTGTCCTCTAAAGGGACTGCTACCAGGTTCCTGTCAATCTGGATTGCAATATCAATCGGAGCAACCTTGTCGAAAGGTGGAGGGGCGATCAGAGTGTATCTGTATATGTCATATGACATCATTTTTTTTAGCTTGTGGCGCACATGTACCGCCTCAGTCCCCTTGAAAACTGCTTGAATAGCATCCCCCTGCGAATAATATTCGTTCCATATGTTAGTTAGGCTGTAGAATAAGTAAATAGACCCCTTTTTACCCATTGTGTTGTTTTTCGACTTACATTTATGTCTAGCAAAAGGCAGGTCATGGCTGGGGGATCATTCAAAGCTTCCCACATGTGAATAACCCTCACGCTTAGCCAAAAGGGTTGTCTGTGTTGTGTTAACTGATACACTGTTGTTCGTAGAGCCATTAGCTGTTAAGACCAAAGCAAAGACAATGTTACTCATTTTCTGTGTATTTTGTGTATTTTGAAGAACTACATGAGAAATTTGAATTGCTAATCAACTTAAGCCAGAGCAGAAACAAAGTCAGGTATTTGCATTGACCTCCAGATACTATGAAAATTAGAAATAAACGGACTCAAAATAACCAAATATTGAAATCCTAGATAACATTGATCATCTATAGTCTATACCCTTAAATAATAATCATAAAGGCTTGGTGATTCAAGTGGTATTTTCTGAATTTTTACTGTATTAAACCCTAAACCAGTAAACAGAGCACCAAATTTGATAACAAAAACTTAGGTCAACGAAGCTCCCTCCGTTTCATATTTTTAGCTATTAAACACGGAACGACTCAACAGAGCACCAAATCGGTTGCTAATCAGACAAAGAACAGGTGAGAAAACGAAAAGACATTCGCGTATTTGTTCAAGAAAAACAGTTGTGGTAGTTCAGTGAACCTCTTTTAACAACGTATAAAACATATATGCTAGATATCCTTAGATAATCTAAAAATCCGGCAATGAAAGTTGGCGCTATGAATTTGTGAAACGGAAAATGAGATGAATGTACAGAAATTTACAGGAAGGAAGGCGAACTCACTGATCGGTCATGCAATGGCAAGGAGGTAGGGTTTTATCGCCGGCGAACGTCGGAGCGCTGTAAACGACGACTGTATGAATTCTGATAAAACCTGAGTAGTGTAGTAGCTGGCTCTTATAACTGGCGGTTTATTTTTCAACGTTAAGCGACAATGGTTATGATTGTGACGTCGTTAACAGCGCCGTTAGTTTCACACTTTGGGCCAACAGTTGGGTTTTTTGTAATGGGCTGAAACAAACCCAATTAACTTGTAACATAAGTTAAGAAAAAAATGAATAGGTTTGTTAAACAAACCCAATTACTTTTAGTCTCTAGAGATACTAAGGAGATCCAGCTTTGAAAAAACACCAAAAATGTAGTTAAAAAAATGTAATTGAAGTGTAGGACACAAATGTAGGCCTCACATATTTAGCCTAATCTCTATTTTTCATTATTAACTTTCATTTAGGATGTGTTTCATAGTCCACAAAATCACATTACATTTAAAAAAAACAAAATAAAATGCTATTAAGCTCCAAATCTTTTCAAATGAAAATAATGATGCTATGAATAGAACAGGGAGTACATATATTAGATGTGGTTTATCTATGCCACTTGAAATCAGTAGCAGTTTTTAGTGGCTGTAAATGAACATGGTAAAAAAAAGGGGTGCACAAAAGATCAAGTAAAACAGAAAACAATGATGCATAGCCAACAAAACATACACGGAGATATTACATGTTCCTAGGTACCGGCCTTTACATTAGACCATTTTTTACAACCAAGACACACGGATTGAACATCGTCCGTAGAAACTAACAAAAGTCTAATTTTATCCAAAAGGACATCCGTAGATGTGAGAGTGCGGTGTTCATTTATGTGTCTTCAACTACCAAAAGCTATTAATGTTGGCCATGCATCCAAAAGTTCAGTTGGTGTTCCCTCCTTTTCAGGCGGCCACCCGCTTTGTGCTGCCCTCATCACTGTCATCTTCTGTTACTCGCAGGCAAAGAACAAAATCAGTGTCGGGAAAAGAATCGGTAAGCACGTTAAGACGTTTAAATGTATTATGCTATCTTCTTACCCTCGGTAAAAGCTAGCTTCCTTTTTGTCGATGTCGCTGCGGTTCCTGCGGTAACCGAGCTTGTAGAGCATTCCTTTGCAGCCGGCTTCTTTGTGCTGCTCCCACGTGACGGAGTGTCATCGTCTGCTGCTGTAGCCACTTCAAACACCTTGTTGATAGCAAACCTCAAACCCTTTGCATCTCGTTTTCCCTTTTCTAGCATAAAGATTCGTTTCAGCCCTTTGATTGACTGAAGCATGTCAGGCATTTTGGAATCATCGGTGTGGCCATGCTCATGCACCATATCATAACAGCTAACCCCTACCAGCGAGGCGACAGCGTTACCAAAGAGGGTCGCCGTGATCGAGCCAGTGCCATCAGAAATTGTTCCGGTAATGCAGTACCTGCATTATCTCCTATATATTATAATGTATTGTAATGCATTAGTCGTTACGTAGTTACTGTTGTGTATCTTACATGTATCTTTTGTCGGTCTGCTCGCAGGCGATACATGAGTATCCATCAGTGTTCAACGGGACTCTCTTATTGCATTTTGGGCATGCTGGATAGTACCACCCACGACCCGCTTCCAACGCGGTGATCGAACCTTCAATTGTGTAGGATGCCTTCTGTTTAAGAAATAGATAAGGATGAGTGAACGTCTAAGAATTATGTAGTAGAATGGTAAACGGTTTCAAAGACCACTTACAGCCAAGATACTTGATTCTTCGTTTTGTAGCGCCGCTATTGCTCGACGTCTTCTCCCAGATGGTTTTTCCACAAAGACAACCCTTTTCTGCGGTGTTCCAGCTTCAATTGGTGGAAAACTGCAAGTATTATTCCGTGTATGAGCCCTACTTTGATCCTTTGTTTATTGCTATAGGTTCTTATATATGTTTCCAGAAAACATGTATACACTACTATAGAAGCATTACCTTTCAGCCATAGACCTTGCCAGTTCTATGTTTGGGTCAATGTGGACAACAGTTGCAGATGTTGATTGTAGCTGAATGTGGCCTGATTTTAAAATAATAAAGACAATGTAAGTAACTGTTCAGAAGACAATAATAAGAAAGACAGAGAGGTTAAACATGTATAAACCTACCGATGGGTTTAGTAACTCGGAGGCCAGTAATTGCAACAATCACGTGATGGTCAATGGCGTTGAGTGCTGCGACATCAACAGTCCTGGCAATCTCTTCCCACAGCGTCACCTCAATTTTCTCATCACTGCATTGGGTAAACAGTAAAGGAATTAGCATAGCCCAAACCCTAAACGTGGAGCCTTTTATGTGTAAAAAATAATCACCTGCTTTCTTCGAGCATAATCTTTGTCAGCACGCCTCTAGTTTCAGTTTGTGCAGCGGTAACACAGTCTACCTTTCCTATGAAGTCTGGCCATGAGAGTGAAACTCAGTTTATGTTACAGGGCATGCATAAGTAAAGGTGTATAACTACCTGTGAGGGTGTCATTCTTGTCGACCCTATTATGAAGATCTGCCTTTTTTATGAAATTAAAGCAGAAGCGTGGTATCTCATCTGTATCAGCGATGGGGGTGATAGTTGTTGATTTATCCATGGAAATCGCAGCAGCGTGTCTCGCAACCCTCATCAGAGAAGGTGCTCTTATACACTTGTACCCTTGAATGCGATAGCAGCCCATGAGGGTGATCATGCTGTCAAGAGCCAATTCTTGAGATTCATCAAACAGACCCTGTATTCCTCCCCCCTGCTCAAACATGTGACAGATATATAAAATAATTATGTATGTCTTCGATGGCATATATTTATGCTGCATTTACTTACGTTTTTGTCCACAAACAGATATGACATGGTTGGTTTCAAATGATACGGACGCCACTTATTGAGAACCCTTACTTCCACAGTCTTTGGTGAGCCTATATGGCCGATCTCAGCCACTTTCCAAACATGATCCCTGCACCAGTACGAAAGTTAGATGAAACAGCATTGAAATTAGCAAATAAGAACTAATTTTTATATTAGCAATTAAAGTAGCAAATTTTTTTCGCCTACCTATATGTAAGATAACTAATAAAATAAAGTCAACGGTAATTGTGCTACATTTCGGCCGCCTTTATTTCGTCCAAAAGGTCTGAATATACAATATTTCTTGTTGTGTTTGCTGGATATCCCTCTTGAGGCATAATTAGAATCTTCAGTGATGCAGGAGATGTGGCCCTTGAGAGTGCCACATATAGCTGACCATGTCCAAATACGTGTTCAGGCAAATAAATGCCGATTTTGTTAAGGGACTGACCCTGGCTTTTGTTAATTGTCATGGCGTAACATAGCCTTAACGGGAACTGTCTTCTTTTGAAAGTGAATGGTAGTTCCCTTTCATCATGTACAAACGCGATTCGCGGAATGTAAACACGCCGACCAACTGCCGAGCCAGTGATAATTTCAGCTTCAATGACCTTATCCATTAGTTGGGTTATGAGCAGCCTTGTTCCATTACAAAGGCCACATGTCTGGTTGATATTGCGGATAAGAATAACCGGACAGTTTACTTTTAGGTTCAGCTGATGTGCCGGTATACCTTGAAAATTCAATGCATTTAAATACTCTGTTGGGTAGAGCGTTTCAGTGTCCCCCCTATCGCCAATTCGTGGAACGATTGAATCTGTGCTGAGATATGTTCTAGCATCACCGCCTGTCATTTGCAAGACAATCTGATTGATTTCGTTAGCAGTGTCATTTCGTGGACACACGATCGCCTTATCAGACAGGCTAGCAGGGCTTGGGAAGCTTAGAGTGTGATCGTCATATATAAACCTAATGAGTCGATCCAGGGCTCCTTCAGTGTGATCTATAACAAATTCATCTGGCACACATATTTGTTTTGAATCTGGTAACAGTGGTTCCGAATTAGAACCGACTGCCCCATCACCAACAGCCATCAGCCATGCTGAAAAGCGCTGAGCTGCTCCCTTCTCAGCGGCTGTCATGTTAGAGCGCTGGAGCCGCAGGTTTTCCGTGAGCCTCACAATTCTAAAATCGGGCCATAGGCAAGAACGGGGCAGAGAGCATGAGATTACCATCGCCTTTGGTGCTCGTTGCTGCACTGGTAATGTTTGCCTGAAATCTCCGCCCAGCAACATAGATTTACCGCCAAATGGTAGGTCAGGCTGATCTAAAATATCCCTTAATGTTCTATCTAACGCTTCAAAGCAGCGACAATCGCTCATCGGAGCCTCATCCCATATAATTAGAGTGGTCTCCATTATTAACCTCGCGAGCTGGCTATCTTTCTTAATGTAGCACAAAGATTCTTCCTTTAGTTTAATGGGGATTTTAAATCTAGAATGCGCAGTTCTACCGCCGGCTAATAAAAGAGATGCAATGCCTGATGCTGCGACCGCAAGAACGACCTCACCAGAAGATCTTAAAGCGCTTATAATAGAGGCCCACAGGTAAGTTTTACCAGTTCCGCCATGCCCATACACAAACAGGAGGAGCTGTGTTTTAGTTGACCTAGAATGCATCACGGCGTCGTATATCTCTTCCTGCTTCTGGTTCAGAGAAGCACGCAGGCGTGCGTGCTGCAGCGCCAGGGCAGGTCTGTCATAACACTTTTCTTCCATGAGCAACCGATTTTTTAACATAACTTTGAAATCTCCCCCAGGCATAGGCAGCCCGTAGTTAGCAAGTGTAGAATAAGACGCGCTAGAATTCAACAGCTTCTCTATCTCGTAGAGGATGGCCTGCTGTATGGTGGTCGCCGGAACACAGTTAGGCGGCACGTCAGTATCTGTGCTTATGTTTAAGGTGATATCATCACCCATATGCCTCCACTGCTCATTCCAGAATCTAACAGGATTAGACATCTCACAATACAATAACATATGCGCAAACAGGTATCTCAAATCTGTGCTAGTAGCCCATACAGAAGCCTCTGCAAATGTGTCTGCCCACTCCTGATCATCGCCAATGAGACCGAGAGCCTCACACGCCCCACGGTAAGTTGAGTGCACAACACCAGAAACTGTTTTAATTGCCTGAAACGAAGAACAGCCTTTTTGATGATTAAGCAACATCCGAAGGAAAAAAAGTTCACCACTGCTCGGATGTACATAAACCAGGCGGCCTATAGCTGGAGCCCTGTTTACCAGCCGCCGCTTCCATTCCTTCTTAGAAGTTTTCCATGTATACTCGGATAGATAATCGACGTAACGCAGGTGGCGACCGGTGAGGTCACCCTTGTTACTGTTCAACCATTCGGTCAACGTACTCTTTGCTGCTAGTGGGTTGTCAACCACGTCCGTTAAGAGGGTCCGGTCACGAAAAGTAACATTTTGCCTTCCCTCTGAATGAACAGCAAGAGCCTGAACTGCCGGCCGACGATTATGAATCCGAAAATTGAGTATTCGCCAGGCAGCCTCATGTGGACACACAAATCTACCATCAACAAAATTGTGTATTTCATCTATCTCTATACCCTGTCCCGGGACTGATGTAGAGGCGCCTGCTGAAACTGCAGCTGGCGGAGTGGCTGCTGGTCCAGGGGCTGTTGTTGACTTAGAGGTGACTTTGTACTTAACCCGATCAGGGCCTTTAGAAATGTACTTAAACAGATATTTAATCATCATACTCCAGCCACAATGTTCAACGTTTATATGTGCTTCAAATCGCGTACATAGCATTTTATTGCATGGCACAACAAAGCGGCTATCGACCAATACCCCGCCCTTCTCAACTGATGGACCGTTGCGTCTCCTTCTATAATGCACACGACCATTATCATCGAAGCGAGTCTCCATTTGATAGTCTTGAGGATAATTTTTCGAACACTTGCCATTGTGCATACATGGAGAATCTTCTCTAGCCAGACCACATGGGCCATGAATCATCGATTCAGTGATTACCTTGTACAGAACTGGATCTGCATCTCTATCAGGTATCTCAGCACAATTGAACTCGTCCACGCGCTGAGGTGTCTGAACTCTATGCGGTTCAGTAACCCACAGCAAAGTGTGACAGTGTGGCAGGCCCCGCTTCTGAAATTCGATGGTGTAAAGGTCTGGAAAAGGGTTCAGACGGAAGAATGTGTAAATGCGTGCGCAACATAAAGTAAGGAAAAGAAAATGAACAGCGAATGACCTGCGGCGACGACACCGAAAGGCTTTGAGTCCTTCAAAAAGCTCATGAACGAATGCACCTTCATCTCGAACACCCTAGACACGATCGCTGGTATATCTTGAGCAGTCAACAGTGGGTTGCGTATAAGGTGTCTAGTTATTTCTGGCCACTTAGCGTTGCATGTGAATGTGATGAAATACTGCGGGTTCCCATGAACACGACAAATAGCAAGCGCATCTTGGTAATGTTTATACATATACCTTGGCCCTCCCGTAAAAGAAGAAGGCAGGAAAACCCGCTTGCCAACGCTGTGGCCTTCAGTGTCACCCCTCGATATAGCATCATGCACCCCACTCAAAAATTATGTTCTTAGGCTGTTTTGGTTAGCCTGGATGTAATCAAGCCTATTACACTCTATACAAATATACGCATCCACTAAATACTGTTGTAAAAGACGGCCTGCGTCAAGTAAAAGTGTGTAAGTGCCGGGACGATCATGTATCTGGTAACTGTAGAACATATTCATCGATAGGCGTGTGTCTGTGTCGCTCGAAGTGGATGGTATCCTGAGAGAGGGGGACCAACCAGGCTCACCGTACGGAAACAGTAGGGGATACTGTAACGACATATACGATGTATGTAAATTGCTAACACGCTGGGGGAAACCATCTTTGTTGTGCACAATTATGTCAAAATCCCTAGATGCGGGATCATTGTCATATATTATAGCACCTAGGGTACCAATGGTAGGAGTCTGGTATGGATGTCGATTGTCACCATGGTACAGCCGAATATAAAACTCAGGGAAATCAGCAGCACATATGTCTCTAGCGGTTCTAAAAATGCGCACCAACACATTATGATCATCTAGAATATGCAGTAACGACGACACAACATCAGCCTTTAATTTATTCCTACCATTTTCGTTAGAGAAAGACATACGATTGGAAACCTCATTAGCAGTATCATAAATATAAAGCTGCAAGAATTTTGGCTCTTTTGTACCTGCAGGGCACAAAGTACCAAGCACATGAGAAACCTGTCCGGCAACTTTAAAAACATAAGGACCGCCGCCTTTGTTAATATAATCGTCAACATCCGCACCGAAAGAGGTCATTGCAAACATTGAATTGTAGCGTCTTATATTTAACAGAAAAGAACGGTTTTGAAAAAGAGCTTTAAGTTCAGCAGGAGGTTGCTATGGAAAGGGCAACTTAACACGGCCGCCCCTACAACACATATTATATCTGGGAGGTTCATTTAGAGGTGACGATTTAACACGCTCAGCAAACCAAAACGAAGCGCCATAGAATTCACAAATGCAGCTACAGTCACCCAAATCCTCATATGGATATTTTCGAGAAGCAGCCATAGCAGCCACGGCCCCACGATTTCTACCACGCCGCCTGGAAGTCAGAGCTGCGGGAGGAGCATTACGGGTTCTAGCGCTAAGCCTGTTTCTAGCAGCAGTCTGAGCAGGCGTGGTAGCAGCAGTCTGAGCAGGCGTCGTAGCGGGAGTCTGCCCACGCAGCCTCGCTCTAAAGGCAGCCTCAGATGCTGCACCGAAGCACGAAGACCGAGAACGCGCTGCTGGCGAAGGTGGTAACAATGAACCAGCAGCTGATAGTCCCTGGGTAACAGAGTCACTGGATCCGGCGACAAATGTGCGCCTTCTCTTCGATTGATGTGTCTCAACAGGCATAGCGCGCAGTCGTAAAAATGGAGCAGAAGGATAACACTTATGTAACAAAATAAATAACTAAAAAGTGAGGCGTCAAAAAATATTTATAAGTAACCTACAAATTACTAAACACATACACAACCATAAGTATTTATATTTATAACTAACTAAAGAAATTTTATAAGTAACTAAAAACAAAAACAAATAGCATCAAGTAAACTGGAGTGTAAATATTTATAGATAACTTAACAACTAACTAAAAAAACACGAATGAAACTGATGCTTTGAAGAAACACGAATGAAACTGATTAGATAATAAAAACGATAGATTGGTAAAAAAACAATACATAAAACAAACACGAATGAAAGTGATGCTGTGAAGCAACACGAATGAAACTGATGCTGTGAAGATATAACAAATGCGAAGCGGAAATAACTTACGTAGCAGCCTCCATTTTGATGATCAGCAAGAAACTCTTTCAGGTACTCCTGAAATTGTAACAATGGGAAACACAAATTAATAGCCAAATAAGGTCCATAAAAGTCATAATCCTCAAAGGAAACACACATACAGCAATTCTAACTTGTCACTTAAGACAACTTAAACACAAAGTAAGTTATTATAAACCTAAACTACTAATTTCTTCATTTGCAGATCCTTGATTACTACAAAAATACCAAAATAAAAATACTACTGCAAAGGACTTTAGTTGAAGTAGAATGAAACAGCAATCAGAAAGTGAACCACAATCAAACAGGCAGATTGTAACAATGGGAAACACAAAAAATTAATAGCCAAATAAGGTCCATACAAACACAAAGTAACACTATAAACCTAAACTACTAATTTCTTCATTTGCAGATCCTTGATTAATACAAAAATACCAAAAACTTTCAAGCTGAAGTAGAATGAAACAGCTTGATTACTACAAAAATACCAAAATAAAAATACTACTGCAAAGGACTTTAGTTGAAGTAGAATGAAACAGCAATCAGAAAGTGAACCACAATCAAACAGGCAGATTGTAACAATGGGAAACACAAAAATTAATAGCCAAATAAGGTCCATACAAACACAAAGTAACACTATAAACCTAAACTACTAATTTCTTCATTTGCAGATCCTTGATTAATACAAAAATACCAAAAACTTTCAAGCTGAAGTAGAATGAAACAGCAATCAGAAAGTGAACCACAATCAAACAACCAGAATTAACTACACTGAGCACATAAAACCCAAAAATCTGCAATGCATGCATTGAATACAGTGAACAAAAACTAAATCACAATGTAGTGAAACTAAATCAGAGTAAACTAAATCAGAGTAAACCTAAGCGAACTATTGAAACCTACTAAATTAAACGACAACTGAATTAACAACTGAATTAAATCCAACAGCAAGCATACATACCGATTGAAGAACTCGGGGAGCAGCGTGGAGGAAAATGGTGCGGTGCATGTCCTTTAAGTAGATCCAAAATGCAGTAGAAGGACATGAGAACAGTAAACCTTGCGCCCAAAGATACCAGCAAGAAATGGCAGATCGAGACATGGCTGAAGGTGAAGGTACTGATTCGGTTAACGATGAAGGTGAAAGTACTGATTCAGGGTTTCAATGAGTACTTGAGGAGTACTTGATTTCTTAATCGGCGAGTTATCGGTTAACGATGAAGTAAGAAGCTCACCGTACGCGTACCTTTTCTCTGGCTTTCTCTGGCTATCCAGTTACCTTTTCTCTGGCCCAACCAAACTAAACCAAATACCCAGTTGGCCCAAACGGAAGCCCAACGGCGTGAAGGCTTGCTGCAACAAATCAGGCAGAAATCTTTGCATCGTTAAAATGGCTGCATAAAAGAGTTGTACCTAGCGCTTGGAGAGTTGTACCTTGACAGAAAACACTATTTGAGGCCAATGCAATTGTTAATAGGGGGTAATAACGCATTCAAAATGGTATAAGATAATAGGGGCAAAATGTTGCAGCCCAACTAATTTGGAGATTAGGAAATTGTTAGAAACTTTGATCAAAGGCATAAGTCATTAGTTATAGTCTAATTTGATTAGTTAAAACTTCATACGGTCAAATTGAAAGTGATTACAGCCCCTGGTAATCAAGTAAGAGCATGGCTCTATTTTGCACCCCTTATAATTAATACAATTATAAATGCATTTATAATTTGACCATAGTAATTGGTTTATATATACATAGCTTATTATTATTTTTTTACATTAGTAAATATATTAGTTAACTATTAAGTAAGTAGAAAAACATGTATTTCATTAATCTACATTGTATTAATATTAAGAATGAAAAATAGGACATTGGTAAAATGATAATAGCCCAATGATTATGGGCCTGTTTGCAATATGCTACTCCTCTAACTTTCCAAACTTGTAGAAAGGTAACTAAGTTTTAAAAGTGTTCCAATTTAATCACTCATACTTTTTTTGTTCCAATTAAGTCATTAAACTTTTGGTGGATGTTCTATTCCTAGATTTTTTACCTCTTTAACAGGTTATCATGATGACATGGCAGTTTTTTTTAATTGCTAATATAAAATATCAATCAATTAATTTAATTCCCAAAGATCGATCATATTCTATTTTTTCTACAAAACCTAGAAAGAAGACATCAGACGTTTTCTTTGCTTCATCTTCGTTTCTGACTCTAGACTCTACGTTCTCATCCCTTCAACTTTGTTTCTGGACTTCTTTGGCCATCGATTGGAAAGGATTCTCTCTTGGAGTAACAGGTCTCTTGGAGTAACAGGTACATTTAGCATCGATTGAATTGTTACGATTTCTTGTTTTGCTAGTATAGATCGATAAAGTTGTGGCTACTATCCAATCGATGAAGATTTCTTTTTTATTATTCAATCAATGATTTACTAGTTCCTGTTCATATTATTTGTTTAGTATTATTTGTCAAATATACACATGCACATTTTGTTTTTAATTAAATATGATGAAGACTGTTATTGTTTTTAATTAAATATGATGAAGACTGTTACAATTGATGGATTTTTAATCGATGATGATTGTTCATATCCTTTTTATAATTAAGTTCTTTGATTCAATAAGCATAATTTTAGGACATGAGTGATTTAAAGAAAAGAAAAAAAATATATATAGATGGTTAAAAAAATTATTGTTGTTTAGTACGTGAGTGATTAAAAGAAAATAAAAAAAGATAGATGGTTCAAAAAAATTTATTGTTGTTTAAGCTAAATAAGGAAGTTTGATCCATATCATTATTTACTAAAAAAGGATTACTAAAAATTTGCTGCCATGTCATCATGGTAACCTGTTAATTAGGTATAAAATTTAGGAGTAGAACATTCACCAAAAGTTCAATGACTTAGTTGGAACAAAAAAAGTATGAGTAACTAAATTGGAACACTTTTAAAACTTGGTAATATTTCTACAAAGTTTCCCCGATACGAATATAAGCATCTCAAAAAACGATGCAAGAAAGAGGCTAAAAATAGAAAAAAAATAGGTAAGAAACACAAACCTTTTGTTTCAAACAACTTCTCATTTACGAATGTGGCATACGTTGTGTAACATTAGTTTTCCATAGCACACATATATATACTTTTATGCAGGAGCTCCATGAGGCACATTATAACTATTAAGACAATTACTCGAAGCTCAATTAATCAGTTTAACACAACATAAGCTCCATCACTTCAATTTATAAATATAATCTTCATCAAGAACAAAATCATATGCATTTTAAACCTTGTCATTTCATCAAACACCAAGCATACATTGTATAAATGTAAGAATACATAATTTATATACCTTGAGAGTGGACCCTTCGTTCTATGTATAACATTTCCTTTCTATGCTATATATATTTTTTTTCTAACAACAATAGAAAAAAATAACCAAAATTGAAGCACACTGATATTAGGGAAATTAGAGAAAGAAGGAAGAAAGTGAAGGTCATAAACAAAATCACCTACCTATTAAACATTAAAGGACCTTGAATGACATTTTAAAGGAGCGTGTCCATTGATGTGAAAGGAACCAGTTTCTGTAAAATTCATAACAATTTAAAAGCAAAATATTTATTCACTATTCAAGACCAATCTCAACCCACATGAAAAGAATATATACATACACAATAGAAAATAAAAAGCACTAAGAAAAAATAATAAGAATGGGTGTCTTTGCTCACACATGAAAACATGGTGATGAACTTCCACATCATCTTCAGAATATGCAACTTTAAGACAAAAACATTTTTCAAAAAATTTAAATTTTCTGCCACAAAATAAGGACGACCACTTGAAAATTGATAAAAACATAAATTGGACAGCAAGATCTCAGCTCATTTATTTCTCCTATATAATACAGAATACATTACAAATTAAGGAGTGAAGCACAACAAAGAAATTATAAAATAATACATGAAAAAACCGAACAAAGATTATGAAGCTCTAACATCAAAGAACGCACGAAGTCTCAAATTAAGGTCACCAAAAGCGATTATCGTATCGTAAAACAGGTATACGGAGGTTGCAATGGATGGAGAAGAAGTCGTTCCAGAAGATAAATACGATGCACTTGAGTAAACTCGTTTATATTTATTATATATATATATATATATATATATATATATATATATAGGGGAAGGATCCTGCGAAAACCCTTTATATTGCGAAAACGTGAAAACCACTTTAAAACCTACATAACTTCTTTATACGTTAATGTTTATTAATGAAATTTGCGCCAAATTTCTTAGAATTACGTTATCTATAACTCTGGAAAACAATATTTATAAAAAAAAACGTAAAAAAAAAAACGTTTTTTTTTTTTTTTTTTCCGTTTTTGGTACACATGTGTACCATCATCACTACTACTACACAAAAACGAATTATAAAGTATAAAAACACTCCTTATGTTAAAAATATATTAAAAACATACTAAAAACAATAAAACATTTATGTTACGAATGATAATTAAACATAGTACACATGTGTAGCAATACTTAAAAGATCATAAAATGTTATTTTTTTCTTTAGATATAAAGATAATAAAACTATAATAATTAGGGTGCAATTTCCTTTTAAAACTATTAGTAACTCATATTAAATTTTGAGTTTTTTTATTGTGGTACACATGTGTACCAAAAACGGAAAAAAAAATAAAAAAAAATAAAAAAACCTTTTTTTTTTGTTTTTGGTTTTTATAGAATTAAAGATAACGTAATTCTAAGACTTTTGGCGCAAATTTCATGAAAAAACATTAACGTATGAAAAAGTTATAAAGGTTTTAAAGTGGTTTTCACGTTTTCACAAAATAAATGGGTTTTCACACGATCCTAATCCTCTATATATATATATATATATATATATATATATATATATATATATATATATATATATATTTAAATCAATATTTAAATTAAATAAATCATGATAAATAAATATAACAATTTATCTAATTATCATAATCAGTATTATGATTTGATCTAAACATGAAGTGTTTTGATCTTGAATGTTCGGTCTGTGTCGGACAGTTGTTCCAGACACCGAGTTTCAACGAGACAAGCGCTAGGGTTGCAAAAACTTACCGGAGAAGCAAGCTCGGGATTAAGTTCAAAACCTTAGCAGAAAAACCCACCAAGAGGAACTAGGAATAACGCAACGGCGGTGACTCGGTGGTTGATGGCGGCCGAAGTGAGGCTGCGGCATGCGTTGGTCGGCGGTGGCGCTATTCGGCGATGGCACGGCAGTGGTTGTTGGATGGTCGGTGGCGACGTGATAGTCGCTGGCAGTGGATCGCGGCGACGGAGCAAAGCCTGGAGGTGGCGGTGTTGTGGTCCGGTCGGCGGGTCGCAAAAGAGAGAGAGAGGGAGAGATTAGGAGAATTGATGGGGCAACTGAAATCTCTATTTCTGTCTCCTATTTATAATCTCATAAACCTATTGTGGATAAACCACAATTGGTTTATTTAATTATATTCTAGGATTATCCCTATATCTTTTAATCAGTTGTAGATAAACTACAACTGATTTAAAACTCTCAATTATCAACCAGTCTAGATAATCATAAGTTTAAATAAAACTAGTTTATTTAAACTACTATTATCCATCCACGTTTTATAGATAATCTTTAAATTACTAATTTATTTAAATTATAATTATCTAACCACATTAAATAAAACTAATTAAATAAACTAATTTATTTAATCAACTTTTATTTAATTATTAATACTAATAATAAAAATTATTATTTGTATTTCACCAACTAATAATTATTAACAATTAATAATTATAATTCTCTGCTTTTATTATTAACAAATTAATAATATCTTGAAATGATTGATTATTATTTATATCAATATATAAATAACAATATTAAATCATTTCGGTTCTCGCAGAACGACGTTTACTAATTAAACGTGTTCGGTTCTCGTTGCCCTCACTGTAACTCTTACAGGCCACAATCGGGTCGGGTTCTTAGAAATTGTCGGGTCTGGACATACAATATCCAACAGACTGCCACTTGGACAGATCCCGACAAGATCATAAAAAGTAGACAGAGGCGCTCTAGCTACACATGACTACCCCAACCAGTTGTAACACCTTAAGTAGACAACCAAGGTATATCAGTTGCAAAGCAACATGATATTAGACTTATGGTAAATATCGTTAGTCATTGTTCCCTTCTGTATTCGACATCTATTGAACGATAAGGAATTGATTCAATTCAACTTATCTTAAGTTCAACATTTCTCGATCTCGATTGCAAGTGTTCCCATCAAACACACAGTAAGTTTGGGTAAGGCTTTACACTTAGCACTTGGAATCAACGAGAGGGCCTGTGATGTCTCACTGTTGCATTATTAATGCAAGAGAACAGAATCCCATATTGACTACATACAGCTCCCACTGAACTTCAGATCTATTCGCAAAAGTAGCCTTTATGACTGGCATATACGCTACAACGGTTGACTACAATCAAAGAGCAGACCCTGGTAAACGGGAGGTAGCACATGTATCTCAGGTCTAAGGATACGAATGAGTTTACCAATAATTAATTCATCTTGTTATTGAATAAAAGAAGATGATTTGATGCGAGTTACGTCCAACGTCATTCTGTTATGAGGTCTGTGAAGTTGGATAGTTAACAGTTTGAGTCCAAAGTCAGAATAGTCTTGTTTCAGATTCGTTACCTCGATTCTGACTGACTACGGACACTTTTGAATAATATGTATATGTATTCTCCAGCATTACTCTCAAATAGTGCATGTGAGTTTGGAGAGTTGAACAACTCAAATCCAAAGTCATAACGCTTCAACATCTGATTCGTTTGCACAATTCTGATGGAGCGTTAGAGAATACTACATATCTTCGGGGAAACTAGACGTATTAAACTCGAACATAGGTATATAATTATGAATTTGATTTACCCGTTTAAAAATGAATTCAAATAATTAATATAACTGTTACAGTTCGTACATCCAAATACTAAATCAAATTTTGGCTTATCGTGCTGATATGTCACATCAAGTATGTGATATTTAAATGATAGTTTCCTATTCATTTATAGCCAAATTTTGATACCATGTTAATTATAATTTATTTATGTTTCTATACTTCCACTATTGTTTCCTAAATAGTGAAGTATGCTCAAGTGATATGTGATAATAAGTGCCCTTGGTGAACACTACATTTCTGTGCTGTCACAAAACCCGTCTTCAATGATTACTCATTAATCATTCTAAGACTCTGAATGAACTAATTCATTCTTAGGTCACTTGAGATGGCGTATGACACTATCAATACAATTCCTTTTGTCTTGAACTAGCCCTCGAAGTGACCTGTCTCTGTGGATCTTTATCCAGAGTCCTTTTGTAAGTAACTTCTCAATCATCTGATAATTAAATTCATTATATTATTTTAATAATTAAATCAAAATGCTTGGGCCATTATGTAATTATCATAAACATGATAATTAACATAGTGCTCCCACTTGCCTTTTATAGATTCAGCGTTCTTTAAGATTATCAATTCAAACTTATAGGATATTAGCAAACAGTTTTTCTTAAACCTATCTTGGTCTACCAGTTGGACCGACTTAATCTTGTAATAAGATACGAGATTGTGGGTTTGAATATTTATGCAAACCAGTGCATTATTGATATCTTAGTTTTACGAAACTGAATCATCTCAGATCAGTTATCTGATATAGATTCACGTTTCATTCTTTAGGAAATGGATTTTGGAATATTCATTAATAAGAATGACAGGTTCCATTTAAATCCATCTCCTTTAAGAACGCTCACATTTTCTGATTAAGACAACAATTGTTTGGTTAGAAGAATGTTCACATTTTTCTGATTAAGGCAACAAACTTGTTGGTCAGATAACGTGATATCTATTTGGCTATACTTTAATTTCTTCAAGTTAAGCATTATATATACTTTATGTTCCGTCACAGTCCAACACTAAGAGGAATTGCTTCCTTTCTCTTGGATGGAACATTAATCCTAAAGGATTTTATAAGTATATTTTATGGTCAAGTGTAGTTAGCGGCAAGAACTGTTTCTTGATACTAGACCTGAGCAGGCAAATTATGGATTATGGATTTTTGGGTAATTTTGGCAAAAAGGGTTTCCTATAATTAAGCTTCAATTTCTTGATACTTGATTCCTAGATTAAAGAGTTAACAATTTAACTTTGCAAGGGTTTCGAATTTTAATTTACAACTATTTGTATAAAATTCAATTATCGGGATATTAAGGTTTAGGTATTCATTAATCATCAATCATCCAAATGACTATTACTATTAATCAAGGCTGATGATCCTAACTTCTTTGAGCAAATTCTTGATCAAATTAAGAACCTTAATGCTCCTTTTAAATGTTCTATCAAATACGAATAATTTTGGAAGTTAGAAAACGATTCATTATCTTTTAGCTTGTTGATACTTCCCATCCTAAGATGTAGAATTTCAACGAGCTATTAATCAATCAAGTGATTATTAGACAATCATGATCACATCTAGTAATTGTGAGGATCATATATCCTTTAATGCTTATGATGTGTTCAGGATTATGTGAATCATATTCATCAGGCTACTCGTTACGTTGTTTTTGAACATATAATTAAAAGACTAATTAAGAAAACAAGCTCAAATGTCAAACGATTAATCATACGATGCAGGTATTAATGTCAAACAAAGTAAAAAGAAAACCATGTTAAAAAACTAGAAATCAAACAGTATCCATCCTGGGCGCAGCCATGGAAAAACAAACCAATTGTTTTATAATACTACCAAGTTTAGAACGTGAGCAAAACCCTAGTTTCCTTTAAGTGCATGTGAGCTTCACGATCTCTTGGTTTTGATCTCCTTCATTTTTTAAGTTCCTACAGAGTATAAAGTGTGTAAGCAATGCTTCACATTTTGTGGAATTTAGAAAAAAATGAAACATAAGGCTAAATACCTTCAGAAGAACTCTCGCCATTCTTCTGAGCCTTAACATTGGCAAGGTACTCGGGGCAGTTCCTTCTCCAGTGTCCCATCTTGTTACACTCAAAGCATTAGCGCTGATCATGTGGCGGCACTGCTTTGAAAGTCTTCTTGGCCTTCCCCCTGCCCTTGGCACCTGATTGAGTGGTGGCAGGAGATTTACCCTTTCCAGTAGAGAGACGTTTCCTCTTACGATCAGGCTTCTTGACGCCAGTCGACTTGACCATCAAGACCGCAGGGGTCTTGTTGGAGGCGATGTTGATCTTAGCAGTTTTCAACATCCCATGAGCTCCGACACTGTCTTCACCAAGTTGTTCGTATTGTAGTTGACCCTAAACCGAGTGAGCGAACTCGAGACTGATTAAAGAATCAGGTATGTAGCCAATTCCTGAGGAATGGCATACTGGAGCTTCTCCAAGAGGTCAGTGTACGACTTCATCTTGACCAAATGTGGGCTAACAAGAGTGCCTTCAGCCATTTTACATTATATGAGTTGAGTTACAACCTCATAGCGCTCATGACGGGGACTTGTGTCTCAAACATGCCCTTCAGTTGTCCGATCATCTGGAAAGCACTCAAGTCCTCCATGTTCTTCTGAAGTTCTGGAGACATAGTGGCCAACATCAGGCATGATATTTGGTTAGCATCCTTTACCAGGCGGTCATGCGCTGCACGAGCAGCTGCAGTGTTATTTGCAGGTTGTCCAGGCACCGCAACATCCATTACATGGAGCTTGTTGGCCATCTTGAGCACAATCTTGGGATTGCAGAACCAGTCAAGGAAGTTGGTTTCATTAAGTTTCTCCTTCTCAAGGATTGACTTAAGTTGGAAGGTGTCATTGGGTGCATTATTTTTGTTGTTGTTAGCCATCTGAAACATTAAGACAATTTGTTTAAGTATTTTCGATGTTTTAACCTAAATTCAATTATGGTAAGTCCTAATTAAATAAATGATGGGAATCCATTTAACTTTATTACTAAAGGCAGTTGTAGCATGCAATCAATAGTAATTAAATAAATAGACAGACAATGATTGTCATTTGCGAGGACCAGTCACAATACCCTTTTATGAGGCCATAATAACATCGAATGTTTTGTGCGATACGTTTAGCCTCATCTATGCCCATTGCTATTTACAAGGATCCACATTACAGTATTTTAGCTCCGATAACGTGACCCCCTGCAAAGTAAAAGAATAGTTATCTAAGGTGGCCACACGTACAACTATGGTGTTGTAGCTCCAATAGTCAGTACATAGAATACACCCGACATGCCAAGTACGATGCTATAGCTCCAATACTGACGTTTCGGTAAATGCATTCCAAGTTGGGCTTAACCCGGGACGACATAAACTATTAATTTTAGACTTACCAAATAGGGTTATTTAATCAGCTTTTAGTTGGTGATTATTTATCGCAAACCCTATCATCGCTCGGGACAGTCAAATTAGATAACCTAATTAAATTGACTATGTTGTCACGAAGCATACATAACCAAACCAACCATGCAAGCCTTTTAGGAGTTTATAAATTTCATAAATTTCGAAAACTCATTTATCTTTCGATTGTAAAATCTTTTAAACTCATTTTAAAACAATTTTAATGTGTTTAAGTTGGTTAGTAAAGTAAGCAACAAAAACACAGTATGTACATGTATACGGCCTTATTTAGGGTTTCGGTATTGCTAGAGCCTTTTAGCATACCGAGTAAAGTCTAGGGACAAAACAACACACAAGGATGATAGACGGTATCAGTTGTCTTCTTTGGCTACCACTAACTCCAAGACTCCCCTTGAACTTGATTGGATCTTCAGGTCTTCGGTTGAGAAACTTTCATTTGGGAGACTTGCCAAATATGGTAAGTTTCCATTTCTGGATACCTGCAAGATTTGGAAGGTGCCAGATTTGGGAAGCTACCATTTCTGGAAACCTGCCAAATCGGGAAACTACCAAAACGGGAAAGTTTCCGAATTTCAAAACACGAGCCAAAATAGTAAACTTTTTAAAATTGGAATGTTTCAAAATTAGAAACTTATTACATCAAGAACTTGCCAAAATTGGAAACATTTCCAAATTTGGGAATACAAGTCAAATTAGCAAACTTTCCAAAATTGGAAACTTGCTAAATTGGGAAAGTTCCGAAAATGGAAACCTGGACCGAAATAGGACTTGCTAAAATTGGAAAGTTACTAAATCGAGAAAGTTGCCAAAATTGGGAACATGTCAGAATCATAGACTTGCCAAAATTGGGAACTTGCTATTTCGAGAAAACTCTCTAAATAGAAATACATTTAAATAAATAAATAAAAACTTAAATCTATTTATTACAACTTTGAACACATAAACACTAGGCCATCCGAAAACCCCAATCTATTACAATTGGGCCAAAACCAAAATACAAAATAAAAATAATCATTCCATGCAATTTCAATAAATTGGGTCAGGCCGAATACACGTAAATAAATAAAAACAATCGAAATATTATAATTGCATAATTTTGGTGGATCTAAATCGACCAAATATTTATATGTAATATATATATATATATATATATATATATAATTAAGAAAATTAATTACAATTTTAATTCACACCTTTCGGGTTGTTAAACCCCAGTAGGCGAATTCACCGGTTTAAAACATGACCAGTCTAGATTTGCGTGTGGTGATCAAGACTCTGATACCACTGTTGGGCTTTGCCATTGGTATTCGGGTCACGGGTAGTAATTTTAAAATTCATTAGAACCCGTTTTACTAATTGTATTACCAGATACAATTATATATATTTTAATTACCCTTAATTAAATCAGAGTGCGGAAGCGTATATTAAATATTTAAATAAATTAAACGCGAAAAACCAAGTGACAAAATTAAACAACAAGTTATAATCACCGACACATAAATACTAGATATATATATATATATATATATAATTTGACATATATATATATATTATATATATATATATATTTAAATTAATATTTAAATATTTAAATTAAATAAATCATGATAAATAAATAAATATAACGATTTATCTAATTATCATAATCAATATTATGATTTGATCTAAACCAAAAGTGTTTAGATCTTGAACGTTAGTCTATGTCGGACAACTGTTCAAGACACCGAGGTCCAACGAGACAAGCGCTAGGGTTGCGAAAACTTACCGGAGAAGCAAGCTCAGAATTAGGTTCAAAACCTTAGCAAAAAAAACGCACCAAGAGGAACCGGGAAAAACACGGCGGCGTAGCGGTAGTGGCTCGGTGGTGCTGCTATTCGGCAATGGCAAAGCAGCGGCGAAGTGGTCCTAGATGGTCGGTGGCGACATGATAGTCGCTGGCAGTGGATCGCGGCGGCGGAGCAAAACCAGAAGGCGGTGGTGTTGTGGTCCGGTCGGCGGGTCGCAAAAGAGAGAGAGAGAGAGAGATTAGGAGAATTTTTGGGGCAACTGAAATCTCTATTTCTGTCTCCTATTTATAATCTCATAAACCTATTGTGGTGAAACAACAATTGGTTTATTTAATTACATTCTAGGTTTATCCATTTATCTCTTAATCAGTTGTAGATAAACTACAACAGATTTAAAACTCTCAATTATCCATCCAATTTAGATAATCATAAGTTTAAATAAAACTAGTTTATTTAAACTACTATTATCCATCCATGTTTTATAGATAATCTTTATATCTTCCTATTATAATTATTAATTACATTTAGGACACATGTCAACACTAGATTTATTATCTTCATAGTTTTCCCGCTTCTCTCTCATATTAAAAATCAATTCTCTCACTTATTAAATGCAAAAAAAAATAAAATTAAATAATTAAATATTAAAATATAAATTTTCCTATTTTAATAATTTATCATAACTTATTAAAAACTTATTAATTAATGATAAGAATTTTATTATATTTTATAATAAAATTAAACTTATAACTATAATTCTCAGTTACTTGTAATTACTTGAATTTTAATATGAAATATAATTGTAAACTCTAAAAAAGTAACAGTGCAACTCACTTCTCTGTTAGAGAAATTTCATTACTAACAAATTACGAAATTAAATATGACATGAAAATAATATAAAAAAATTATCTTATAAAACATAGATTATATAGCATTAAAGTTTAATATTAATGTTATTTGGAGTAAGGTTTTATTTTCTTAATAAAATTTTAATTTATGAGTTTCTTCTTCTATTATGTGTTTTTAACAATTTGTGTGCTATTTTTTTATTAAATGTATTATTTTGTGTCATTTCATCTCCTATTTTTTTTGTCTATATATCATACCTAATAATAAATTTTAATTTGTTTCCATACCATTGATCAATTTTACTACTTTACATGTCATATATTACGTGAATAGTATATTTGATCAAATATATAAATGGCACGTTGTTTAGATGTGCACCCAAATTATGTATTTCTTAACAAACATGTGAATTGTTGGATTTATTTTATTGTGACAATAGTTTATTTAATGGTACATATTGTTTGCACCATAACATATGTTTCTACTTTTTATCCATAACAGTTTGAAAAAATCAGATAATTTTGCTTCCTCGGGTATGAAATTAAATTGTAATCAACTGAAGAGTTTAAAGAACTTGTGCACCGATTTCCATGTGCTTCTCGTAGTGGATGATTATTATTTACAATAAATCTATTAAAATATTTTTATGTGAATTTTTAACGTGAATTAAGTATTAAAATTTTAATAATTAAACCCGTGTAATACACGGGTTCTATCCTAGTAACTAATTATTTAAATTACAATTATCTTGCCACATTAAATAAACTAATTTATTTAATCAACTTTATTTAATTATTATTAATACTAATAATGACAATTATTATTTGTATTTTACCGACTAATAATTATTAACAATTAATAGTTATAATTCTCTGCTTTTATTATTAACAAATTAATAATATCATGAAATGATTAATTATTATTTATATCAATATATATAACAATATTAAATCATTTCGGTTTTCGCAGAACGACGTTTACTTACTAAAAGTGTTCGGTTCTCGTTACCCTCTGTGTAACTCTTACAGGCCACAACCGGGTCGGGTTCTTATAAGTTATCGGGTCTGGACATACAATATCCAACAAGGGCGGCGGGCGGCGCCGTCCCTGGCAGAAGAATCACCTGGCTCATACAAAGTAGGTACTCCCTCGAGGGTCCTCCATGTGGTCAGCTATATCGGAATCTAGGCAAGGTAAGGGTAATTAGACGCGTAGTGCCACTTAGGCACTGGCTCGTCTGTAGGGCCCTCAGGAGCCCGCCGTTGGGAGGGGCCATACGACCTCCCGGGGGTGAATCACCGCCTACCGGCACATCGAAAGGGACGGAAGGTATGAACAGAACGCTCCTTGAGCACAAAGGGGTCCATGGTGCGCGCGACACCAATAGCAGAAGCAGTAGTAACTGCAGCCGCACCACCAGCAATAGCGGTTGGTGGGGGGTGGTCTGATGAGTCGTCTAAGACCCTTGGTCAGAGGGGCCTTAGGAAACTAGAGGGTATGGATGACAGTCGGATAGTATAGACGATGGGTATCTCAAGCTCAAGGCTGGAAGGCACGTAGTCTTCCGGCATCGAGGTATAGTTAGGCACCACTTGCTCATCTCTGCTGGAATCAGTAATGCAGATAACCTCATCCAAAGAGGAAGTCATCTCTGCGATAATAATCCATTAGAAAACAAAGTTAGTACCATGATAATAGCATTTAAATAAAAGATATAAATGCATAACAAAAATAATAACTCATGTATATATAAAGCATAAATTAACATAACCAATAAAGTAAGGAAGTGGTCTTGCGTGCAAATGGAAGCTTCGGAGCCGGTCATAGTCCAGGTTTGATTTTAGTTAAAGTGATTAACCTGGTTCGCTATAACTGCGGCTCTGATACCAATCTGTCAAACCCCGGTCAGAAGTTTGGGTGTGAGCGAGACGGAATCATAGTCACAGATACACAGAACAACTACTATTCAAACGTTAATTAAAACATAATATCACTAATTGTTGCAACGTAAGAGTGGTAAATGATAATGTCTTACATTTGAACTTAAAAAGTCTAGTTTCATTTATTGAAAACATAAAATAATTATTTAGGATAGACAGAGACTACGACTCCAACGAAGCAGGTCTGAATGTAAAGGCAAATTCCCATTTCCACGTCTTCCATGATCAGCTTGAATACCCGAGGAATCATGAATTTAAAAGGTCAACATAAAGTTGGTGAGGTTCACAGGTTTAGGACTCGATAGTAACATTGTAAAACAGTTTCAGAAAACTAATTACTTGGCTTACTGTTATGGTTGTATGATCTCACCTAAACCTTGATTTCAAATACTAACAGTTTACCCACCCATGGTATCCTCGCCCGAGAGATACCGAATAGAGCAAAATAACTGACGTGTACCCCAAGACAATATCCAGAGTCGCAATTGAAGCTACCAATCAAGACAGGGTTGTCAACCCAAATAGATCTATTCACTAGCTATCGTTTCAAGCATAAATAAGTTAAATTAACAAATGATGGGATTCAGTTGTACTAACGTTTATAACGATAAAGTATAAGTTGTGGGCAATCAGTAAGAGAACAGATAATCATACGCCTAACAGTAGACCATAACATTAAGTTAAAACATTTTATCAGTTCATGATTTCTCCCCCATAAGTGTAAAACAGTTATAAATAAGGGGTCCATGAAACTCACTTGAGTCAGTGATGATGATGGATTGCCGAGTTGCAATTAGCAAGTAAAGTCCTAATAAAACATAAGAAAATATGCATAATGGTCCACATAATCATTTGAGTAACGAACGTTACCCAAATGATACCTGTCAAGTCTTGACGTATAATCCCGTTTGTAGCGTTTGAAAACCCATTAGTTAATTAGTTTACAAAATCAATCAATGCGGACATTCACATCTATAAACATTGATGTAAATTGAATACAAGTAATGATCATGTGATAACCTATCTTGAAGATCAGTTCAATCAAGTCTTGAATATTGTTTTAAATAATAATGTTTATTATTATTTTTAGGTTCGCTCGATCGATTAAATATTTAATCACGTTAAGTTATAATATATATAACTAGGATTCATAATTATTATTATAATAATTAGTTTAACTTGTCGAAATAATTTTATTAAATTATTACAAGTCAATGATTAAATAATTTAAACACAAGTTAGGAAAATATTAAAGGTTCTTTAATATTTAAATTCATGTTAAGGAAAATTGGGGTTTTCATGTTAATATAATTATAATTATTTTTAAAATAATTGATATTAACAATCATGATGAGTTTTAACTAAAAGTAGGGTTCCTAAAATTCATATGGATAATTATTTGTTGAAAATAATAATTCACGTTTCGTTACGTCGTAAATAGTTTTTAAAACGTTTAAAGATTTCGTTTCAATTCTAAACGTTTAAAAATAAACATTTGATCTGGTTAGGACGTTTTGATTATCTTGATTTATTTAAAATAATCAAATATGTTTAAAATATGTTTTTGAAAACGCTGGAGCGTGTGGATCGGCTTAGTTCGACATCAATTGTGTAATAGAAACGAAAACAAACGGTGTAAATAATAATGCTCAATCTCTCATTAATATCGTAACAAATTACAGAGAGAATCAGAACACAAAACACACAATTGCTTAATACTCGCTCAAAAATCTACTCAAAAACTAGTTACAAAGACGGAACTACAACCTATATATAGACATCGGCCGACCGAACTCCTAGGCTTGTCCGAACCTCAGGTTCGGCCAAGGTTCGGCCGGGGTTCGGCCAGAGTTCGGCCAACAACAAACTAGGTTGTAATCTTCAAGTCTTCAACTCTTTGTCTGATCCAACTCGTTGCCACATAATGTATCAACACTTTTTCATAATTTATCTAAGTCTTTTGATTTTATTTTTATAAAATCATTTTTAAATAACTTTATTTATTAAATAAAGTTACGGTTTTATATTAAAGACTTTTTATAGGAATATTCACCAACATAAAACATTTTCCATTTTTGTATAAAATCCAAGATTTATATACCTTTTTAAGTCATGTGTCATAAACATGAATCTTTTATCATTTTTGATATAAAAATATATTTATATATTTTTACCCATTTTAGTTTTATAAAATCCAAAACAAGCCTTTTAAATCTTGTGTTTTTAGAAATTATATTTTTATAAAATGTGACCATTTTATAAGTTAGATTCCATGATGACACTTTATGGTTAAATTTATTCAAGTAATTTTTATAAAACCGCTAAATTAATATTTAACCATAATAAATTCATTTAAATGGTTTAATGTTGTCATTTTATGTCCAAAATTTAAGTAACATCTCCTAATGTCCATTCTAGTCCAAATGTGTCACTAACACCAATTTAGTCCACGATAATTGTCATTAGCACACATTAGTCCATAAACAAGATGATTAACAACTAAAAATCACAAATAACAATCTAGTCATTTATAATTATTAAAACATGATAATAAGAAATACAAACCATGCAAAGCATATAAATCATCATGTATTCACCACATGATTTAATCAAACCATGTAATTATATTAGATAACGTGAAATTACCAAATGATTTGATTAAACCAACCAACTAGTAACGTTAGCCATGGGTTTCCATTTTAAACAAAAACACCACATTTTTGTTGTTAGAAACACAAGATGATTATCACATTTTCAAACCATACAATCCTAAGGTTTAAGAAAAACAAAGCAAAGGAATGTGATAGTTAGATGATCTTGAACTTTATAAACTTCAAGTTTTAGAGGGTTAGTTGTCAAGACTTGGGAACCATTTGGGAGGGATCAAGTGTATAAAACATAGAAAAGCAATGGGGATTAAAAGACGCACAAAGGGCTGTGAGGGTGAGACCAAGAAAAATAGGAGAAAGGTGGTGGCGGGTGGTGGCTTTTCAACATCACAACAGCGGCGGACAACAGCAGCACAACAACGACAAAAGGTGGCGGGAAGGGCTGATCACGGCGGAAAGAGCATGGCAGCAGATGGTGGTGGCTTCTAGCGACAATGGTGGTGGTGTTGTAGTGTTGCCAAGACAAAGAAAAAGGAAGGAAAATATGGCTAATGGTGTTGGGCTTCCGAGAAGAAGATAAATGAGTGGCAGTGGCTGAAGGTGGCAGCACCCAGCGGTGGTGGTGGCTGTGTTGAGGGAGAAAGAGATGAGAGTGTTTGCTTGGTTTTCAAGAGAGGGAAGAGTGGGAGAGAGTGAGGTGTGTGTAAGAAGTTGGTGGATGGAGATGTGTACAAGTTTCATAAACTATTTGCTCATGATGAGCTAGGAGGTAGGTTGATAGAGAGGTGAGATGTTCAAGTTTATCTCCACATTTTACTTCCAAAATATCACTAACTTAAATTACTAGTTAGTTTTTATAAAATTTGAATGTGTAGGTGAAAGTTTTATAAAAACATGTCATGTTATATAAATGAGGTTTAAGTATTGTGCAAGCTTATAAAATATAAAATTATTTGAGGGGAAATATTTCACAAAATTTTATATTTAACCAATTTATAAAAATTGATACAAGTTCATGACTAATTTTTATAAAAATAATAAGTGGTAACAATTTTTATAAAAATTAAAAAGTTGATGGGCCAATACAATTTAAAATAATCCATTGGGCTTGGACTTTATATTGGGTCTAACTATTTAAAAGAGAAATTTAATCGGGCCCGTTTGTCGGTATGTGCCGTACGGGTCCAAACGGGGCACCGGTTCGAGGCCCGGGCCCGTTGTGCATCAGTTGGGTTTACGGATCGCCATGATCATTTAGATTATCACGTTTATGTAACGGGTCAAGGTTTCAGGCTCGGTTTCATTATTTTCGGGTCATTGGGCCTATTGGGCCTAGTTGGGCCCAATCGGGTGATCGGTTGAGGATTTTGGCTTAAGTCTTGACAACGATTGCAGTTTGTGATGTGTTTATTTCGTAAAAATAATTGTTCAAATAGGTTATAATAGTTTTTCAGAAATCAGTTATATTTTTCAGCTTTTCGCACGGGTTACGGTTAATGTTTTCAGTTTGTAAGTTCGTCAGAGTTTTAAGCTCGACCGTTCATATTGTTTAAAACCGAATAGTTTTAGACAT
The DNA here is from genome assembly GCA_039602395.1 of Deinandra increscens subsp. villosa. NCBI lineage: Eukaryota > Viridiplantae > Streptophyta > Magnoliopsida > Asterales > Asteraceae > Deinandra > Deinandra increscens. The sequence goes on along the minus strand of JBCNJP010000027.1, from coordinate 87,902,321 downwards.
ACGATCGCTTATCAGCTTGCCGTGTCGATTATATAAACGTACGACACTAGTTACGGAAAAAATATAAAAATACCTTTTATATTTATTTTTCTTGTTATTGATATTCCATGATTAATACATGAAATCTCTATGCGTTTTACAACGTATACGCTTCTAGTACAAACGCGGGATTAGTTTTACGTCATCAGTTAACAGTCAGACACATTAATTAACAGTTTAAACAGAAATCATATCAGTTAAAACACATTAATACTTAATTTAAAAGTCAAAGTAAATGGTTTGACCTGGGTTTTCGGACGAGGTGTCACATTACTATTGCTTGGTGGTGACAGATGACTATTCTCGCTTTTCGTGGGTGATTTTCATGACGAAAAAGGATGAGACTCCTGATCTGCTTAAGGGTATTATTGTGAAAATTTAGTTTCTTTATATGGTGAAGGTTCGACGTACTCTAAGTGACAATGTCACAGAGTTCAAAAATGCGTGTATGGAGCTTTTCTGCTTGCAAAAGGAAATTCATTACAATTTCAGTGCTCTATACACTCCGCAACAAAATGGTGTGGCAAAGCAAAATAATAGAACTATCATTGAGATGGTAGAACTATGTTGGATGATTCTCGTCTTCCAGTGAACTTTTGGAATGTGGCAGTTAACACGGCGTGTTATATCCTCAATCGAGTTATGACAGTTAAACGGTTTGGTAAAACATATTACCATCTGTTGAATAACCATAAGCCGAATCTTAAATTTCTAGAACCATTCGGTTCTCCGTGTTCCATTCTACAGTCTACAGGAAAGTTCGATGAGAAAGTAGCCGAGGGTTTCTCTGTTGGTTATGCATCTCCTAAGAAGCGTGTCTTCAATACTGCAACTGGGAAGGTGGAAGAGTGGCTTCACATTGACTGTCATCATTTTACTAAGCCACCAGCAAGGAAGGGTCCGAATTGGTTATTTGACTATAGTACTTTTTTGGATTCGTTGTCTACTCCTAGAGCATATTCAGACAAAGAGATATCTTCAATGTACTTTTGTTAGAAGATGATTCATGAATTCTCTTGATACCGTCTGTTTCTCCTGTTATGTCAGTGCGTGCGTCAGAACCTGATAATGTTGAGGATGATGGCTCATCAAAAGATGAAAGTTATTTCCATGAAGCTTCGTCGGAACCTGTTGATGAATCGGTTCTGCTTCCGAGTACAAGCTCAACAGTTCCATTTGTTGACTCGGATGTTGCAGATCTGAATGTCAACAGCCTACAACAAGAATTCATACTATTCATCCACAAAGATCTTGTTATCAGTGATCCTACATAGGGAGTGTGCACGCGTCATCAAGTATCTAATTCGGTTGACTCATTGATTACTAATATTCGGGAGTCTGGGATTCAAAACAAGATATCATTTTCTTGCTTTTTGTCTCAAGTGGAATCGTGTACAATGGTTCCGGTATTGAAAGATGCTTCTTGGGTGGAAGCAATGCAAGAAGAGTTACAGGAGTTTGAAAAATTGGGCGTGTGGCATTTAGTTGACAAGCCAAAGTATGTGAAAGATCCTTCTGGAACATGTTGGGTCTTCAAATGTAAAAAAGATGACAGTGGAGTCATCATCAGGAATAAGGCGCGGTTAGTGGTTCAAGGCTTTCTCAATAAGAAGGAATTGACTCTAATGAGGTGTATGCTCCTGTAGCCAGAATTGAAGCTATCCGTATATTTTTGGCATACAAAGGATTTAAAGTGTATCAAATGGATGTTAAGAGTACATTCCTAAACAGAAAGATTAGAGAAGAGGTGTATGTCAAGCAGCCTCCAGGGTTTACGGACCCTGACTTTCCCGAGTGAGTGTATAAGCTTGGTCGTGCTTTGTACAGGTTACATCAAGCTCCACGAGCTTGGTATGAAACATTGTCCATGCACCTGCTAGATAATGGTTTCAAGTGAGGACTGGTTGAATGTACTTTATTTTCTAAAATAACGGGAGGTGATTTGATATTGGTACAAGTTTATGTAGACAACATAATCTTTGGCAACACGAATGACAATCTCTGTAGAGAGATTGAGACTGTTATGCAAACCAAGTTTGAGATAGGAGAGATGAATTTCTTTCTTGGTCTCTGAGTACAACAATCTGACAAGGGTATCTGTATCCACGAGATGAAATCTGATGTTAGTTGTAGAGCCCGCATGACTAGAACATGACGATCTCAATTGGACCGCTTGAGAAAGATTCTTCAATACTCACCCTTACTCCATGCTTGTGAGTAAACATATTAACCTGCAATTTCAAAAGACAAAAATGCAGTTTTCTATTTTCATTCCAACATAAGTTAATCTTGGGCAAAAATCTCCTTAAGAGAACCAAGATGATTTGAAAATTTAATATCTTGTGTCGATCGATAAAAAACAAATAAAAAATAAAATCTTTTTGACTTTTATAAAGTTTAAATCAAAACACGCCTACAATCTTGTTGATTTTTCGAACTTATGATAAAACACACCGAAAATCTTTTTGGATTTTCTGAAATGAAAACATAAATACAATACAGAAATACACTCTATTTTTGGTTTGAGAAAGATCACTATCTTGGATCATATTGGTCATAACGCATTTACAACACTTCATTTTCAATTATTGTAACACATAAACCAAGTCGATTGTTGATATAATTTTTCCATTAAACTTAGGTAGAATCATACTCATAACATCTGGATATGTTCATGCATTGATTAATTTGCTTTGACCAATGTATCTCACACTATCAAACATATTCAGATATGTTTCACATACTTTCATGTGATTATACTTATAAATTTCACAAAGTATTTTGTATTCATGATCTCGTCAACTGTGTTCCATGCAACAAGAAATAAGAATGTTAAATCAGTTGATGAATTATACTAAACAAGTTAAATCAGGCTGATCTTTCGATAAGCAGATAAGACCTCCAATTTAACAAAATAAGAAAAATAAAAACAAGTTAAAATTGTATAATTCAACAACAATCAGGTGATGAATTATACTAAACACCAAAGAAAAGAAAGCAGAACCTCAAATGAACAACTATCAGGTCGGTCATGTGAACACATAGAGATAGTATGATTATTTGAGAAAACAAAGTAAATCAAACAAGGTTAATTTTTTACAAAATGAACACACGTATACACAGTGACTTCTCGTTTTCTTTTTCACGTGTCTTTTCTTTTATATCTTGAAATACGCCTCAAGATGTTGTCCACTAGGTTAAGCATCGTATTTAATGTATATCACATTAGAATGCTTTATGATTTGCCGAGCCTACCTTGCACATCGAACAATGGTCTTATGGCTTTTTTACTTACTCTATTCGCAAGTCAGAAACGTTAATCAATGTACCATCATTTCCCAATGTCAATTGCTCATTTTTTATCTTTTTCATATTTCTTTCTTTTGTATTGCTTTTTCTCCCCCTAAAATGAAAAATTCTATTTTTGGATTTTTCATTTTACAAATGTAAGACTCCATTTTTGGTTTTTCAATTTTTCTCCCCTAAGAATATGGACAACTAACAAATGTAAAGACTTTGAAAGAAAGAAAAATTGATCAACCAACACTGTTGGAGCATGATTCTATGCTACAGAGTGTCTTGTGTCACGTATCTAAGTAAGCATGTATTTCTGAGTCTTTGAAGAACCGTGAGCATCGGATCGTCTACTCAATCTAGCTATTCGGGTACGAAACGAGTTATTATAATGATTGTTTTATTGATCTAGAGAAGAACAATTACAATCAGAAACACAAAGAACTGACACAGAGAATACACCACAGAGACACACACTTCAAAATATATCTCCCACTTAGAACTCTTCCTGAAATCAAAGAACAAACATGTATTTATACAGACCCGCCAAACCTCAGCCGAAACTGAGGCTCGCCCTGATCCGAACTTCAGGTTCGGACCAGGTTCGGCCAGTCACACTTTGACTTGAACTTGTTCTTTACTTGATACACCTCAATACTTCAGACGACACACATATCAGGTATCAACAAAATCCCCCCCCCCCTCGTGTACAGTATCTCTCCAACATTATCACAAAAGTATCTTCAATCAAACTCCCCGTTAAGTGGAGAATCCGTTCGTCCAATGAAATGAATCTTCAAATAAACTCTTCCTTAACTTGATTGTAGCTTGATCTTAAATACATGACAATGTCTGGTGATTCTCTGGTCTTTATCAACAGCTTCAGAAGACTTGAAGTTGTGATTTATATCACTTCAGTAACCTGCTCAAAATTTAAATAATCTTGGCGCAAAACGTCTCTTTGATAATCCAAGATATGATTTTGAAAATTTGATTTTGTATCACGTGTTGATCAGATCGAATATAAAAAAAAAACACAATCTTTTTGGCTTTTAGAAAGTTTATAACAAAACAAACCGAAAATCTTTTTGAGTTTTCAAATTTATGCTAAAACACATGAAAATCCTTTTTGCACCTCTTCCAAAAAGAAATGAAATTGCAATACATAATCAAACTCTAATTTTGGTATGAGAAGTATCACTATATGGGATCATATTGATCATGATGCACTGAACTACACTTCAACTTCAACTATTTGAAGCACATAAGTTATGCTAATTGCCGGTATAAGTTGTTTATTTTAAACTCAGGTAGAATCATACTCATAACATCTGGATATGTTAAGGTATTGATTAAATTTACTTTGACTAGTGTCTCCCACACTATCATACATATTCAGACATTTTCTTTTTCTTTTTGTGTGATTACACTTGTGAATTTTCACAAAGTATAATATTTTCATGATATTGTCAACTATGTTCCATCCAAAAAGAAATAAGAACGTTAAATCGTCTACCTTAAGGTCGATCTTTCGATACGCAAATAAGGCCTCGGATTTAACAAACTAAGAAAAATAAAACAAGTTTGAAATTGTATAACTCAACAACAATCAGGTCGGTACTCCCGTATACGCAGAGAAAATCCGATAAGTTATACGAAACACCAAAGAAAATAAAGCAAAACGTCAAATGAACAACAATCAGATCGGCCTTGTGAGCACGCAGAGAAAGTCCGATCGTTTGACAAAATAAAGAAAATAAAACAAGTTTAATTTTTTTTCAAAATGAACACATGTATACACAGTGACTTCTCATTTTGATTTTCACACTTATTTTTCTTTTTGTCATGAAATACGCATCAAGATGTTATTCACATGGTCAAGCAATAGTATTTAGTGTATATCACATTTAAATACTTTCGGATTTTTCGAGCCTACCAAACATATCAAACAATGATCTTATGGCTCTTTCATCTACTCTATCCATGAGTCAGATACGTAAGCCAATGTACCATCATTTCCTAATGATCAATTCCTCACAATTTTATATATTGTGCATGCATTCACCTTCCTTGTATATTGTGCATGTATTCACCTTTTTCCCATAACATGCATCTTTCAAAATTTCTCCCCCTTAAAATGAAAACTCTATTTTTGGATTTTCATCTTACAAAAACAAGACGCTATTTTTTGTTTTTATTAAATTAAAATGTATAAAGAAAAAAAATTGATCAATCAACACGGATACTTTGCAGTTTAGAATTTCAAAAATGTTTGCAGATTAGAAAAATATATGGCAAGCAATTTAAGTTAAGCAGAATACTCCTCCATCAACAACTTTGCAATCGTCGATAGTTCTTCTAGAAGTACTTGCACACTTGTTAAACTCATTAGTTTTTAACTTGACCCGAAGCAGCTGCTTCAGGTCGACCGGTGTCCTTCCTGGTTTTCCTTTGAAACCACTTTTGGTTTCCAGTATTGTGACTGTTTTGGTAACTCAGTTTTTGATGAATCAATCACAGGTGACTGTGATGAAGAACCTACATTTTGAACCTTTTGAAACATAGGAATAAAACGTTTTTGATTCAGAAAGAATGTAGGTTCACATTCATTAAAAACTCTGCCATTTTCATCAAAAAATTTTGGTTTGGCAAGTTTACCAAAAACTGGTTTTTGTTGAAACCTTTGGTTTGCCATATGCCCTTTTTGACGGCAAACATAGCATATATGTTCAGATTTGTCCCACCTTTTACAAACATGAATATCTCGAACATGATCAGAAAAAGAATCATATACCTGTCGGCGGTGATCATGAACCCATTTAGATGTTGGGCTTCGAGAATGAGAACCATCAGAAGAAAATTTTGCTGTTTGATTCTTCAAGGTTCTTGATGCATCCTTCTTCTCAAAAACTTCAGAAATTTTCCTAGCATCCATGCAATGAAGAGGAAACTCTTTGTCGGAGAATATCTGTTCCGAACCCTTGAGTTTGTAAAACCGCCTAAGTTGAACCTTCTTCACTTGCTTCATTTTAAGCTTCTTCAAATCTTCTGGTGTTGATGCTGGAACCTCCTCAGCTTTGACATTTTGTGCTCTAAAACCCAAACCAACAATTTTCCTAAAAACGTTTTCCTCAAAATTTAAATTCTGGTGTCCATCAGAATTTGAGATTTCAGCTTTTATTTCTTTAATATTTTTCTGCTCAAAGAAAATCTTCCCATCAAATTCAGGTTGAGAACGAATCTTTTCACTTGAAGTAGCTGATTTCTCATTATCTACGGTAGATGAACCAGAAACAAACTTTGGAGCTGGAGGAATCTCAGATTTCTTTCCTTTCTTCTTTTTAGTCTTCTTGGATTTCTTCTTCTTGACAAGCTTTTCTTCTTCGGTAGTAGATGATGAAAACTTGGAATAATCATAATCTTCAACCATTTCCTTCACTTCTTTGAAAGCTTCTTTGATATGAGCAGGAGGTGATGCAGTTTTATCAAACATTTTCTCAAAATTAGCATCATTAGCTAAGAAGTTTGTGAACACTTGTGAGTTTGAAACATTATCCTGCAATCAATTTTCATCGATGACTTGAATTTTGAAATCAGAAATTTGTTGTTGTGCTTCAGCTAAATCCTTCTCAGTAGGAATCAATCGCTTTGCAACCTTATGCATTTCAAATTTTTGCATGCGGAGATTTTCCATTCCCTCAAACAATTCTTTCTTCAATTTATTTTCATTCAGCTTTTGAATCTCCAAATTTGCTATTTAAACTTGATTCACAATTACCAATTCACGTTTCTCATCCAAATACTTCTCCATAATAGCTTGATAACTTTCAATCTTAGCAGCAGATTCTTCAGCATTCTTTGTAAGCAGATCAAACTTGATTTTTGACTTATCAAAAAGATTCTGAAAATCATTTGCAGCGTCTTCTGCTTCATACTTCCATTTCTTGACTTCATTAACCAACTCTGAAGAAACCAGGGTCGGTGAGCCAAGCTAACCCCGGTGGCATCGGTGCGGAAGCGAGATCGGAGACTTTGTGAGCTCGTGTTTGTAGAACAAATATAAACACCCGAAAGAACATAAAGGACCAGATCTTCTACTTGGGTGTTTAAGATGTGATGATGATGAGGATAAATATAGAAGATGTGATAAAAGAGATAATGTATAGATAATCATAGATGAAGTCGAATGATTACAATTACCTACACCACTCATACCCGGTCCATGAACAAGTGTTCATGAACCCACACAACTTCAAAGCTTCATGCTCTCTCTCTCATACATACATTCATATCTTTCACAAATGAAAGACCAAACTATATATACTATCCTAACAATGGCAATTAGTAAATAACCAACAACTAGTAACTAGTGACAAATAAATAATGTAACAATAAATAATAATGTCACTTTGCCATGTCTTCGGTTAGTGAGAGTCTTCGAGTCATAAACTTCACCGTGTTGTGAAAACGGTTGATGATAAGTGGTACGTTGAGTTTCATCTAACCAAATCTCAATCTCGTCGGACTCAAAAATTCCCAACAATCTCCCCCTATTTGGTAGATGAACAAACAAACAAATAACTTGAATCTTGTGACAATCGGTTTCCTTATATTCTTGCAACTTGATTTCAAGAAAATCTTCATACGGTTTTAAATCTTTCACTCATCTTCTCCCCTTTGTGAAACTCCCCCTACGATAAAGAGTTTTAATTCTTCCGGCCTTTTCCGCAAGGCACTAAAGTGCATAGGGTGTTTACAAAAATTAACAAGCACACTACTCCAAGGATGGAACCATCATCCTAAGTGTTGTTAAAGGTAGACAAGATAAAGGATCAAAGAAAAATTTGAGATTTAATTCCATAATCTAACCGTCTTGAAAATGCTTGGCAAGAATACCAAACCGATGCATCACTTCAAAGAAAGTACCACTTCAAATTCTTTTTTCAAACCTTGCCTCCATTTTTACCATAATAGCCTTGTTGCAATCTTTTATCGCTCGAGGACGCTTCAAAGGTTGAATAAATTACCTCTTTCAACTAGAAACCTTGCCTTCGTTTTTACCATAAATCTGTTACAGCTCAAGGACTCTTCAAAGGCATGCACAAAGTCTCATTAAATACCCCCCCTAGACTTTTGCATCCACTAGTAAAGAAAGTAAATAGCTTGTTCTTGACTTGCTATGTGTTCTTGTTGTATCAAATAAACCCAATCAGTAGCAAATTCACATCATCAAAAACCTTGCAAATATCAACCAATTTAAAGAACTTCTAAAACCCAACAGTGGCAAACCCATTTCTTCAATAAATCAACCCAAACTTGTGCACAACCCCCAAATCATTTTCACTTCATAACACGTCTGCTAAAGCGAAGTAAATCTGATATGGATGTATGGTTTAGATATACCTGAAATGCGAGAAACATCGGGTTCTCGAGATTGCACAAAACTGTTGAAGAAAGATAGAAGAGTTGATATGGATCCTTGCAGCTTTGACGGTTGCTTCGGGTGGATACAACAGAAAAATATCCTTCCAGAATCATTTCTCCGGTGAAACCCGTAATTCTGGCGACTCAAACTCAAACGAACTTCTCCGGTGACTGTGACTTGATCAGAAGTTATAAACGGTGGTACAAAGGTAATTTCCGGTGACCTAAAAAAGAAACAGAAGCATTTCCAGCGAGACCCGTTTTTCCGGTGACTAGAATTTTCAAACAGAAGCAGATCTCGGGGACTTTGGCGACTTGAGCTTGAAACAAAGACTTTTCCAGAACAAGTTAGATATTCCGGGAGAAGTTCTCTCGAAAATATATGGTCTCGGAAGGTTTTCTCGGAAATGAAGTTCTCTCAGACTAGGTTGTTGAGTTCCCTCGGAAGACAACTTCTTCCGGAATGGAGTTATCTCGGAACTACGTTCTCTCGGAGCTTCAGTTCCTCCTGTGAGTTCTCTCGGAAAACAGTTGATCCGGAAGTTGTCTCGGAACATCGATGAGTTTTCCGACAGGTGTGAACTTCAGATAGTTCCCTCGGAACTTTTGTGTTCTCTTGGAAGGTTGTCTCTGAAAAGGTTACTTCTTCCGGTGGTCGACTTCTCTCAAAAAGGGTTACAGGGCACGCGAAGGTGATACTTCTTCCGTAACCCTAAAGTAGACCCATCACATTTTAAACCCCAGTTCACGTCGACCATAATATACCTCGATCTTCAATGTAAGAACCCGTTTTTATCACCTTGGCATCTGGGTTTATTGTCAACTACCATCACTGATCTTCTTTTGCATATACCCATTTCAAAGTTTCAAACCCATCGTTACTTTCATCTCTGTCAACGTCATCTTTAACCCTTGAACGAACAGAAGCATTATTTCGTGCTACAGTCTCAAATATCATTGTTCTTCTGAGTTCAAATCAACAACTATCTATAACCAAAACATAATTTGTTTTTCTAATTTTTTGAGGAGATAGAGTAAAGTTGCAGGTTATCATAGTGAGGTGAGAGAGTGTGATAGGCTATGTCAAAAGTGGTTGAGATAGGAAGATGATGTGTTCAGAACGACTCTAAAAATACTATAAAAACCTAGACCTAAACCTAGACCCAGACACACCTAATTTTACCGAAAACACCTAACTAAACCGAACCCTAAGGCAAGTGTACCTGTCGGATTGTAGCTAAGCTAAGGTAAGACCGGGAATATCGAACCCTAGGGACACTCTATAGACAAAATTAAACTTAGACCTAAGAAATGGAAATACTGAGAAATTTGATTTGGTTTTTGATTGAGATTTAACTAACTTAACTAAACAATGAGCAAACAGACGAAAGCAAGAAACTTGGGAGAAATTCAGATGAGAAAGAGACACCGCCTAGACCTAAACTCTTATTCAACATTCACAACTCAACTCGGTTAAAGAAATCCTGATGGCGGTTAGTTCACCTTTTAAGTCCTTCCTAACAGATAATCCTACGCTCGGACAGGAGTTCACCTTTTAAGTACTTCCTACCTCAACCAAATCTAACCACCTCTGAACCTAATCTCGGGCACCTTAGACCTAGCAGGAGCTACCACTAACCAACTATAACGACTTGGAATAGCAAATTGATTAGCCAACCTAGGACCTTTCCTTTTGGGACAAGATTAACCTACGTAATTTGACCAACTCGACTACCCAATAGCTATCACCCTTTTAAGTCTATTTAGCTAGCAACACACAAGATTCAAGTAACTAAATACCAACTAAACCTATGACCACAATTAAGCAATCATGTCAAATTGTAAGAATAACCTACAAGTTAACTACTTTACCCAAACCGGAAGACATCCGCAAGCAAAGCAAAGTCTAACTAATAATTAGCAACCTAAATCAAGCATATAAACGCGTCATCACAGCAAATCAATGGAATTTAAAAGATTATCAGACATCAATCAAATAACTAAAACCGAATTAAATTCGTAAACATCAAACAAGAGTCATAATGGTCCAGGTGGTGGCAAATTACTTAGCCAACCACCATGAGATAATCACAAACACAGAAAAGTTCCAGAATTTGTAAATAAAACATGGTCTTGATCAAGCAATTACACTAATTCAAAAGTAAAGGACAGAATCCGGGTTAATGAATTGATGAAGATATTGGTCCCCGATTGATCTCCCTTGATTCCAGCTCTTCCCTGCTCCGAAAATCGCCTCTAGCCGCGCTCCAATTCGTCTGGAAGTCGTGAATGCCGAAACATAACCCTAAAAGTCGAATTTATATCGACTAAGCAAAATCTGCGGGAAAACACCCTCCAAGCGTATCGCTTGGAGGTATGAAAGTGGCAGGCGATACGCCTATGGACCACTAGGCGACAAATTAGTCGAATTAAGCCGACTTTGAATTTTCTTGACCAGCCTTTCCTCGCGTATCGCCTAGAAACCATCCAGTCCCAGGCGATACGCCTGGGATATCTTGTTCAGGACTTGTCCTCTTGTTTCTTGTTAACTTCTTTCTCTCTTACCGTGGCCTCGGGAATTGACTAACACCTGCAAAACTCATAAGAAAACGTAAACAAGACCTAAAGACTCAAACTTTAATAAAAACAATTAAAACATAAAGAAGACCGACACAAATTAGACCAAAATAACTATATAAAAGATACTAAAAATAGGATGTGTTTGCAACACATCAAAAGACATGTGTCTGACATGGGATGAAAGCAAAAAGAAAGTTTTGCTTTTCCTAAGTAAATGTCTGGACACAATAACCCAAATCAAATAAAAGTCAACATACCCATGTGATGAAAGAGATTGAAGATTTGATGTGATAAGAGAGAGTATGGGATAAAGGTATATATGCAGATACCCACTCTCTCACTGCCCAAGATTTCTAGGGACTAACACAAAATAAATTTAATCAAAAAGTTTTTGACCAAAAATACTACATCCGTAGAAGATCTGGGGAAATTTTGGGATGAGTTTTGAGTTCTTTAAACTCAACATGAACTCATTTTTAATTTGTGGTTACATATTCAAACACACAAACCCAAAATATTTTAAATACATAGCAGAAAATAAGTTTGAACAAAACTTGGGAGGAGACTTCAAAAACCTTTTCAAGAACAAAAGATAGAACATCTCTACTTTTTACAAAACGAGCATTTGAACACAAAGATGAAAAAACCAACCGTTCGGTTGCGTTTTCTCGACCATGTCTCTGATACCAAATAAAGAAACCGGGGTCAGTGAGCCAAGCTAACCCCAGTGGCATCGGTGCGGAAGCGGGATCGGAGACTTTGTGAGCTCGTCTTTGTAGAACAAATATAAACACCCGGAAGAACATAAAGGACCGGATTTTCTACTTGGGTGTTTGAGATGTGATGATGATGATGAGGATAAATATAGAAGATGTGATAAAAGATATAATGTATAGATAATCATAGATGAAGTCGAATGATTACAATTACCTACACCACTCATACCCGGTTCATGAACAAGTGTTCATGAACCCACACAACTTCAAAGCTTCATGCTTTCTCTCTCTCATACATACATTCATATCTTTCACAAATGAAAGACCAAACTATATATACTAACCTAACAATGGCAAACTAGTAAATAATAAACAACTAGTAACTAGTGACAAAAAAATAATGTAACAATAAATAATAATGTCACTTTGCCATGTCTTCGGTTAGTGAGAGTCTTCGAGTCATAAACTTCACCGTGTTGTGCAAACGGTTGATGATAAGTGGTATGTTGAGTTTCATCTAACCAAATCTCAATCTCATCGTACTCGGAAATTCCCAACACTTGTTGGATCGTGGTTAAACACTGTTAACCTATCAAGTTACATGAAGGTATCAAACAAGAAAGGCGGAATCAGACTTGTTTGTGTTCTAAGCAAAGATGCTTTTGATTCGAAAAGATAACAAGTAAACAAGAAGTAAAGTAGTTGAACACGAGATATAAATTCCAAGCACTACAATATTATTACTTCTCAAGTGTTTCCAAAGAGTTACAGATGATAAATAAGAACAAGGATCAACAATAAACAAGAGAAATAACTCGAATTTATAGTGCAAGGAGAAAATAAAAGATATCCTTTTATTTCCTTTTAGCCACTAGGATAAATAAAGTAATTATATCTACTCTAAAAGTTGTTGTACTAACACGCATGGGTACTATGAACAGCTGAGCAGATCTGTCGGGTGAATGGCGTGCAGCATGGCGGAAAGTAAACTGCTCTCTGTCGCCTTTTTGTCTTGGGACTTGAACTGTGTGAGAAGTCAAACTTCCAAGGTAACTAAGGAAAAGTTCCGGAGGAACTACTTAGTACGGGAAAAGTTCCGCAGGAACTTACTTTAGAATTCTGACTTAAGGAATTTTAGCCAAGCTAAACATTCCCAACAGTCTCCCCCTAAGATGTTGCTACCAATAACTGTTCTCAACTATGAGTCTTTTTTGTGCTTCAAAAATTGACCTCTATAACAGCCTTACAACTTGTAGACAAAGTTGGTAGTTCCCACTATGCTAATTATATCTCTCTGATGCATATTATCCCATTCAATCAACTTCAAATTCTTCTTCTTTATCACCTCCCAATTCTCATGAAGAAGTAGTGCAAGTCTTCCCTTTTGTGCACCTCAATCCTAACAATTCTAGGATGAGTATCAGTAGGGTTGATTAGGTCAACAGTTGGGTTAGGAGGATCAGAGGGTTCAGACTCCTATTCTGTTTCACTCACCACAGTCTTCTTTCTTCTTGCTATAGACTTCTTTCTTCGAGAAAAAGTGAGTTGAGTGGGTGGTATAGTTGATGGTTGCTGGGATAACGGTTTAGTTTCAGACTGTGTAGGTTTTGGTTCTTTAGGAGGTGGTGATGATTGTGGAGATGGAATTTGCTGATTGGGAGTTTGGAATGTGGAAGCTATGAGTTGTGATGATATGGTGAAGGGTTGAGATGCTGAGAGGTGAGGATCAGAGACAGTGTTAAACATTTCTTTGACAATGTTGATCCTGGGCTTCTTTTGTTGACCTACTGAGATAGGAGCCTTTCTCTTTTTCTGCTTTAGGTAACTGAGACCTTAAGGATGCAAAGAGTCAAAAAGAGCTTACATACCTGGTGGCTTCTTCTCACCAGTTACTCTTTCCTTTTCGATTTGACTCTTCCTGGTGACATCATAGTCTTGTCTAAGTCTAGGCAATCTGCAAGAGTTGATTCTTCTAGGGTTCTTCATCAAAATTTCCTTGAAGTACCACCTTTGAATCAGCATGTCATCTTCTTCATTAAGTGTTTGAAATCTGAAGCCCTTCTTCTCTTGTGCCTTTTCCTACTCAAAAGCATAGTCAACAAACCTCTTCACGTTCATTTCTTTAACTTGATCGGCACTGATGGCTAAGATCATGTACATCTAGTTGATCAGATCATCTCCCTTCATTTCATCAACCCATTTATCAGAGAAGCACTCCTTGCTCTTTAGCATTTCACTAAACTAAGCTAAGAAGATCTTGTTATCTTCATTCTTCTTCATCTGAATCTTCCTGTAGTCATTCCCTAAGACTCTCCTGTACTTGTCAACTTTGTCTGAAAGACCTTGTTGTTCTGCTTTAGCAATTCTCTCTTCTGTGTACAAGTCAGATCTTTTCCTAGCTTTATTGATGAAGAGCATTAGATCTGCATTGTTCTTAACATACTCGTAGATGCCATTGTCTATGAGTAGTTGTTTTTGTTCCTCAAACAATGCACTCTCTTTCTGTTCTTGCTCTTCCTTGTGTTTCTGTTGGATCTCAGCATTTTCTTTTTCTAGTTGATCAATCAAAGCTCTTGTTGTAGGATCCATTTCATCATTTTGGCCTCATGTGCTTTGATCATCAGTCTCCATATCAGTGAAACCAGAAATGGTTCTCTCATCAAGAGTATCATCATCAGCAGCCTTTGGAGACTCATGAAGTGAAGCTGCAGCATTAGGACTGGCTTCCGAGATAACTTTCTCAGGAATAGTCTCAGTACTAATTTCCGAAGTAACTACCTTGGGATTGTCTTCCGAGACAACTTGGTCCGGAATAGTCTTAGGAAATTCCTCAGGAGCAACTTCCGAAGTAACTTCCATCAGAATATCCTTAGTAATGTGGGGTTCTTCCGGAGTAACTTCCTTCAGAATTTCCTTAGCAGAGAATAGCTCCTCCGGAGTAACTTCCTTAGGAGTTTCTTCAGTTGTTTCTTTTGCTGATGAGGACGTGGGTTTGTTCAAGTTAAGAAGTACTTCACTGACTTCAATTTCAACCAGATCCACATCGTTTTCTTGTTCACTTGCAGGTTCATCAACCTGTTCATCATCCTTTTCTTCTCTTTCAGCCTCAAACTGATCTTGACCCGTTTGAAGATACTCTTTCTCTTTGACTAAATAAACATTGGTTAGGTAGTTTTTCACTTCTCCAATGTTATAAGGATGAGCACCTGGTGCTGCCATCACAAATCTCAGAAATTCCAAGTGATTGGATTTGCATTCATCAGGTGCTACCTTCATCAGTTGATCCATGTGAATATTAAGCAAACCTTCTATTGGGTTGAAGGGCTTAACTCCACATATCTTGAAAAGCTTGTTCTTTAGATGCTTAGGTAACCTCTCCTCTAGGTTGAAGTCTATCTCACTAGAGCTTGAAGATTCTTTAGCAGACTTTTTTTTAGCAGAAATCTTCTGATAAGGTGTTGAAAAGCTAGCTTTCTCCCCGTTTTTGGTAGTAACAGCATCACCAGTTGGGTTTGATGCACTAACCTTCTCCTGCTTAAGTCTGTTAATCAACGTATCTTGCTCTTGAGTTGTTTGCAGCAGGGACTGCATTTGTGTTTGCAAGTCAGTTTGTTTGGCCGTCAATTCATTTAGTAAAGCATTGCGCTTAACTAATTTCTCAGTATCCTTAGGCGAAAAAGAGCCATCAAGCCTAGCTTGATCATGCTCAACACCCTGGTTTTCTTGGCTCCTAGGTTTCCCAGCAACCACAGTTGTTGCCTTAGGTTCCATTGCTGGTTCCTTTGGCTCAAACTGGCTGGTGGTTACCATAGATGGGTCTTAGAGATGTTACTATTGTCCAATTGTTCCAGTGGGGAACCAATTGTAGTAGCAGCCATTTATATATGAACATCTTCGTCACTCCTGATGTTCAACTCCTTAGTGGGTGAATGTGGGTTAGAAGTAACATGATCATAGTCCATCAAATTCTCTTCATGTGGTGAGGTAGAAAATAAGAGATTGTCATTTGGATTAGGATCAGTTTCTGCTTCATTCATAGGTATTTCTTAGTTTAGGTCTATGGAGGTAAACAAGGAGGATGAGGGTTGTGCATCCAATCTGGTAAAAGATGAAGTTTCAAGTGAAATAGTATCCTGAACATGGCTAAACCCTAAGCTTTGAAATTGAGCAGACAGTAGGTCATGCTCAAGGTTTTCAGGTTTGGTGGATGTGGGAAATACAGGTGAAGTAGACTTGGTTTCCCTGTTAGTAACTTTTGTTAGAGTAGGTAAGGAAGTTGAGGTGGAAGTTTTTGAGTGTTTGCCCTTCTTTCTTTGATAAGTTTTGGATTGAACTCTGTTTTGGTAAAGAAGGACAATTTCAGGTGTGGGTTCAACAACTGATGGTGCATGTTCAGTGTTGTCACCTGGAGCAAAGTGCTCAATTTGTTCTTGAACATCAACTGCTTTTTCTTGCACAACCTGTGCAGGAACAATTCTTGGCTCTGGTAGTGGATGGACATTTTCCACACCAAGACAGTTGTCAATTGCATTCTTAGAAAGTAAGTATGAAAATATTTTTCTCAGTTAAATTTTTCTTGTGGTGAATTGTGCCAGCTCTTGGAACATCAGGGAATTGGGTATCCAAAATGTGTTGCAAAAAGCTTGGATACATTTTAAAAGGTTTCTTAAACTTTTCCCTGAGCCCATCAAAAATCATTTTAGAGAAGTTAAAGCATTCTCCCCTGATCACTGCATGAAGTGCAGTTGCTTGAACTTCACCAAGTTCTTCATGTGATCTTCTAGGAGTTAGACAGGATAACAAGGTGTGAGCAAGAAATCTCCACACTAGTGGAGGATGACATTTCTTCACCGTCTTGCTATTGGGGTTTCCACCGTAGCCGATGCCCATGAAGGTTGTATGGTACTCTTCTTTGGAGACAGTGAAGATACCTCCTTCATCTTGTAACTTCAGATGATTTCTGATCATAACTTCAGTTATGTGCACATTTCTTCCATGCATCATACTTTCTATCTATGTAATTTGCTCACCGTTTTCTTCACGGTCACTCACCTTTGCATTATCCCAGAACTGTGTAATGGTTTCATCATAGATGACGTGACTCATAGTTAGGGCGAAATGCAATTCCGACGCAGTAAGAAAGTCTATCATCCCGTCAAACGGAGCCGACTTCTGTCCAAATAAGCTCATTGATTGTGCTCTGGGTGAAACGCAGATGCTGTCATTGCTCTGTATTGAGTGATTTCTTCAGTAATCGAGAGGAATTTTGATGAAGTTTGAGAAAGAAGTGAGAGCGGTTTCTAGGTATTTGGGAATTTAGGTTTCGTAAGTGAAAGGTTTTCTCTGAAAATGACAGTTAAAGGGAGAGGAGAGAGGGAATTAACGGAACTTGTAACAATGGAGTTAGTGGGGCCAACAATTAACTGTCACTTTTAACGCATTAGGCGTTTGTACCGTGCAACAGCGATATAACTGTAAAAGGGTCCCACCTAATCTGAAAAAGATTAATCCTTCATTAAAGTTCCCTCGGAACTTTTCCTTCGGAACAATTTTGTTCTCTCGGAAGAATAAAGTTCCCTTGGAACTCTTTCCCTTTAAGTTTTTCTCCTCCTCACCTTTTTATGGGAGAACTTCCCTCGGAAGTTCCGTCGGAGTTTGGAATTACTCCGGAGTTTCCTAAAACACTTAGAAAACACTTGAAACAAATTAGAAGCCTTCGAGAGTTCCCTCGGAACAACTCTTATGAAAGAAATTGCTTCCGAAGTAAGTTCCTTCGAAACTGAATGAGTTACCTCGGAACTTTCTCGGTAAAGATTAAAACACTTAGAAAATCTCATAACTTGACAAATTTAGCAAATTTTAAGCAGTTTTTAGTTATGAACACAGTTCTTTGAAATTTTCAAAGGATTTTCTTGGTTTTTGTAGAAGAGGATTACAAAGACACAAAAGCACTTAAGGAAACAGAAAAGTATGTACAGAGAGCAACAATTGACAGCAAAAGTTAACCAACATTCATCATCCTAATAGCTGCGATGAGAAAGAAGAATCTTGCCTCATCAAATGCGTTTGTGAAGAGGTCAGCTAATTGAAGATAAGTATAAACTTTGTGTAACTTAATCAATTTCTTTTCTGCACAGTCTCTAATAAAATGGTACCTTATCTAAATGTGTTTTGTCTTTGAGTGCTTCACAGGATTGTTGGTGATGGAAATAGCACTGGTGTTGTCTGCATACATAGGAGTTTCTAGGAAGGTGATTCCATAATCCAGCATTTCATTCTGAATCCATAGCACTTGACCACAGCAGCTTGAAGCAGCTATGTACTCAGCTTCAGCAGTTGATGTAGAAACACAGGTTTGCTTCTTGCACTGCCATGATACAAGCCTATTTCCTAGAAATTGACATCCTCCTGATGTTGATTTCTTGTCCAAGTAGCAGCCAACATAGTCATTATCAGTGTAGGCAATAATAGTAAGGTCATCATTCTTTGCATACCACAACCAAAGCTTTGGTTGTCCCTTGAGGTATTTAAAGATTCTCTTTACTGCCTTCATGTGGGATTCTTTGGGATCAGACTGATATCTAGAGCATAAGCATACACTGAACATAATATCAGGCCTAATTGCAGTTAATGTAAAACCGAGATACGATCTTACTACTACATGCTTTGATCAATGTAATGAACACGAGATGTAAATAAGAGATTTCTTATTGATCACACAAGATTACAAGAAGAACTCTCTCTGGTTTCTCTCTCTAGAACACATAGTAAAGGTGTAGAAATGACAGAAGTGTTAAGCTATCATTCTAACACATGGTATTTATAGTTAGTGACAAACTGGCATGCGTACCAATAGCGGACCATTTGGTATGGGCGTACCAAATGCTACGGCGTACCATATGGTACGGGACCATATAAATTGCCACTACAACTCACAGACTCGCTCTAAACTAGATACAATACACGAGACACATTGTAGCATAGGAATATGCTCTAACAAACTCCCCCTTAACGTGTAGTGTATCTATTCTCTAACTAAACTTCAGTCTTCAGTATTCAACATTGCTGCATCTGATCTTTGACTTGAAATCTTGTCAGAAATAGAACTTGCATGGATGGATCCCCCTTTCACCATGCTTGACTCTTGACACACATAACCTGCAATTTCAGAAGACAGAAACGCGGTTTCCTTTTTCTTTTTGAAAATTAATTTAATCTTGGTGCAAAACTTCTCTTCGAGAATCCAAGATATAGATTTGAAATTTAATTTCGTATCACATGTCGATCGGTCGAAAACAAATAAGAAACAAAATCTTTTTGATTTTTCTAAGTTTATGCTAAAACACACCTAAAATATTTTAGTACTTTTTAGATATAAAAGATAAATGCAATACAGAATCAGACGCTATTTTTGTCTTTTGCGAGAAAGATCACAACTTGGGATCATATTGAACATAACCTGCTGAACTACACTTCAATTTCAATTACTTCAGCACATAAGTCATGTCGATTACTGGTATAATTCGTCCATCTTAAACTCAGGCACAATCATACTCATAACATCTGGATATGTTATTGTATTGGTTAGATTTGCTTTGACCAGTGTACCCCACACTATCAGACATACTCAGATATGCATTTGCTTTTTATATTACACTTTGTGATTTCATTTGTGATTTAATCACATAACGATTATATCCATGATATCGTCAACTGTGTTCCATGCAAAAAGAATATAAGAACGTTAAATCGTCTACCTTAAGGTCGATCTTTCGATACGCAGATAAGGCACTACAACAAAAAGGGGGTTTTAGGACCTTTCGTGTGGGACGTTGTTAAAATAGTGTCTTAAAAAACTATCTAATAGGACAATTGAGTGTTCAGGGTCCTATTATACTATATAGAGTTAAATCGGTGTCCTAAAAACTATGTAATAGGACGGATGAATATTTAGGGTCCTATTATCATATAACTTAATAGGACGCTTAGTATTTAGGGTCCTAATAATATACATTATAGGACATTTAATAGTTAATGTCTTATTATGTGGTAATGTAATAGGAAACTTGATCACTGACGGTCCTATTATAGCATAACCTTATAGGACACTTGGAATTTCATTCATAAAAGATCAGTGCAATATGACCCTTATCTGTCGGAGTCGTATGGTAACATAACTTAATAAGACACTTGATATTTAAGTCATAAAAGTTCAGTGTAATGTTTATGTTGATGCATGAACCTTGTGTGGCCGTTACTGTTCGAATTGTCAAACAGACTGATTTTTCGAAGACATGAACTAAGGTCCGAACCTCAGCCGAACTCTAAGTTCGGAGTTGGCCGAACCTAGATGGCCGAACTCCAAGTTCGGAGGGAGTTCGGACAGAGTTCGGAGGTGCCGAGTTCGGACCTTATGAAGAAGTATAAATAGATTCGTCTTTGTATTTCTTTGTAAGTTTCTGTCTTGTTTTCTGTGTGTTGAGAGGGGAGGTTCTGTCCGACCTCCCCCAGAGCTTAATCGTTGTATACTCCTTCGTTATGTAATCATTCAACATGATTCAATGACAAAACTTCCGTCTCATCCATAGAAACGATCCATAAACGGTTTTTCAGTTGGTATCAGAGCTGTTGGCTCTTTCTATGGTGGAAATCTATTGTTTTTCTTCATTTTGAGACGTTAAACCTTCGGTTAGGGGTGATTGGAAGTGTTTCTGTTTGGTTTTTAATCAATCGAGTCTTCCTGAGTCATGTTTTTACCTAACAGAAGCATCTGGATGTTCAAATTCGATCAAATTCTGAATCTAGTGAGTTTTTCCAAAAAAATTTTGGTTTTTTCGCGTTCGGCCGAACTCCACGTTCGGTGTAACCGCTCCGAACTCCAGGTTCGGAGTACGCTCGGCATAACCGCTCCGAACTCCAGGTTCGGCCGGTCCGAAGGTCAGGTTCGGAGATGGCTCCGAAGGTCAGGTTCGGACTAGGTCCGAAGGTCAGTTTCGGAGAGGGTTCGGAGGATCGGGTTCGGAGGTAGATCGGACAAGGTTCGGACAAGCTCGGATGCATTTTTGATCCCAGCCAGGGGCTCTGCCCCTTGGACCCCGCCAGGGGCTACCGCCCCTTGGACCCCGCTTCTCAGGGGCGCTGCCCCCGAACCCCCGTTAGGTGGGAATTTTACAGAAGCGGATCAGTTATCGAGTTTACCCTTGATTTGGTAGCTGTGGGGTGTTATGTTTGAAGAAAATCCAGATTCCGATACTTGTTACGAGTTAGTGATCGAATTTCAAGAAATGAGTTTGTGAGTAGTCATTGTTGTTCTTGATGATGGACAGAGATTCAAGAATACGTGTTTCTGATGATGGACAGAGATTCGGAGACATGGTTATGATTACTTGGGAACGTTTGTCGGAGATTATCTTTTTACACAAACTAAAGATTAAGTGATATTAAAGATTCCGTTGCGGGCCACTTGAGTTTATCATTCCACTAAAAAGACAGGATTTGTTCCTGCGGCGTTGGAATCATAAGAAATTGAAGATTTGAATATGTCACTTGTTTAGGGGGAAATTGGGGACCCTAAAAACTTTCAAAGTTTCATAATTGAAAAAGTGAATATTCAAAAGCAATCAGTTCAGGGATGATGGTGGTTTTTGATCTTCATGGAAATGTGGTATATTCTGATGTTCGTGTGAACCGATATGTCAAAGTTTTCAATTATGGTTTGGAACTTTCTGTCATATGCCCGATACTTTCTTGAGTTGTCGAAAGACTTGGTCAAATTCCAGTCTGCAACGAGATATACGTTTACCGGAGTAATATATTGGGATGGATTTGATGTTGAGGGGGAATTTCCGTGATTGAAGATGCTGATCGTGTCTGTTTTCATAAAGATCAGAATGTGTTATAATTCGGTGAAGATTGAAGATTATTATCAAGATGCAGTGATGTTCGTGTGTCTTTATTATTTCCGGATACAACTTATGAAGTAAACCATTATCATACATGCCGGTTCCAATTGGATGGTTGTGCTTGAAGCTAGGCGGAATTTTATTGGTTGTGGAGATTGTACAAGATTCGAATCGTTTCCTGCATACCTGATGATTCGGTCAAGGGGAGTTTGCTAAAGATAGAGATGTCTGCAGCAAGCTGGCTGAAGGTTGCTAGAAGATCAATATCTGGATTCGACAGTAACGTCCAAGGGGGAATTTGTTGATGCATGAACCTTGTGTGGCCGTTACTGTTCGAATTGTCAAACAGACTGATTTGTCGAAGACAATAAATGTGGCAGATTTGTTAGAAAATGATCTTTTGACATTTGCAGGACAATCCTATGCCATGTGTCCCTTTCGGCGACATTGATAGCACAAACGATATGATCGTTTAAATTGTGGTTTACCTTGAAATTTATGACATCTTTCATCAGATTCATAACTATCAGAATAATCATCAAATGCTTGAAACCGATTATTATGCACCCATTTGGAAGTCGGACTTCGAGGAGGCGAATTTGAACCAGATGAAGAAGACCATCCATAATGTCTTTGACCAACGGGAGACAAATTTGAGAAAATCTTCTTCTTTAAATCTTTCTTCGAGTGTTGACTCCCGAATCCTTTCTCCATTGTAGACATGAACACTTGAGCCAAATGATAAATTTGATCAAGGTTCGTATCTTTCTTTTCTTTTGGAGCTTTCTTGGGCATGTTCTTTTTGTCTTTCTTCTCAAATTTTTTGTGCTCACTACCCAAACCACACTGTTTGTAACCTGGTAACTTTGATAAGTCTACTTGAGAACTCGAGGGACCAGTTTTAGCAGCTTGATTGAATGAAGCTTTAATATCCTTTAATTTGTTAGCTTCGACCAGCTTTGCAGCAACATTTTCTTCATTCAACTGCTTTTTATCTTTTTCAACCTGTTTCCCAGCAGAAATAACTCCCTCCTCTGAAATAAACCCACCAGAGACAAACTTAGCAGTAGGTTTGTCAAGCAGACTATCCTCCTTCACCATTGTCTTGTTAGTTTGAGACTTTGATTTCTTTTTCTCAGATTTCTTAGAACCAAATTCAGAATAATCACCATTTGCATCAGAAGGTTTGACATCAGCCAGAGGATCAGTTTGAATCACCGAGGTGGTAATTGATTGAATTCTTCTCCTCCAAACACTTTCTTAAAATTATCATCGTTTCACAAGTAGCTGGTGAATGAATGTTAATTTTTCAGATTATTCAACTGTCTTTTAAGATCCAAAACCTTAACATTTAAGTCGGATATCTTCTTTTGAGCTTCACCTAATGCCTTTTCGGAATCGATTAACTTTTCTGAAGCTCTGTTTGATAAGAATTTTTCTCTTCTCATTTTATCATGAGCATCATACACTTCTTGCATAATTTTCTTCACCCTTTCCTCATGAATCTCAATATTTCTTATCAACAACTTGTTGTCATGTGTCAAGGTTGTGACTTTATCGAGTAATTTTGAATGTTGCCATTGACGATCATTTTCCTTAGCAGTGACTTCATCATGCGCTTTCTGAAGATCATTACACAATTGCTGAAGCGAATCCAATCTAGCTTTTGACTTACTAAACAAAGCATCAAAATCGCTAATGGCATCTTTTGCTTCGTGCTCCCATTTTTCAGCATTTCTAACCAACTCTGCATTTTCAATTTGTAACTTTGAAATTTGTTGTTTATCTTTACCAACTTCTTTTGATAACTTTTCATTCTCAATCAGCAATTTGTCAATTGTCTTTTTTAAATCTTCAAATTCAATTTAAAACTTCAATTCTTTCACAACAGCTTTATTCTGAACACATTTTTTGTCACACCCCGACCGACGGCGGAAAATGTCGGAGCGTGATAAATTGTCCAGATGCTCACAACCAAATAATTTAAGTTGCGATATACTTAATCATGCCATTTTATTCCATAAACATAGTAGTTTTACAAAACATATAACAAACAAAACATGATTAAAGTTTAACTAGGTCCACCAGAGCCTAACGTGATAACACAACGGAAGTCTCAAGTAGCATGTCCTGCAACATGTATAAATTATCTATCAACTACAATGAGTTGGTGAGTACACATAGGTTTAATGTTAATTATAAGTATAAAGTATGCGATCAACGTGCCAAGTGTATGATTAAGAATATGACAAACAAGTATTAGAGGCAAGATATAAACGCGTAAAACAAACCTTGACAATTTGGGTTCCAATCACCTATTTGAAGACAAGATTACGTCTCAATATCCTAAGTGGGTTGTCAACCAATAGCTATTAATGAACCAAAGGCTTGGTGTTGTTAATGTTTACGCAAGAATAAAGTTTGTAAGGAACTTCAATTTTGAAGTTTTCCGGCTGAACTCTAGTTTTGACAATTCCGGATGAAGTTGAAGCGGAACTACAACTTCAAGCGGAACAACAAGTTCAAGCGGAAAGAAGCAATTTTATCACTTAGTGAATATTCCGGGTGAACTCGATTATCCATCAGATAATGAGTTCAACCTGACTTTTCCTGAGATGTCTTTTCTGCAGTCCCATCCTGCAAAAGCTTCTCGTATGCTTCTACATCTGCCCAAGCCGCTCTCCAAAAGTAGATTGTTGCTGTCAACACGCAAGTCATTCCAAATGTCGAAGTTTATTCTTTTGGTAGCTTAGATTTGACTTTGTAATGTACGATCTAGATTAGATCACATGAGATCAATGGCTGTGATTGATCTCATCTGCACTATATATAGCTTGTTATCTCTTAGTTTACACATCATTGTGGTTATCACTTGTAATAGTGTAGCTTTGAGTTAATGCAAATAGTGCCGAATATTCGATACTTCGTTGTTTCTACTATTCTTCAAATCAAGCATTTACATTATACAAGAACTCGACATTGCTTAAGAAAAGTAAAATATAACTTAATTCCGTAAGGTTATATTTGCAAGTAAAGGGAATTGTTTAAGTTTAACTCTGACTTATATCGATCCTACAATTGGTATCAAAGCCATTGGCTCTCTACTTTGAAGACTTCTAGTGCTTCAAAGCTGATACTTTACTTGCATACTTGATTTCTTTAAGCCTTTTTCTGTTTTAACAAAACTGGTTTTTCACAATGACTGATTTAACTCTTGGTTCACTTAATGGTAGCTCTAACAAACCACCAATTTTCACTCCTGATGACTTTGATACTTGGAAACTCAGGATGAAAGGTTTTGTTAGAAGCCTAGACAGACGCATTTGGAACAGGTTGACTGTAGGTCCTTACAATCCAACTGTTCAATCTGCTGACGATGCCCAAGTGCAAATACCAAAACCACTAGACAAATATGTTGAAGCTGATTACACTGAACTTGAGTATGATCACAAGGCCTACTGGACACTCCAGGCTGCATTATCCAACTCTATACTTGTAGGGTTCAAGGGATATAAGACAGCATATGGCTTGTGGATTGCTCTTAGTGAAATGTATGAAGGGTCTAGTGAAGTTAAGGAAAACAAGAAAGACATTTTGAAACAAAGATATGAAAACTTTACTTACAAAACTGGTGAATCTATGACCAACCAGTATCTTAGATTTGTTTCACTTCTTGATGAATTACAAAAGGTAGAAGTAAAAACTGAACAGGCTGATGCCAACAGAAAGTTCCTAAGATCATTACCTCCAGCTTGGACTGTCTACACAGTCAGCATCAGGGAGTGTAAAGATCTCAAAAAGCTTAAACTAAGTGAACTCCATGGAATCCTTAGTGCTTATGAAATGGAGCTTAATTTTAAGCAGAACAACTTTCCTGAAGCATCACCACAGTTGCAAACCACTGCTTTGGTTACAACTGATTTTCAAAAGATCTCAAATTCACCTCAATATCACTCACCCTCAGTCAGTTTCATTGAGTCACCTAGAGGCTTAGAGAGTTCTTCAACACTGTTTGACAGCTCTCACTCTGCCTATGTGGCAACTGACTCATCACAAGGCTTCACACGTGAAGACTTGGAATGCATAGGGGCAGATGATCTTGAAGAGATGGACATTTTAACTTAATTGGCTATGGTTTCTGTAAGGGCCCAAAGATTTTATAAAAGAACTGGAAGAACTTATAAAGGGTCAAAGGGATCATCAATTGGGTTGGATAAATCTAAAGCTAAATGTTATAACTGTCACCAACTTGGTCATTTTGCCAGGAAATGCAAGCAGCCAAGGAGAGATGGACAGAACAATAACAACAATGTCCAACAGAGATCAAACCATGGAAGCAACAACAGCAGCAGTCAACAAAACAACAACAACAGCAACCAACAACCAACTCAACCAAAACCACTTGGAAATCAAAATGTGGTGGCAGCTGTAGCTAACCAGACTGAATGCTATGAGTGGGATGACTTTGTCACTGAGTATGAGCCAATCAACCATGCTTTGATGGCTAAAGAAGATTCGACTAAACAGGTAAATGAAATTCCTGAAAATGTTTTGGAAAATCTGTGCAGCCCTGCCTGCATAGAACAAGTGGCAAAATACAGGAAACACAACACTGATCTGATTGATGAAGTTTCCAACTTGAATGAGTTAAAGAATTGCTTTAAGAAAACTGAAACTGCTTACATCACTAAAATTGAAAATTTAAACAAAGAATTTGATGTTTTGAAGCAAACTAACTCTATTTTGGAAACACAATTAGAGGACTTATTAAACAAGCTAACTATTTCAAGACAAGAAACAAAAGATGCAAAAGCAGAAAATGATGTTCTTGAAATTAAGCTAAAGGATGCCTTGTTCACTTGTGACAAATTCCAAACAGCTAACAAGAAAGCTGAGAAACTTTGGAATGGGGCAATGCATGGGAAAACAGGTATTGGGTACAACAATGTTGAACCACCCAAGGAATACTCACCTGTTATTGCTCCAATCCAAGCACTTCAGAAGGAGTGCAGTGTGAGTCTAATTGTTGATAGCACTACATCTTCACCTTCTGAATCAAAATCTGTTGAATCATCATCAAACTGTGAAGTCAAAGATCCTAGCACATCAGCATCTGTTGACCTATCCAAGGTTTTAAAACCAAAAGTTGCTTTTCCACCACCAACTATTTATGAGCCCAAGGACTCAAAAGTTGGAGGTGAACTACATGAGCAGTCAAAATCAACTGAAATAGAAAGAATGGGTAAACTTATTTACCATCAGGTTACTAATGACCAAATAACCAAAGACACAGATTCTTCCCAAAGAAAAATGTTTGAATGTGTCTTCTGTGGTGAAAAAGGTCACATGGCTGCTATGTGCAAATTCAATCCTTTGAGCAAAGCTCAAAACTTGTTAAAACCCAAAACTGTTTTTACTCAGAAAAGATCTATTGGTAGAATCTCACATGTAAGAAGTAACACAATGAAGTATTTTGATACTGAGTCAAACAAAATTTTAATTGGGAACAACAAAAATGAAATTTTTTCAGTCTTAAAATCAAACAGGGTTCCGGCTGAACTTCAACCGGAAAAATTTTCAACAGGAAGAGAAGTTCAACCGGAAATCTCCAAAACACTCAGATCAGTTACTGCACCTAGACAACGACCCAAGGTTTAGTTCACTGATGAGTATGACCATTTTGAAGGTCAAGGAAGGAGAAACCCATCTAGAGGCAAGACCACCTCTAGAGAAAATTTTGTGAAAAACAAACACAACTCTCAACCGGAAATTCCCTCTAGCGGAAATGCCTCTGTTACATTTTGTAGTGAGAGATCTAGCCAGTCAAACAAATTTTCAAAACTTAATGCTAGAATCTCACCAGCGACTAGTGTTGATCAGACCTACATCTCACCCTGTGAGTTGCCAAAGGCCTTGACCAACAAACAAAAGAAGTATAGGGAATACAAAGAGAAGAAGATTGCTGAGAGAAGGCTTAGCAAAACAAACAGGCAATGTCAATCAAGTGAACAGTCTGAACACTTGAACATTGATCAAGATGACCTGTTGAATGAGGATCCAATACTAAATACTTTAATACTTAAAGAGTATAAGTATTATGATGCTTCTGGCAAGCCCAAGACCTCAAAGGCTTGGGTTCCCTTTAGAAATTAATCAACTTTCTTTGTGTGTAGGTGCATAATAAAGGCCAACAGAGCCTAAGGGTAGTTGATAGTGGATGTACCTGCCACATGACAGGAAACAAGCATGTATTGGAAAATCCCAAAATCATAAATGGAGGTCCCGTAGCCTTTGGAAGTGCAAAAGGACACATTACTGCACAAGGTGCTGTCAGTAATGGGATGCTTACCTTTGACAATGTAAATTTTGTTGACACATTAAATTTCAATTTACTTAGTGTCTCACAAATGTGTGACAAGAATTTGAATTTGATGTTTACTGAGAAAGAGGCCATGGTCTTAAAACCTGGTGTCAAAATCCCTGAGGAACTTGTGTTGCTCAGAGCACCTAGGAGAGAAGGACTATATATTTTGGATATGTCTGATGCCACTCCAGCCAGTGGAATTGCATGCTTCATATCCAAAGCCTTAGTGGATGAGTCTGATTTGTGGCATAGGAGGTTATGTCATGTTAATTTCAAGAACATGAACAGGATAGTGAATCTCGGCTTGGTTAAGGGTCTTCCTAACAAGCAGTTTAACTGTTCTGAACACTGTGTTTCTTGCCTCAAGGGTAAGCAACACAAGACCTCCTTCAAACCCAAAACTGAGTCTTCTATCACTCAACCTTTAGAACTTTTGCATATGGATCTGTTTGGTCCAACTAGAGTGATGAGCATAGGGAAAAGGTCATATTGCTTTGTCATTATTGATGATTTCACAAGATATACATGGGTGTTTTTCTTAAAAACAAAAGATGAAACTGCTGAATTGTTAAAAACACTAATTGTATCTTTAGAAAATCAAGCAAAACTGAAAGTTAAGACAATCAGAAGTGACAATGGCACTGAGTTTAAAAATCATGTTTTGAACTCATTTTGTAAGGAAAAGGGAATCATTAGGCAATTCAGTGCTCCTAGAACTCCACAGCAAAATGGTGTTGCTGAAAGGAGAAATAGGACATTAATTGAGGCTGCTAGAGCAATGCTAGCAGATTCCAAGTTACCTGTGATATTTTGGGCAGAAGCAGTAAACACTGCCTGCTATGTTCAAAATAGGACTTTGATTGTTAAGGGTAAAAACAAAACTGCTTATGAGCTTTGGAGAGGTAGAAAACCTAACATTTACTTCTTTAAATCTTTCGATTGTCCTGTTACTATTTTGATAACTAATAGGTTGTTGCCTAAATTTGCTAAAAAGGCAGATGAAGGATATTTTGTTGGATATTCTGGTGTTTCAAAAGCATTCAGAGTATACAATAAAAGTACTAAAATTGTTGAGGAAACCATTAATGTAACTTTTAATGAGAAATCTGTTAACAATTTTGTATCTCAACCTGACTGTCTATTTGACATAGATGCACTAACCACTGCTTTCAATTTTACCATTGAGAAGCCAGTGAGTTCAATAGTGCAGGAACAGGAACATAAGCAAAATCACACAAGATCAGCTGATGATATTTGGAAGACAAGCGCCAAGGAACTGCAAATGCAACCTACCTTCTTTTCATCCATCAGCACCAAGCCTGTGAAACCCAACAACTCAAAGAAAACCTCTGAAATTGTTCCTGCTGATACAGAAGTTTTTCCGGTTGAACTTCCGGTTGAAGTTCAAGCGGATCCTGTAGCAGTAGAATCTCCGGTTGAAGTTCAACCGGAAAACAATTTTTCAGAAAGTTCTGAGAACAATGAATCCAATGACTCAACAGATGCTGGTTCAAATGAGTATAGTTTTGAGCATCTGATTTCAGATTCAGTCCCCAGTTCTCATGAAGAAAGTTCAGATCCCGTATCACAAATCAACAATATTGAGTTATTACCTCAACTCAATATTCCTTACAATGGAAGAAGCCACGAATTTCCACTATTTCCTGATAGAAGAATTGGAAAGAACCATCCAAGGGAGAACATTATAGGAGACTTGTCAGCTCCTGTGCTGACAAGAAGCAAGTCTATTGATGCAAACATTTGCCTTCATGCTGCATATCTGTCTCAAGAAGTACCCACAAAGATCAATGATGCATTGGAAGATGAAAGTTGGGTAGAGGCAATGCAAGAGGAACTGTTTCAGATCAATAAACAGAAGGTTTGGGAATTGGTTGACTTACCTGAAGGTGAAGAACCAATTGGAACTAAATGGGTATTCAGAAACAAGAAGGATGATAGGGGAATAGTAATAAAAAACAAGGCCAGACTTGTAGCTCAAGGCTACACACAAGAAGAAGGCATTGACTATGATGAAGTTTTTGCTCCTGTAGCCAGGCTTGAAGCAATCAGAATATTTCTTGCCTATGCTGCATTCAAAAACTTTCTGGTATTTCAAATGGATGTTAAATGTGCTTTTCTGTATGGTCTTTTGGAACAGGATGTGTATGTCAAGCAACCTCCAGGCTTTGAAGACCCTCATTACCCCAACAGGGTGTGCAAGTTGATTAAAGCTTTATATGGTCTCAAGCAAGCTCATAGGACATGGTATGAGACATTCTCAAACTATCTCCTAGTGAATGGCTATAAGAGGGGAGCTATTGACAAAACATTGTATGTGAAATCTGATGGCAAAGATACTTTGATTGTACAAATCTATGTTGATGACATCATCTTTGGTTCATCCAGTGCTGCCTTGTGTAAAGAGTTTAAGAGTTTGATGCAATCTAAGTTTGAGATGAGTTCAATG
Organism: Deinandra increscens subsp. villosa; assembly: GCA_039602395.1. Taxonomy (NCBI): domain Eukaryota; kingdom Viridiplantae; phylum Streptophyta; class Magnoliopsida; order Asterales; family Asteraceae; genus Deinandra; species Deinandra increscens. The sequence continues at coordinate 87,871,535 of JBCNJP010000027.1, read as the reverse complement.
GGAGAACTGAACTTCTTCTTAGGGTTGCAAGTAAAGCAAACTGCAAATGGAATTTTCTTGAATCAATCCAAATACATTCAAGATATGCTAAAAAGGTTTGATATGCAGTCTGTTTCAACCTCAAAAACTCCCATCTCCACTTCTCGACAGTTACACAGTGATTTAAGTGGGAAACCAGTAGATGTTCACCTCTATAGGGCAATGATTGGATCACTGCTCTATCTCATAGCAAGCAGACCTGACATCATGTTTAGTGTCTGTTTATGTGCTAGATACCAGTGTCAACCAAAGGAATCACACATGTTAAAGTTCATACAGATCAACAATTGGCTGATCTGTTTACCAAAGCATTTGATGAAGCTAGATTTTTCTATCTCATTAGTGCCATTGGTATGATGAACTTTGACTAATTTAAACTATTTTTCAAAATTCTAATAAAAAGGAGACATGAGCTCAAAGAGCCCGTCTCTTGATACAAAAAGAAAATGAAAATGAAAATCTTTAGTGTTAATCAGAAAACATTTCAGTTCATAGTCAGTAACTGCTGATAATACTATGAATAATTAACACAAATTTTCAAAAATCATGTGTTTTGGATTTCCGGTTCAAGTTTAGGCTCAACCTGAGAAGACAACTTTTGAAATTCACCGGGTGAACTTCAACCGGAAAAATGTTTTAAAATGATGTGGAAATTTATTTTTGAAAACAATTCTTTCAAGCGGAAAAATTGTCCGCTTGATGTTCAGATGGAAGAATTTTGTTTTTAAAATAAAGGAGAAAATGGGTTCCGCTTGAACTTCCGGGTCAACAAAGTCAACGTTTCATTTAATTACCCGAAAGACACAACTTTCTAAGCGGATATACATTTATTTACCCATTGAATTTTTAACTGTTTTAAATCAGAGGTTTCAGTAAATTAACTTTTGGATAAGGACATGCTTTAACCAGTTGTACCGTATAACCTATAAAGCACCTATCCCATCAGTCACTGAACCGTCGATTTTTAACCTCTCTCCTCCACGTCAGCACTGAAAAAGGTAAAAAGCCCTAATTTACCGTCAGTTTCCCCATTTCCATCATTCCCATTCCGAAATTACTCCAAATTTCTCTCAAACCCTCTCTAATAAACCTCCGTAAACCGTCAACCTGCATCATCGATGGCTCCCAAGGGGAAGGCAAGTGGCAAGCGGCCCATAAGTGACTCTAAGTTTTGGTAGAACACAATCTTGTGGCGTATCTAGAGCCACCGAACAAAACAAACATCTACAATGGAATGATTGACTTCATTAAAAGTTCTCATCTTCACCATGCGCTTACTGTCGAAGCGGAAATTTTTGAAGAAATACTCGAGGATTTTTGGTCACACGCTAGGGTTACTGAAAGGGCGAATGGTAGTGAAGCGATTGTGTCAACTGTACAAGGGAAGGAAGTGGAAATCGACGAGGCAAAGGTGCGAAGTCTGTTGAAATTAAAGGATGAAGGTGGATATGAAACGGTTGATCACACAAAATATATCCGTTTGTTCAAGAATCTTGGTTACGGCGGTTCACTGCAGAGCAAAACCATCAAGAAAGGGCAGTTACCATACAAGTGGAGATTCCTTGCTCACACACTTCTGGTGTGTTTGTCTCCAAAGAAGGGAGGATTTGACGAGCTCTCCAGCGAGCAAGCTTCTGCTTTCTACGCTATGGTAAAAGATGAAAACTTTAATTTTTCCAAACTCATTTTTCAAGCCCTAAAATCAAATGTCCATTCTGAATATATTTACCTATATCCTAGATTTTTAACTTACATTCTCAAAGAAGAGTACCCCCAAATAGTTTGGCTCGGTACAATTTTGCATAAAAAACTTCTGAATGAGAAAACCTTTTCTAACCTTGCTTTGAACAAATCTCCATTTCTTGGAAGGGACACTGACCACCCCTTACCGATTCCAAGGCAGTTTCCTGATGAACCTGCTACTGCAGAGGTTCAACCGGAAACTGTAGGAGTAACTGAGCTCCAAGCTCCAGATGACAGAACTGTAGACCTAACAGTTACTGATCCCACATCTGTCTCTGCTTCCTCAACACTAAAAACCTCTCAATCCAGAAAGAGGAAAGCTCACAATCAATCTACCACTGCCACCTCCACAACTGAAACTCCTCCTGTCACTTTCAAAAGACAGCGACAAGTGGTCATTAGGTATCCTCCACCTAGTGCCACCACCCAACCCGAAGCTTCCAACCCCGCTCCAGGCAAAAATCCCAAGCGGAAACTTGTCAAATTGGGATTCTCTCTTAGGGACGAACCCTCATTTGAGGGGGAGTCATTAGAAGTAGATGCACAATCCCCATCTGGACATATGTCACCACTTCAACCTCAGTCACCTAGGAGTGACAGTGCTATCAATCTTAGCTTAAGTGAAGGTGTTATTAACTCACCTACCACATCACATGAGAACAACCTGATAAGCCAGGACCCTGCAGCACTGAACCCACACTTCTCACCGGAGGTGAATCTCGGGAGTTATGAAGAGATTCATGCGGAAAGGGCTGCTGCTGCCCAGGGATCCCCACTGGACCTTGGTGTCAGCAGTAACATCAATAAGACCCACTTCGCGGCAATCTTCTCTGAATCAGCACTTGAAGTTCCTTCATTGGAACCGAGAGTTGTTGTGACAGATGAAGAGAATCCCAAGTGCCAAGAAGCCATGGGTACCACTGCTGATTAATCTAGGATTGATAGCTTGGTTTCGTCCAAGGATGCTGGCAAAAAGCCAGTTGAGGACAGTCTTTTTACTACCTGAATTGATACTCTAAAAGCAACTGTTGCCAAACTGGTGAAAGCTACTCCTACGGATGCTGAAGCAGGTCCTTCAACCCTTCACAGTGATGCTGATGAATCTGTAATAGCTAAAGAAGCTGATACTGTCAAATTGGGGGAGAAGATGCCCTCAAGGCCTGTCATTACAGAAATTGAAGAAGATCAGAGGATACCGGCTGAAGTTAGAGCCACAGCTTGTCAAAGAATTGGCATAAATCCTTTTGATGTTGAAGAATGTTGGGCCAACATTAAAAGCAGTCAATTAATTGCCATTTCACCTTTTGAGGATCCCAACCTCATAGAGCTGGTTCAATCTTCAATGTTGATTGCTGGTGCTCTACCTGAGCACATCAACATGATCACTACACTTCTAAAAGATGTTATCTTTCCGGCTAAAAAAGCCAGTGATCACATCAAGGCAACTGCAGACAGCACTACAACCACTGTAGTTGCTACAATCTCTGAAGGAGAAGATGAGAATCCCATTGGTGAAGATGAAGGGACAGAGGTGTTGGAAATTGCTGACATAGAATCCGAAGTCACCAAACCTCAGGAGGTGACTGAAGATCACTCTAATGTTCAAGCGGAAGTTCAGGCGGAACTTCAGGCGGAAGTGTTTGTGGAAGCCGAAAATGTTGTTCAACCGGAAACCCAATCAACTGCCCAGGTGAAAACTTTTGGTCTTGGCAACTCAATTTTTGGTGCTGATGGGTCTGCTGAACCAACTGTGGTTCAACCGGAAGAACAGAGTGATGCTGAAATAGCAGAAATGGCTGAAACCCTCATAACCTTAAGGAGCACATAACCAACTCAAGCGGAGGAACCTGTTCAAACTGAATTCCTTAAAACAATTCAACAGGTGGTTCAAACTCCAAAGGCTGAAGCCATACAGAAGATGGTAGAAGATGCCAAGAGAATAGCAGAGGATGAGAGGCTTGCTAAAGAAATTCAAGAGGAATTTGATCTTTACATGCAAAATTCTGTATTTGAAAACTTACTAGAAGAAGCAAAGACCAGGTCTTTCAACTGGAGACTGAAGGATTATGATTTGGATGCTGTGACTGAAGCTGATAGGCAGAGGCTAATCTCTATTGCTTCCCAACTGCCTACCAAGCTGGTAAAGAGTGATGAGAATTACCATCTGTTGAAAAGGGTAAAAAGGGCATTTGTGGTCAGAAACATAAGAACTAAAAAGAGGTAGCTCAAATGAAAGTCAAAGAACTGTGCAAATTGATTGATTCAATTTTTCATGAGCTAAAAGGAGATACAGCTGCTGTCAACCCAAAGCTTGTGATGCCTGCACCTTCAGAGCTCACCTAATGTATGTCAACTCACATAAATGTTAAACCTGAGATCACTGATGATGCAGATATCCCTCCTCCACCTTCCTTCATATATGACCCAAATCCTATGCCTACATCTGTTCCATCCCTTCTACAGTCACTAGCCATCATTCCATACAAACCTCCCAAAATCTCCAAGAAAGTAGCCGCCAAGCTTGCCAACCCCAAATACAGAGCTGACAATTTTACACCCATCATTCCTTTCAAAAAGAAGCCTCCTCCTACTATGGACTTTTCTGATATCTTCCCACCTATCCCACCTTCTAGCCCAACTCCTGAAGCCAGTAAACCACCCTCACAAACCTCACTTCCTCCACTCACCATCAATGAACCCTCCACCACCATCACCAAACCTACTGAAGTCCAAACTGGCCCTTCTTCATCTGACAGAGGCAACAAACCCATTGTGCCAGAATCTACTATTAACTCTGATGAAGAAAGATCGGTCAGGAAAAGAAAACTGATGCATGCCAAGAGCAAAAGAAATCAAAAACAAAAGAGAAGAGCTCCACCTAGTAAAAGACAAATTGTGGGTTGGACAGTGGATGAAGCCACATTTGATTTCACTTTTACTATGGCCAGCGGCATAACTCAAGTGGTAAACGTTCACAAGGCAACTTCTCAACTCACTCTGTTGCAAAGGACATACATCATTCTAGAACATAGAGAAATTTTGAATCCTTCAAGAGCATAGCACATGTTAAGGCTTGTAATTGAGCCATCTGTGCTGGAATGTGGAATGCTCTACAGAAGCAGTTTAGATGGTGACTCAGCAGAAGAAGAAGATGAAATGCCTACCTGTGAAATAAAATTTATCATTTGGGAAGAGGAGGAGAAGCTCTTTTATGTTCACAGAGCTGATGGCACCTTCACAATCCATGAGTCCATTTCTGTTCAAGAAGAATGGAGCGAAATGGACTGGGATTCAATTAAACACGTGAAGGTGACCAAAACTAACACTAAAGAGCTGTCTCAGAACCTTGATGCCAGCATCAGAACCACGGACAAGTAAAACAAGGTGAAGAAGATTTTTAGGTACAAGTCAATTTTGAAGAAGAACTTTGACTTAGAAGAATAATTTGACAGCATCAGCTTAGGGGGAGATTGTAAGGAACTTCAATTTTGAAGTTTTCTGGCTGAACTCTAGTTTTGACAATTCCGGCTGAAGTTGAAGCGGAACTGCAACTTCAAGCGGAACAACAAGTTCAAGCGGAAAGAAGCAATTTTGTCACTTAGTGAATATTCCGGGTGAACTCGATTATCCATCAGATAATGAGTTCAACCTGACTTTTCCTGAGATGTCTTTTCTGCAGTCCCATCCTGCAAAAGCTTCTCGTATGCTTCTACATCTGCCCAAGCCGCTCTCCAAAAGTAGATTGTTGCTGTCAACACGCAAGTCATTCCAAATGTCGAAGTTTATTCTTTTGGTAGCTTAGATTTGACTTTGTAATGTACGATCTAGATTAGATCACATGAGATCAATGGCTGTGATTGATCTCATCTGCACTATATATAGCTTGTTATCTCTTAGTTTACACATCATTGTGGTTATCACTTGTAATAGTGTAGCTTTGAGTTAATGCAAATAGTGCCGAATATTCGATACTTCGTTGTTTCTACTATTCTGCAAATCAAGCATTTACATTATACAAGAACTCGACATTGCTTAAGAAAAGTAAAATATAACTTAATTCCACAAGGTTATATTTGCAAGTAAAGGGAATTGTTTAAGTTTAACTCTGACTTATATCGATCCTACAAAGTTTCAAGTTTATCAAGTTTTAAGTTTATCAAGTCTCAAGTTTCACGTATCAAGTCTCACACAAGTAAGCATATCAAGAATCACACAAATACTCATATAATCGCATTGTTTTGTATCAAGAATAAAGAATAACGATTTTGATATAGGATACAGTGTTGCACCCCATATAACAAAAAGAGAGGGGCGACGAGTACTCACATGATGAGCGGATTGAAGATGAATGATAACGCTGAGAGTGATAATGATAGACCTTGAGATTAGCCTATTAACATAAATAGGCTAAATAAATACAAAGAATATAGTTTCAATTGGACAGGGTTCTTGAAGAGTGTAAGGTTTTATTATTATGTCAAAAGACTATATCTGTATTGATTAAAACAAATATTAGTGATAATATGAAAACGCGTTTTCCTATAAGTAAACACTCACTCCAGGAATCCCCAGGTAAGTCTGCCAGGTCCAACGAGGGATTTATGCGACATCCTTATCTATGCCATGAAACCCAGTGTACAGGCGTTTACCCTTCCGGTCTGCGTGAGTTCTAAATAGTTTTATAAAAATAACTGGATGTATATGTTTATGATCTTTATTATATATATATATATATATATATATATATATATATATATATATATATAGGGTTAGGTTCAAATGAGAACTTTTTATTTTGAGAACTTTTGAGAACTAAATCTCAACCACAAATTTCAGGGGGGACCACTATAATTCATGGGAGGGGGGATACATGTAAATAAAATTGTGGCTCAAATTAGTTCTTTTTAGTTCTCAAACCAAATTGGTTCTCAAATGATCCTCTCCCTATATATATATATATATATATATATATATAGGATTAGGATCGTGTGAAAACCCATTTATTTTGTGAAAACGTGAAAACCACTTTAAAACCTTTATAACTTTTTCATACATTAATGTTTTTTCATGAAATTTGCGCCAAAAGTCTTAGAATTACGTTATCTTTGATTCTATAAAAACCAAAAACAAAAAAAAAACGTTTTTTTTTTATTTTTTTTTTCCGTTTTTGGTACACATGTGTACCACAATAAAAAACTCAAAATTTAATATGAGTTACTAATAGTTTTAAAAGTATTGCTACACATGTGTACTATGTTTAATTATCATTCGTAACATAAATGTTTTATTGTTTTTAGTATGTTTTTAATATATTTTTAACATAAGGAGTGTTTTTATACTTTATAATTCGTTTTTGTGTAGTAGTAGTGATGATGGTACACATGTGTACCAAAAACGGAAAAAAAAAAACGTTTTTTTTTTACGTTTTTTTTTAAATATTGTTTTCCAGAGTTATAGATAACGTAATTCTAAGACATTTGGCGCAAATTTCATGAATAAACATTAACGTATAAAGAAGTTATGTAGGTTTTAAAGTGGTTTTCACGTTTTCGCAATATAAAGGGTTTTCACAGGATCCTTCCCCTATATATATATATATATACTTTATTTAAACTTCAAGTGTATATATATATATATATATATATAAGTTTAAGTTTAAAAGTTTAAATATATATTTATATATATATGTTTTTTTTAAATACATAAATATATAAGTATATTTTTAAAATACATATGTTTATATAAAATATTAATGGTGTTTGTAAAAGAATGTTAAAATTATATACATGATCATATAACACCATATACTAATGTCTGATTATATAAATATAATGGTTTTTAAGGATTACTTGTATTTATCAAATTTACGAATAATATCAAACATACTCGAAAAATGATAAAAATTTAAGGTTTTAATCTTGATAGTATATAAAGATATCCCCTAAAGTTTGAAATTCCAACTCATAACTGCAGAAAATTAGACCTCGAGAGCTCCTGGATCAACCGAATTTGAGCAGAGAAGATACGGGTACAAAATGAGGGTTTTTGAGAGATAGATTTTAGGGATTAAAGCTTGATTTCTTGTTCCAGAGGTTGGTTTATATACTGGAAGGGATGAAATGGTGTTTAAACACGTTACATGGTGACTAATCGACGAAATGGACACGTTTTGGAGGCTTAAACGAGTTGTTTACAAGAAGCAAAGCTAAAAACACGTCTGCACGTTTTGGGGCGTAACGCCCAGAAATTAGACATTTGGGGCGTACCGCCCTAAAGTGATTTTGGCAGATTTACACTTTTAGCCCTTGAAGTTTCATTTTTGGAGTTTTAGCCCCTGAACTTTAGTAAAATGACACTTTTTACCCCCAAAAATTTGTAAAATATATTTTTATTATATTTATAATCTTGGAGTATAAATATTTTGATTTTGATGATTTACGAGACCTCCGGTTAATATCGAAATCGTGTAAAGTACCGAAATTTCATTATTTTATTCTGTCATAAACCTCCAACTTTTTATGAAACCTCACTAGTATTTATTTGTATGTGTGACTAGTATTACACACAAATATAATACATGTTTGGATTTGCTAAATTTGTCTGGTTTTATATTAAATAAGGAATTGATTGAGATAGAATTTGAATTTAGACTTCGAGATAATTTCTATGAATCATATAACCATAACTGTGATAATAAATTATAATATGATTCTTTATTGATTCAAGATCATAATTACAAATCCGAAATTGAAAATGGGTCGGATAAAATACATAATGATTTACCGAAGTGTCACAGTCTCCCCTACTTCAGGAAATTTCGTCCCGAAATTTAGATTTAGGAAGACTGGTTGAAAAGTTGAGGATATTTGATCTTCATTTGGTCCTCACGTTCCCAGGTAAATTCTGGTCCACGTTTAGACTCCCAATGAACTTTGACAATAGGAATACGACTACGTTTTAGTTTCTTGACTTCCCGATCCAAAATTTCCACAGGTTTTTCCACAAAATGCATAGATTTATCAATTTAAATTTTGTCCAAAGGAATGTGAAGGTTTTCATCAGCTAAGCATTTTCGAAGATTACACACATGAAAGACAGGATGAACGTTTGCAAGTTCAGGAGGTAACTCAAGTTTATATGCCATTTTTTCGAATTCTTTTCAAGATTTTGAATGGTCCCACAAAACGAGGCGCTAGCTTCCCTCTTTTGCCAAATCGGATGATGCCCTTCCAAGGGGATACTTTAAGTAGGACCAAATCACCGACTTTGAATTCCAAGGGTTTTCGTCGCTTATCAGCATAGCTCTTTTGACGACTTCTAGCAGCGAGTAGATGATTTTGAATTTGAGAGATTTTATCAGTCGTTTCTTGGATTAGTTTAGGACCTGTGATTTGTGTTTCACCGATTCCACTCCAACATATAGGTGAGCGACATTTGCGACCATAGAGTGCTTCAAATGGTGCCATACCAATGCTTGAATGATAACTGTTGTTGTATGAAAACTCAACCAATCACAGATGAGTATCCCAGTTACCTTGAAAATCAATTACACAAGCCCGAAGCATATCTTCAAGGGTCTGAATAGTACGCTCAGACTGACCATCTGTTTGAGGATGATAAGTAGTACTGAGATCTAAACGAGTTCCTAAAGCTGATTGAAGGGATTGCCAAATCCGAGAGATGAAACGCCCATCACGATCAGATATAATGTTCAGAGGAGTACCGTGAAGTCGAACAATTTCATTAACATAGATACGAGCTAATTTCTAATTTTGAAATTTTCACGAATGGCAAGAAAATGAGCAGATTTTGTCAAACGATCAACTATAACCCAAATTCTATTATTCCCACTGGAAGTGCGTGGAAGTTTAGTGACGAAATCCATAGCAATGTTTCCCCACTTCCAAACTGGAATCATAGGTTGTTCGAGTAAACCAGAGGGTCGTTGATGTTCTGCTTTAACTTTAGAACAAGTAAGACATTTAGCCACAAAAAGCGCTATATCTTTCTTCATTCCAGGCCACCAATAATGAAAACGAAGATCCTGATATATTTTATCAGCACTGGGATGAATTGAATAACGAGTCTTATGAGCTTCGTTCATGATAAAGGTTCGAAGATCATCTCGGTCCGGAATCCAAAGACGATTCATAAAATAGAGAAGACCATTTGGTTGGTTTCCAACTAAAGTTCGGCACCACATGACATTTCTTCATACATATTGCCTTTAGTGACAGAGGTATGTTGAGCTTTTAAGATACGATATTGGAGATCGGATAGGTGATGAGTTCCTTGAAAAAGAATGAGCTTGACATGTTCCTTTCGACTTAGAGCGTCAGCGACGACATTAGCTTTACCAGGGTGGTATCTAATCTCACAGTCATAGTCGTTTAGAAGTTCGATCCAACGACGTTGTCGCATGTTGAGCTCTTTCTGGTTGAAGATATGTTGAAGACTTTTATGGTCAGTAAATATAACACATTTGGTACCATAAAGATAATGTCTCCAAATTTTCAAGGCAAAAACGATGCCACCAAGCTCAAGATCGTCTGTCGTATAGTTTTTCTCATGAATTGTAAGTTTCCTTGATGCATATGCGATTACCTTTCCTCGTTGCATAAGAACGCATCCAAGGCCTTGATTAGAGGCATCACAATAGACAAGAAAATCATCTGTACCATCAGGAAGAGTTAAGATAGGAGCATCACACAACTTTTGCTTAAGTGTTTGAAATGCTTCCTCTTGGGCAGGACACCACTCAAATGGCTTGCCATTTTGAGTTAGAGAAGTGAGTGGTACAGCGATCCTAGAGAAATTTAAAATGAAACGTCGATAGTAGCCTGCTAAACCAAGAAAAGAGCGGACTTCAGTAGGGGTGGTTGGGGTATTCCAATTTTTAACAGCTTGAACCTTTGCAGGATCAATGTGAATACCCTTGATGTTAACAATGTGCCCCAAGAAGTGAACTTCTTTAAGCCAAAATTCATATTTAGAGAATTTTGCATATAATTGCTCTTTCTTTAGAAGTTCTAACACTAGGCGGAGATGATTTTCATGATCTGATTCTGATTTGGAGTAAATAAGAATATCATCAATGAATACTATGACAAACTTATCAAGATACGGTTTACAAACACAATTCATGAGATCCATGAATATCGCATGTGCGTTTGTTAAACCAAAAGGCATGACAGTGAATTCGTAATGACCGTATCTTATGCGAAAGGCGGTCAAGGGAATATCATCTTCATGCACACGAAGTTGATGATAACCAGAACGAAGGTCGATTTTTGAGAAATACTTGGCTCCTTGAAGTTGGTCAAAAAGATCATCAATTCTAGGCAAAGGATAACAATTCTTGATTGTAAGTTTATTGAGTTCACGATAATCAATACACATACGAAACGTCCCATCTTTCTTCTTTACGAATAGAACAGGTGCTCCCCAAGGGGAGGAACTAGGACGAATGAAACCTTTATCAGAGAGTTCTTGAAGTTGCTTAGAGAGTTCCTGCATTTCGGAAGGTGCGAGACGATAAGGCGACTTTGCAACAGGAGTAGCACCAGGCACAAGGTCAATGCGAAAGTCAATTTGTCGAACGGGAGGAAGACCTGATATGTCTTCGGGAAATACTTTTGGATGTCCCGAACGACTGGTGAAAATGCGTGAGCATCGGATCGTCTACTCGATCTAGCTAATCGGACATTGAAACGTAATTAACCGATTGTTTTATTGATCAAAATGAACAATTACAATCAGTGAAACACTCAGAAACACAACACGAGAAACACCTTGAAAACACACACTTAAGAAATCTCGCACGCTCAGAACCCTTTAATACAAAGACCAAACATCTATTTATACCCGCTGGTCTGATCCTCGTCCGAACCTCAGGTTCGGCCAGTCCGAACTCCAGGTTCGGACCCAAATCGGCCAGACCTAATTTGACTTGATCTTGTTCTTTGTTTGATACTTCACACGACGCACATTTCAGGTATCAACAAACTCCCCCTCGTCGTGTGCAGTATCTCTTCTATCTTTTCAACATCATCAAATCTGTATCTTCAATCAAGCTCCCCCTCAAGTGTAGAACTCGTTTGTCCAATGAGATGAATCTTCGAACAAACTCCTCCTCAACTTGATCGTAGCTTAATCTTGAATACTTGACGATGTTCCGTGTGTCTCTGGTCTTTTTTAAAACGCTTCAGAAGACTTGAAGTGATGATATCTTGCATTATAGCAACCCGCTCAAACATTTTAAATAATCTTGGCACAAAACGTCTCTTCGAGACTCCAAGATATGATTTTGAAAATTGAAATTGTATCATGTGTTGATCAAATTGAAAATAAAGCAGAAAACAAATCTTTTTGTCTTTTTGAAAGTTTATATCAAAACAAGCCTAAAATCTTTTTGATTTTCCAAAGTTTATGCTAAAACACACCGAAAATCTTTTTGTTCTTTTCTAAAATGAAATGAAAACGCAATACAGAATCAAACACTATTTTTGGTATGAGAAAGATCACTATATGGGATCATATTGAACATAACGCACTGAACTGCACTTCAATTTCAATTAATCGAAGCACATAAGTCATGCTGATTACTGGTACAATTTGTCCAACTAAAACTCAGGCAGAATCATACTCATAACATCTGGATATGTTAAGATATTGATTTGATTTGCTTTGACCAGTGTATCCCACACTATCAGACATAATCAGAAATTTTTAGTGTTTCTTTTCTTTTTGTGTGACAGCACTTGTGATTTTTTTACAATGCATAATATTTTCATGATATAGTCAACTGTGTTCCATTTAAAAAGAAATAGGAACGTTAAATCGTCTACTTTAAGGTCGATCTTTCGATACGCAGATAAGGCCTCGGATTTAACAAAATAAGAAAATAAGACAAGTTGAAATTGTATAACCCAACAACAATCAGGTCGGTACTTCCGTACACGCAGAGAAAGTCCGATGAGTTATACGAAACACCAAAAAAAATAAAGCAGAACATCAAACGAACAACGATCAGGTCAATCTCTCGATACGCAGAGAAAGTCCGATCGTTTGACAAAATAAAGAAAATCAAACAAGTTTAAATCTTTGCAAAAAGAACACATGTATACACAGTGACTTCTCGTTTTGATTTTCACACTTATTCTTCTTTTTGTGTCATAAAATTTGCATCAAGATGTTATCCACATGGTCAAGCATTAGTATTTTAGTGTATATCAGATCTGAATACTTTCTGATTTGCCGGGCCTACCAAGCATATCACACAATGATCTTATGGCTCTTTCATCTACTTTATTCATGAGTCAGATACGTAAGCTAATGTACCATCATTTCCCAATGATCAATTTCCCACAATTTTATATATTTGGCATGTATTCACTTTCTCCCCATAACATGCATTTTCTCAATTACTCCCCTTACTTACAATTCTCCCCCTTAAAATGAAAACTCAATTTTTTGGATTTTCATTTTACATAAAAACAAGACTCAATTTTTGTGTTTTTTGAGAAAAAACTTGCAAGCAACGAAAAATTGATCAATCAACACGAATATTTTTCAGTTTTAGAAATCAGAATTTGCAAATTAGAAAGATGTATCATGAAATTTTAATTAAGCAGAATACTCCTCCATCAACAACTTTTCAATCGTCGATAGGTCTTCTAGAAGTACCTGCACACTGGGCAAACTAATTAGTTCACAAACGACCCGAAGCGAATCGCTTCTGATTGACCAGTGTCCTGGTTCTGTTTAGAAACCACCTTAGGTTTCCATTGCTGTTGTTTTGGTAATTCAGTTTTTGATGAAACAATCACAGGCGACTGTGATGATGAACCTGCATTTTGAGCTTTTGAAAACATTGGAACAAAACGGTTTTGTTTATGATAAAATGTAGACTCAACTTCATCAAAAACTCTGCCTTGTTCATCAAAGAACTTTGTAGTGGCAGGTGTACCAAAAACTGATTTCTTTTGAAATCTTTGTGATGAAACAGTAGGTGAGGGACAATCTTTTGCCATATGCCCTGGGTGACGACAGATATAACAAATTCTTGTTATTTTATCCCATCGGTGATGTACCTGCGAAGAACACACATGAATATCTCTAACATGATCAGAATGAGAATCATATACCTGATTCCTGTGATCATGAACCCATTTGGAAGTTGGACTTTGAGATTTAGAACTTTTAGAAGAAATGTTGTCTTTTACAAAAACCTCTGAAATCTTCCGAGCATCCACGCAGTGAAGAGGAAATTCTTTGTTAGAAAATAGCTGTTCAGAACCTTTTAGCTTGTAAAATCTCTCAGGTTGTACCTTATCAGCTTTGAAAACATCTTTCTTCACTTGCTTCATCTTAAGCTTCGTCAAATTTTGTTGTGCAAATGCTGGAACCTCTTCGGCTTTATCCTTTTTCTCATGAAAACCCAAACCAACATGCTTTTTAGAACCTTTCACCTCTGATGTAGAATGTCCATACTTCGCTAAACGAGAAAATTCAGCTTTTACTTCAGTCACATTTTTCTGATCATAGAAAATCTTCTCATTAAATTCAGGTTGAGACCTAATCTTGGCACTTGAAGTGGCCGATTTATCATTATCAGCAGAAGATGAACCAAACACAAATTTCGGTGCTAGAGGAATCTCAGATTTCAAACCCTTTTTCTTGTTCTTCTTGCCTTTCTTCCTCTTTACAACCTTTATTTCTTCAGAAGTAGAAGATGAAATCTTTGAATAATCAAAATCATCAACCTGTTCCTTCAGTTCTTTGAAAGCTTCTTTGATATGAGCAGGGGGTGATGCAGTTTTATCAAACATCTTCTCAAAATTAGCATCATTAGCTAAGAAGCTTGTGAAAACTTGAGAATTTGAAACATTGTTGAGCAGACGATTAGCATCAAGAACTTGAACTTTGAGATCAGAAATTTGCTGTTGAGCTTCTTCGAATTCCTATTCTTTTGCAATCAATCGCTTCGCAACTTTGTGAGTTTCAAACTTTTGCATGCGAAGATTGTCAAGTCCTTCATGTAGCTCCTTCTTCAATTTATTCTCATTTCGCTTCTGAATTTCCAGATTTGCAGCTTGAACTTTGTTAACACTAACCAACTCACGCTTCTCATCCAACAACTTTTCCATATCTACTTGACATGCTTCAATTTTAGCAGCAGACTCTTCAACACTCTTAGTCAGCAAATCAAGCTTGATCTTGGATTTGTCAAATAAATTCTGAAAATCATTAGCCGTATCTTCCGCTTCATCCTTCCATTTCTTGACATCTTTCACCAACTCATCCCGTTCTTTACAAATCTTGGCTTTTGCAGCTTCAACCTCCCTTTTATCTTGCTTAGAAATTTCTAAAACTTCATTCAGCAAGTTGATCTCTTTAAGCAAACATTCATTCTTCATAACCAATTCCTTCTCATTTTCCTTAGAAATACCCAACTTCGAATTAATCATTTTGAAATCAGCAGTAACTCTCTTGACTTCCTCAACCAAAAATTCTTTTTCTTTCATTAAAGCTTCAATCTTAGATTCAAACTTTTCAGTTTCAGCAGCATCATATGAACTAGAATCAGAATAATAATCATCTTGGTCATGTGTGACAATTAATACTGATGTATCATATCCAAAATGTTGACCCAATCATAAACACCATCATGTTGAGCCGTCAAAGCTGTTGTCTTGCTTGTGTTACTCGTAGATGGTTGAGTAAAACCAGGCTTGGGTGATTGAGGAAAACCAGACTTGCTTGCATGAGCCTGTTGACAATCTTTGGCAAAATGTCCAAGCTGTGAACATTTATAACATTTTAGCTTAGACTTGTCAAAACACAATTTATCACCAGAAAGATTTCTTCCATGTTTCTTGAAGAATCTCTTTGATCTTTGACATAACATAGCATACTGCCAAGAAATATCCAATTCATTTAGTTGATCATCATCAAGAGCATCAAGATCTTCACTGGTTAACTTTGCATCAACAACATTTTTAATAATAGAACCAAAAGATGATGAAATCAAGGCCGAAATCATTTTAGCACAATCTTCTGTTGATTCAGCAGAAAAGGCATTCTGATTTGAAAATTTTGGAATTGTAAAACTACAACCCTGTGAAGACTTGCTTTCCGAATTATCAGAAATTCCAGTCAAGAAAGTTGTACTTAGTGCAGAACTCAAACTTGATTTAGCTTTAGCATTCATACTTGCTGTATTTTCACCATGATACAATTCAGGATTTTGCAAAGTAGCAGTAGCCTTGTTTGAAGTCATCATTTCCATCTCTCTAGCATGAAGTTTTCCGGTTAAATCATGAAATGATAATGCAGGATAATTGATGTGCTCGGAACATACCTAAAAATGCTACTAAAACCTAGACCTAAACCTAGACCTAGACACACCTAAATTTTACCGAAAACCCTAAAACTGAACCGAACCCTAAGGCAAGTGTACCTGTCGGATCGTAGTAAAGCTAAGGAAGACCGGGAATATCGAACCCTAGGGACACTCTAAAGACAAAGACTTAACCTAGACCTAGAAATTGTAAATGCTGAGTAATTTGGGTTTTAATTTGAGATTTGATTTGAATTAAAATTAACTAACGCAACTAACAGACGGACATCAGGAAACCTAAGAATAACCTTCAGAACAGAGAAAGATACCACCTAGAATCAGAATCCTAATCACTAATGACAACTTCAATCGGTTATGACTAATCTGATGGTGGCTAGTTCATCTTTTAAGTACTTCCTAGCATGCAATCCTAACGCTCGAACAGGAGTTCACCTTGCGGGTACATCCAACCTCAACTAGACCTAACCACCCTCGAAACAATCTAAGGCACCTTAAGTTAGCTGGAGCTACCATGAATTACTATGAATGACAAGAATTAGCAAGTTACCTAATTTCCTAGGGCATCCCTCTTCCGATGGCGATGTGATCCTATTCCACTAAGCAACCCAACTAACCTACCTAACTATCACCTTCCGGCTTGTCTAATTAGGGCAGCAAATTGCAATCAAATGAATAAATATTAACCAATGCAATAGTTCAAGACGTCTCCTAAACCACTCTAACGCAACCAACCCTAAAGCTAGCTACTTTAGACAAATTACCTAGACCGAAAGACATTCGAAGGTAAAGAGTGCATCAATCAACAACTATAAACCCAATCAACAATTCACATATGCATTCAATCATAGCAACCATGGAGTTTAATAGGAAAGTACATCAATCAGTTAGTCATAAAACCGAACAAAGTAATCAAAAGATCAAAATCATCAATACGAGTCTAGGTGGCTCAAAGAGTTTAGCCAACAATCATGTCAAGTACAGAAAACATAATAAAAATCAGAACTTTAAGCCCTAACATGATAAAATCTAGAAATAAAAGAGATTAGATGAACCCGTTATTGATTTGGTGATGAAGAATGGATCCACCCTTGAATTCCCCTTGATTCCTAGTCTCTTCTGCTCTTGAAATCGCCTCTGGATCGCTCTCTACCGTCTGCAAGTCGTCGTATCTGAATTGAAACCCTTAAAGTTGTTTTTATATCGAGTAAGCAAAGTTTGCGGATTCTGAGGCGGTAGGCGTATCGCCTACAAACCTATTTCCTCCAGGCGATACGCCTGGAGACTGCTACACGACAGAATAGTCGGTCAAACCGACTTAAACCTCCTGTTGACTTTCCTTCCACGCGCGTATCGCTTGCAACCTCCCAATCCCCAGGCGATACGCCTGGGGACCTCTATTCAGCCTTCTTCACTTTCTCCATCTTTCTCTCGTGGCCTCGATAATCCAACGAACTCCTGTAAAACTTGGGGAAAACATAAACAACTGACTTAAAGACACAACTTAACTAAAAACACTTAAAACTAATGAAAACCGACTCAACTTGACTCAAATACATAATAAAAGACATATGAAAACATGATGTGTTTGCAACACATCAATAATCTTTGTCATGAGTAAGCAACAAAATATAATTTCCCCACTTTTCTGGTAATGCTTCCATTAATTTCTCTTTCAATTCCTCCTCAGTCTTTTCATTGTTCACCACCTTCATTTCACTAATCAGATGTGAAAATCTGGATACAAGTGCAGGAATAGTTTCTTTATCATAATGTTGAAAATTCTCAAATTCTTTGTTCAGCACTTTTCTTCTACTCTTCTTGTATTGATCATTTCCTTCGCATCTAGCAGACAATGCATCCCACAATTGTTTTGATTTGTTGCAAGTACTAAACTGATGCAACAACTCAGTAGGCAAAGCCATTGTTAGATAACCATAGGCTTTTTCTTCAAGCTCATAGAGTTTTCTTTCATCACCATCAAAATCTTGTATTCTTTTAAAATCTCCATCTGCTTGTGGATGCATGTAAAGTTTGCGAATCGGAATCCATAAATCCACATTATTTGTGCTGATGTAAGCTGAAAAACGTTGTTTCCAATTGTGATCAAAATTTAGCATAGTTTGCAAAATTTAGCATAGTTTAGCATAGTTCCGATTTCGTTATCAAAATTTAGCATAGTTTGCATCGCGCTCTGCATTGCGGCAAAAGCTTGAAATTCCGACATCGTTTGAAAAAAAATTAAGATTCTGCCGGCCGAACTCTCTCCGAACTTATAACTAAAGTCCGAACTCTGTCCGAAGTTAAATCCAAAGTCCGAACCCTATTCGAACCAGCTCCGAATCAAAAACAACAGTCCGAACCTCTAAGCAACTCCGATCTAGCTCCGAACCTCAAATCACTCCGAACCTTGACCGAGACAGCTCCGAACCTTGACCGAATATCGACTGAACTTCAAGTTCGGAGCAGTTACTCCGAACCTGATCAGACAACTCTGAACTTCGAACTCATTTTTCCAAAACACGCGAAAATGGACGGATTTTGACAAAACTCGACACTGTGACTCAGAAAAACTGATAGAAAATGATTTAGGAACAATTTTGACACCAAACACTCGATAGAATTGATGAACAACACGAAAACAAAACTCGAGAAACTTCAAAAACGCTTCAAAAATCTAAAAATAGCAACCACAGATCAGTAGAGTGAACTAGATAGCTCTGATACCACTTGAAAATGCGTGAGCATTGGATCGTCTACTTGATCTAGCTAATAGGACATTGAAACGTAATTAACCGATTGTTTTATTGATCAAAATGAACAATTACAATTAGTGAAACACTCAGAAACACAACACAGAGAAACACCTTGAAAACACACACTTAAGAAATCTCGCACGCTCAGAACCCTTTAATACAAAGTCCAAACATATATTTATACCCGCTGGTCCGATCCTCGTCCGAACCTCAGGTTCGGCCAGTCCGAACTCCAGGTTCGGACCCAAATCGGCCAGACCTAATTTGACTTGATCTTGTTCTTTGTTTGATACTTCACACGACGCACATTTCAGGTATCAACAACTGGGATGTCTTCAATCCTCTTTTCCTTATCACAAACTTCCACAATGTGAGCCAAGAATGTCGTATACTCCTTACGCAAGTACTTGCGGGCTTTAGTACAGGACATGAGTTTAAGCCCGTTGGATGGTTTATCACCATAAATTACTAGGAATTGACCATCTGGACGAGGAATACGAATGGTTTTATTGAAACAAATAACCTTAGCATGATGTCGAGATAGCCAATCCATGCCTACTATGATGTCAAAACTCCCAAGTTGCATAGGAATGAGGTCAATAGAGTAAGAATGATCACCAAAGTTTAAGGAACAATTTTGAATACTAGAATCAAGGGATATTGATTTACCATTATGAAATAAAATGGAAGCATAACGGTTATTAATAAGAAATGTACCGTTGACAACTTCCTGGTTTGCCTGAGCCTGATTAGCATTGATATGAAAGGTTCGAGCAGGTGCACCACGATTAGCATTGTTTCCAGGAGGATTTGCAGTGATAAGCCTTGGACATGCATTGCAGAAATGACCAGGATCCCCACAATTGTAGCATGCACGAACACGTGGAGCCTGAGCAACATTAGGCTGAACAAGCTGATGAGCCACTGGTTGAACCATTTGAGTTTGAGTACGAGCAGGAAATCGGCAAATATTCATGAAGTGACCATAACAACCACAATTAAGACAAACTCGACATGCAATAGTGGTTGGGTGATGAAATTTCCAGGTGTTGCACAGAGGATGATTGCCGGTGTAAGGATTTTTAGCAGGAGGAGCATCAGGGGAAACCTGAGTAATGGGTACAGCAGGTGTAGCGGGAGTAGTAATGGCAAAGTTGCGGTTTTCAGACTTCCGCTTCTTTTTGTTGGTTTTGGAAGACCCAGCCTTAGACCCTTTAGTTGATTCAGACTTAGAATTCTTCTTAGATCCCTTTCTGGTTAAATTTCTCGCCTTAACGTGGTTATCAGTTAACCTTCCTGCAAGAGCGATGACGTCATCATGTTTTTCAGGTCTACTTGCCCAAACAGCATCGTGCATGACCATGGGCAGTCCACCAATGTATCTCTCGATAGCACGATATTCAGGAGTAATGACATGGGGTACCAAGATACTTAATTCATGAAAACGATCAGTGAAAGCTTGATTTTCTCCACTGTCTTGCTCAAGTTCCCAGAGTTCATCCTCTAACTTCTTTCGTTCACTAGGAGGACAGAACTTACGTGTCATTAGTTCTTTGACTTCATTCCATGATAAGGCTAATAGAACATCAGCACCACGATTACGCTTCTCGCTGTTCCACCAAGTGAGTGCCTTCTTGGTTAAGGCACTAGTGGCATAACGGACTTTAAGATTTTCAGGACAATCACTATTAATGAAGGTGTTTTCGATACCTTTGAACCATTGCAATAAACCGGTTACGCCATCAGAACCACTGTACTTAGGTGGGTTACAAGAGTTGAAATGTTTAAAGGAACAAGTAGGGGTAGGAGCAGCTGAAGGAATTGGATTAGCATTTAAATTTTGCTGAATTTGGACCATCATATCTGGTATAACTGCTGCCATTTGTTTGGAAATTTGAGCAGCCAACTTGGTACCCGAATTCTTAGAACGATGATTACGACCCATGAGACACTTAGACATGCTGAAAGGAAAAGAAATAATTTATGAGTCAAAAGATGTGAAACAATCGATAATAACATCTGAGTGGGTAAAAGGAATTACAATCGGAATGGTATAGAATGTAGATCATTATGAATCAATAAAAGTAGTGCACAAATAGATAACCATGTTGGATTTGTGTGAAATCAATGGAACGGTTTCATTTCTCGATTGAGAAATAACACCAGGACAACTCATAGTTATTTATAGTTTCTAGCAGTAATTAACATGCTTTGGCCAAATAGGTTCCAACACTCTCACCGGGGCGTCCCAGGTAGGTATCCAGGTCCGACGGTAGGTTTGAATTTGTACGCAACACCAACCTTTGACAGAGACCCCAGCTACCGGTGTTTTCCCCCTTCCAGTTACTACATGTCTACTACTAGAAACTTAACCCTGACGAGAATAAAGAAATTAATAAATAAAAATAATCAATTTTTCATAAACATTATTATTATGAAGAGAGGTTGTAAGGATCAAAATAACCCAAACACGATATCACAACCTCTAGTGAATGTGCGGAATCCAAACACTAGAGTGATTCAAGATAAATCAAGAAAAATATGTAAAAGCAATAACAAAACAAGTAAGAACACAAACCGATTGAAGAGAACACTTTACTATTAATCACCGATTGCTTACACACTTGGTCGAAATTCTCAAAGAGAATTTCGAGATCACCAAATCTCGCAAACACCTTAGAAGCAACCAACCAACCCCCTAAATTGATTACTAGGAGTCCTATTTATACGAGATGGTGAACTTGGAAAACAAGTTAACCTCCCTACCTAAAATAACTCCTAATTCCCGTATTTGAGCCCTAAGGCCCATAAAACTCCCACTAAACATTGTTTAAATGAGCCCAAACGCATCTAAATTGGCCCAATGACCCAATATACCCATAACCCAACTTATTTTCACCTATTCTAACACATAGGCCTTCAGAATACTCCGCCAAGTGATGATTTAATATACAAGCCACAAATCTTGGTCCTTACAATCTTCCCCTTGGCTTGTGCTATTAAATATCTTCTACTTTCAATCTTCAGACTTCAGTCTTCTCCTTGGCTTGAACATGGGTTGGTGAAGATTCTTTTCTTCGACAATCTTCATTAGGCAACACGAACGACTTCTGAGAGATTTCTCTCAATCAGCATCAGCTTGGACTTCAAATGATAAACAAGTAATGAAAGGAGGATTCTCAAATACTTGCTCCTTCTTGAAAATTGTTGAGTCCTTGCTGAATCATCAGTAACTGTCTTGACTTGCCATTAACTTCAGAGCTTAAATTATGAAAACCTCTATCTTGGCATTCTTGATTGTAGATCTTTGAACTGACGACATTTAGCTTCCCCTCAACTCGTGAACAGTGTCTTTTGAGTCTTAAGAAGCTTTTCTTGAACAACCAACAAACTTCCCCTAAGAATAGGGTAAGTCCTTTTCCGGCTGGTTCTTCAACTTGATCAGCAGCAGAGTTCTTGCTTTGATCAACTGAGTCCTTGATTTTTTCATGAGTTGTTTCTTTTCACTTAACCTGTCAAGCACAACATGGAACAAACACTAACCAGACAATGATGACTGGTTATCGGGTTAGCATTACTTAACCAAACAACTTTCCCTGAACCCGAGGACTCTTCACATTATCTCCCCCTGAGGTTCTGAGGGAGGGTCAAACTTTCTTGCATAAAACCCATAAAATTTTTATTTAAACTTCTCAAATCAACCTGGCCAATT